>BSQZ01000072.1:565000-832500 GCA_033239005.1 Lamellibrachia satsuma | reverse complement strand
TGCGTTTGTGTGTGTGTGTGTGTGTGCGTGCGTGCGTGCGTGCGTGCGTGCGTGGGTGTGTGTGTGTGTGTGTGTGTGTGTGTGTGTGTGTGTGTGTGTGTGTGTGTGTGTGTGTGTGTGTGTGTGTGTGTGTGTGTGTGTGTGTGTGTGTGTGTGTGTGTGTGTGTGTGTGTGTGTGTGTGTGTGTGTGTGTGTGTGTGTGTGTGTGTGTGTGTGTTTGTTTCCATCTTTGTCCGCCAGGAAGAAAAGCATTGTCGTAAATAACTCTAAATAACTGCCTTTGTGGGTTTTGTAATACATCGTCAATTTGTAGCTCAGAGGCCACTGGTGCGAAGGAACGTAGAAAGAGGCCCTTGGGCATTGGCGCCTGGGAGGAGATATTGCCAGACTGCCCCAAAAGTTAGCGTATTAATATAGAGATAATAGTCAGTGTAATTTGTGTCGTTGTCGTAGCTGTACAGGCAATGACCAACAAATCGTCCTCAAGGGAAAGAACATAAATTACATCTATGTTATCAGTGAAATGCTGCATTGATTTGAAAACGTCACCTAACGGTCAAACGTACCCACCCTCACGTATCTTCGTAACAGTGCAACCATATAATCCCTTTGTAAATGGTATGTAATTATTGAGCGGTTTTTGAAATTGTTTTAATTTTGTCTAATCCCCAATTAGTATAAATGTAACGGAAGGTCTTATAGAGCGCTGTATCCGATATTTGGGATCGTTCAAATCGTTTTGCACTTCACCCCCTGTCATATCTATTCATTCACACTTCTATTCGGCTTCTCTGGGAAGCACTCAGCCATGTTGCAATTACTGTGCGAAGAATACTCATTGATGTATATCCACCACTGTCTATAGGGGACACAAGTCAGCCGCCATGTTGGTTTTATGCAAATTGACCCATAAATGCTCACTTCCGGCCCCAATGATACGATACCCGCTATCGCATTTCATACATAAACATATTTGGAATTAAAACAGAGAGAATAAAACAACAACACATTCACTTCTATTATTTATTAAAAAACAGCTAGCATTAAAATGTGATAATACTAATACAAATGGTTTATTTTATAATGACATAGGTACATTTAACGTTATAGTGTGCACAACCTGGAGGCCGGATGTGCATTATCTCTTCAACTATCGCAATATTTATTAATACTTATTGCTCAAATAGTGCTGTGCCATAAAACATTAACAAGATTTAACAAGATTGCCGTCCAGGACAAAACATCCAGATGGCAAGTTGAAAAGGAAGCCACTGGCTTATCGAGAGCCCAACTATTTTTCATTTATGTGTAATTCGCACTTTTGTTAATTTTGTTTGACGCACGCACGAGCACACACACGACACACCCACACGTACGAGTGATGCACAGCTTTATGTGAATCATTACGAAAAATTTTAATCCCCAAAATGTGATTTTTTATACGACATATGAACTTTCAAATCAAAACAAATAAAAATAAACACCTACTTAAATATTTATTTGGTCATTTTTTCTAGATCTTGTTGCAACTTGAAATGCATTGACTCGTTAATGAGTTATGTTTGTCACATCCCCTTATATCTAAAACCTAAAAGACTGCGACCCATTTTCGGTGTGCTGGTAAGCCATATATCTTGTCTGAATTATTCTAAAGCAGACGTCTACGCAGAACTGTGACTTTTGATCTCTACCGATATGACATTTAGACCACGTGACCAGAGGCGCGGCCAGGGAGGAGGGCCGAGTGACAAGTTCCCCAATCCCAATTTTATTCGGGAGACTTCACTAGTAGAGTGGGAGGCCAGAGCTTTTATTTATGTAAACGGCGCCAAAAGGTTTCACCCCATGGACTGAATGGACCACCCCCGACATCCCAAAAATTCGTTGCTGTCGGGTCTGTCATGTGGGGGTTTGTCCCTGAAACCGCCCATCAAAGGGAGCAAAAAAGTACATTTATTTATGGGAATGGCGCCAAGGTTAAAAACAGTGTCAAATGTTCCAGTACGATTCCCTGACTATAGAATGTCTAATGCCAGCAATTTTAGGTGGGGAATTCCCCCTGTTAACAACCCCCAAAGGGTGCGGAAAAGGGGGCATTTATTTATAGGAATGACGCCAACGCTAAAAACAATGTCAGATCTTTCCTTGGTGTTCCCTGAGTATGGAATGAACAATGCCAGAAATTTTAGGTGGGGCCGTCCCCCTGCCAACAACCCCCAAAGAGTAAGAAAACGGGGCATTTATTTAATGGAATGACGCCAAGACTAAAAGCAGAGTCAAACCTTCCATGAATATAAAATGAACAATGACAGCAATTTTAGGTGGGGCCTACCCCCTGCCAGCAACCCCCAAAAGACGAGAAAAGGGGGTATTTATTTAAGGCAATGTTTCCCTTAGGGTCCCCTGAGTTCGACAGGGTGGTGGCGTCCTCTTACCAGCAACACCCAAAGGATTAGAAAAGGAGCCTTCATTTAATGGAATGACGCGGTGGATAAAAACATTGTTCGATGGCGGCATCCTCGTAACTGAAACCGTGCTGCAAGTCAACAGCAAGTAAACATGTGCCAGGGATCGTTTGGTGAAGATGTGTTCCAGTCGTGGTGAATAAATCCCATTGGTACTCGGCATCAGGTTCGGAGCGAAAGCTGCGTCGTTCAGGGTATTATCACACATTTATCAACATTGGACCCGACCAGGCCCAACGGTAGACCGGGACGGAGCTCCTAAAACATAGAGCATTCACGGAAGCGTTTAACCGTACGCTCTCATGGAGGAACGAAATAAGCCTCACTACTGGCCATTCATAGGACAGTTTACATATCACTTGGTGGTGAATGCGATGAAGACCAACAAAGGCGGACTGCTGCAAACGGAAGTACCCACGCACAAAATGTATAATATTTCTAGGCTTTCATATAGATGTAAGACTTCATTGGCAAGAACACATATATGCGTGCAAAAACGAACTAACCAGTGCTTTATAGGTAATCAATTAAGTTAACCGCTACCTTCCAGTTGCCGCCATTAAAACAATATATTACACTTTAGTTTACCCCTACTTGACATACGGAATCATCTTGTGGGGATCCACATACAAAACCCATATCACGAAATTATTCATTATGCAAAAAAAGTTTCGTTCCATTCTTAAAACAAATTATCGGGAACGCTCTCATCCGCTCTTTACATGCTTACATTTAATAAAATTGCATGATATTTATGAAATTAAAGTTGGACAATTTATGTATAATTATGTTCACGGAAGCATACCACATTCTTTATCTAATAGTTTTACATTTACCTATAACTTTCATGTTCACGAAACAAGACTAACCTCACATATAAGTCCTTTCATCGGTTCAACTGAAAGGTCTTCGTAAAGGACCGATGATCTGGAACATATATTATTTAATATTACTGTTGCTACATTTTACTTATATATTTATATTAACTATAGCAACTTAATCAACACGCTACACGTGAAATCATGACATTGTCTATAATAGTTATTTTGGGGTGGACGGCAACAAGTTCACTTAATTATGACTTAATCTTATATTGCTATAATTTAAATCATCTGCTTACAGTCTTAATTGGCTCCGCTGTCAACCCGGAATTGTGTACAATTTCACCGATTGTTCTACTTATTGTTTATGTTTGTATGTATGACTTTTACAATTCCAAATAAAGTCTATCTAACTATTTATCTAACTACCCAATTATCTTGAAGGTCGACTTGAGGAGGCCGACACCCTCACCCGACACCCTGGTTGCCTTCTATGCAAACATCTTTTCCTCCGGAAACGTTCTAGTGAGGTCCACCCATAGTGACGTTCTAGTGAGGTCCACCCATATTGACGTTCTATTGAGGTCCACCCATACTAACGTTCTAGTGAGGTCCACCCATACTGACGTTCTAGTGAGGTCCACCCACACTGATGTTCTAGTGAGGTCCACCCATACTGATGTTCCATTGAGGTCCACTCATACTGACGTCCTTGCCATTGTTCTGAGGCTTGTCGACGTTCCGGCTGTCACCTCCAGGTGTTTGCTTTCTGAACGATTTATAAACCTCCGACATCAACGAGACAAGGTACAGTGCCTTCATGCGTATTAGTGGTGTCAATGAGAAGGAACCACTGGCCAGAATAAAGAAGATTAACTGTGCCTCTCTTCATGTCAAAAGGGCCCACTTTGTGCAAGGGTCTGGAAGAGGGTCGACATCTATTCCATTCATTAGACCAATAAGTGTAATATTAATGCTATTTTCCTGATGAATATATAATTGGACAATGAACAAAGATTGTACACAATGTCGAGTTCCATTTTTAGTTGTACAGAAGCCAAGCGTTTCATTGGAAAACCTTTTAGCAAGATCACTTTGTACTGTGCTGTAGTGCAGTAGTGTCGGCACTGTGAGTAGTTATAGTGTGCTAATGAAACATCAAAAGAGCAGCCCATAAAGAGCAGCCCATGTAACTTCCGGTATAGAGGCTTCTGGGTAGCCTCAGCGCCCTCTAGCGGTGACCTACATCCACCACGAGCGCCCCCTAGCGACTGGAGATAACCCTAACGATCATAACCCCAACATGTTGACATGATTCCGATCTGTTGATGTCATGTGTGACGACCCTTGACCTCAGTAGTGACCGCTACCCTAACGTAGTGACCGCTAGTCTATAACGTGAGCGCTACCCCGATCCTTGAGGAGTAATTTTATTCCAAGACATATAGTGGTTCGATGTAGTCCGCGATACCCTAACCGTTGGTTCGTTGTGCCCCGCGTTACCCTGTTGCTAACAGACACAACACCTCATTGAATGAAATCATCAAGAAACTTTAATATTTAATAACGATACATCATATTAAAGCACATAAAATATAGTAATATAATTATTTAAAAAATAGTTATATATCAAATCATATAAATATAGTAATATTTAAAAAATAGCCATATATATCAAATCATATATATATCAAATTAAAGCACATAAAATCATATAAATATAGTAATATCATTATTTAAAAAATAACCATATATATATCATATTAAAACACATAAAATCATATTAATTATTTAGAAAAATAGCCATATATTTAATCATATTAAAGCATATAAATATCGTTCGTTATTTCATTTAAAAATAGCCATATATATAAAGCATATAAAGTCATATAAATATCTTTCATTAGTTCATTTAAAAATAGTCATGTTAAAGCATATAAAATCATATATATTGAAACATAGTGTTCATCTTGTTTTCCATTTCAACACAAGTTCAGTGGTGGTAGTGATTTTCCTCTTCTGTCAATAAGTTTTGTAGGTCGTTGTACTGGTGGGTGTTTTACTACATTGCTGCGTTCCCTACAGGCCTTTTCCGTTTCTATGACGGAACGTGGTATTGCTATTTCCCCTTTATCGTTAAACCCCCACAGCATTTCCATATCAATCTGGGAACTGAATTTAAACAGTTTCATTTCTTCCATAACAGCCGGCCACAGGGCTCTGTGTTTTACCAATGCGGCGTAAACGTTAGCAGGTTGCTGTCTCGCTTGACCCATGGCATTGCAGCCCATGGCAATTTCCATAGTAACCCTCTCTATTGGCCGCACCATTCCTAGCTCCGTAATAACACCAGCCCATAATTTTCTGTGGGCTATAAATGCAGCGTAGTCATTGCACTCGTTGTCCCAACTCTCGGATTGATAGCCATCGTCGACGATGTCATCGTTGACCACGAGCGGCGTACGATCACGTAACTCTTTCATCACGAATGCCCAGTGGATTCTATGGAACCTGAAAAACCAGAGTGAAAAGACACATTGAGCCATTGGTAAAGGACTGTGTTAAAAGCATCGCATATATACAGCACATGCACATCTGTTAATAATAAACTACGAGTAGACCTTCTGTGAGCGGTGTACTTTGGATCCAGCACGGCGTATGTAATACTACACCACCAGCGGTAGAAGCGCGTAGAATCTAGGTCGTCGAAAAACTGATAAGAGTGACACGACGACCTCGCTCGGCCGACGCGGCGCGCGTGCTATTTATAATCAGACTACCGGCCGCTTAGCAAGAGGCATTGTAACTAGGTCACAGACGCATAAAAGATGTCTCTTAAAGTTAAACTGTGTGTGTTATGTAGACGCTTTTAAAACCTTTATAAACACAGGAGTACGTATCACCAAACAGCCACGGACAATATGTACTTACGATCGATACAGTATCAGACTCAACGCAACGCCAATCTCGATATAGGCTTGCATCAAATCGGAAAACAAAGCGACACTAGACAGCATCGTGATGACGTCAGAGACAGCAGCAGCAGCAGTAGAACGACGGTTGCAGAATGGCGGTAAGTGTATAAAGAAATACCTTGCCTGAGGACGGCTTTATATAGGAAACGCTAAACAATGCAGACAGCTGACATAAGCTGCTATAACACAATAACAAATCCATCAAAGTCAGAAAGTTATGTTAGAAAACACCCATAATAAAATTATTATTAAACTGGAATGCTAACAATCAACTCCCAAATCCGCTAGAACAATAAGTCATCCTTCACAACGAAAAACATGTTCGATAAGTCTGTCACAGAAGTGTCAGAGAATCGATGCTGAAAGCAAAATCTCATTTATCACGTGTAAAAAACCAAGTCAACCAGTTCTCAACCAACGTTGTATCGATTCCAGACATTGTGCGCGAAACAGTAAACAACTCCTCCCTCGATAAGCTTGTCAACTAACTAACGCTGAATCCGAAAACTCATTTATCACGCATAAAAACACCGTGTACTTATGGAAGTTATTGCTGCATGGAAACTGGTGGACATTAATGCATATGCATTAAGTTATATATGCATGCATTAATATATGCATTAATTTATGCATGCATTAATTTATGCATACATTTTATGTATATAAATACAGTGCATGTAACATTAAACAGCATAAAATCAGAATGACTCCTCCTGCTATATACTTCCGTGGAGAAACCTCGTTTCTATCCAATTTCTACGCATGTAGGATACATGCATGGGGTCATGTTTTTAACACAGTTGAAGCTGCATACCAGTACAGGAAATGCATCTTTTATGGAGATGTCGACACGGCACAGAAAATGCTTGCCACAAGAACCGGACTACAGGCGAAATATCTAAGCAAGACCATCCGAGAGAAACAGGAGTTACGCGCGCAGTGGAACAAACATAGACGATATGTAATGAGAGCGTTAGTTGCTATTAAATTTCGCGACACGACATTACGCAAACTATTATTAGAAACATATCCAGCGCCGTTAATGGAAAATGTGAGAAGTAGGGAGGGATACTGGAGCATGTCCACTTACACTGGACAGCGTGGACAGAACGTGTTGGGCCAGATACTCGTGAATTGCCGCGAGTTCATTCGGAAAAAAACAGGCGCCATAAAGTCTGGCGCGCACAACGATAGGAATGCGCGGTGATTGCGCAATACATACCAGAGGGCCAGCTGGTAAATATAACACAGACGCGCCATGCAACCGGCCCGCTATATAAGGGACCCGCAGCTGCAACTGTCATAACACGATTCTCGCAGCTATTCGTTCACTCGAAAGTCTCTCGATCTACAGAAACAAGATGGCCGCCGCCGCCGCGCAACAACAGCTCTTCGACGACGAACATATGATGACTCTGACGCGTCTGCAATCGGAGGTAAGCGCTGGAACATACAGGTTTCCAACACCGTTAACTATAGTCGCTACCGCACGGCAGGAGAAATATGTAGTATATCTGGCATGCTCGCAGTGTCCCGTTGGTGTCCAGCGTAGTACTAGTAAGGGCTTCTACTGTTCGACGCACAAATGGGAGCGGTCTCCAGTGTACAGATTCAACCTCCGTGTCCTCCTGCAGGACAGTTTAGGCAGTGAATGTTGGTGTAGCGTATTTGATACGCTGGCAGTTAAAATCCTTGGCTTCACCGCGAACCAGTACGTTGCAATGAAGTCAGAAGACGAACGGGTGGCTGCCCTGTCTGTGTTGAGGGGGGTCCGTGTCAGAGCGATCATAAAAAAGCGTGTCAGCAAGGAGTACGTAAACTACATTGCGTCAGAGTTGGAAGTACTTGACGAGGCATTCTCTTTGTAGGAGGAAGACAAAGAGAATGCCGTCGCCACCAGCTCTGACAGCAATGAAAGCACAGGTTCTTCTGATGTCGAAATAAACAATCAAAAGACACGGGACTGGGAAAATAGCATGAATAAAAAGGTACAGCAGTGGTTAGACTCGTATGAACAACGTAATCTGTTACCATCCACACCATCCATCACTTCCTCTACCGAACCGACTCTGTGTATAACAGACGAGGAAAATAAAGATGCGGTTATTAGCGTAAGCAGCGAAACAGCTATGACCATAAGCAGCGACAGCAGCGGCAGCAGCGGCAGCAGCAGTGGTGGTAACCATGGCAACGATATGCAGGCGACAGCAATGAACATAGACAGAATACGAAATCGTACAGAAGCCATGATGAACCAGAACACCTTCAACACATTGATAGACGCAGCTTGTGTTCGTTATGCATGTAATGAAGTTGAGCGTATATTAGATTTATCGGAAGGTGAATATTACGTACCGTCTTCCGGTCTGATCAATCACGTCTTGCGCTGGGTTGTCATAGCGATAGAGGAGAGGGTTGGTAAAAAGCAATGGCATGACGATATGGCAGACACGATCAGAGCGACCATAGCCAGTCTATATGCGGGTAACAATGAAGTTCCTGACATTGATTAAACAGGTGTGTATTTTGTTGTCCCGTCTATAGATCCATAACGGGCTGCTACAGCTCAGAGAAGCGTATATCGATGACGATGATGACAAGACGACAACATCGCCGCAACAGCAACAGCAGCAGCAACGAAAATTACCGCCGTTGGCTGCAAACGATCTGCGGGTGAAGCTCAATCGAAAACGTCGCTTCGCTTCACCCACAGTAGCAGCGTCAGCAAAGACAACGGCGGTGACAGTCGCACCGATGTCACCGCCACCCCACCACCGTCGTGTCTACAGGGCACCTTCGAGTTCACGCCAGCGTCGCCGCCATCGTCACCGTCATCATCGTCGTCGTCGTCATTTGAAATCATGAACAATGCATTGTTGAAAACACCATCCGACATGCAGCAGCCATCAACATCATCATCACCGTGCACGTGTGATCGCTGCTGCGAAAACATTACCATCCAAGCATCCTCACCGACGAAGCCGAACATTTTAGACCCAGAAACCGCAAACATCATGATCAACGAAGCAATCACACACCTCATTATGCACAGATCCTATCACACACCTCTGACAGTAGCCGAAGCTACTGTCAACGTATGTGCAGAAGGATGCACTCGGCTACTGTCAGAGGAGATGCAAGCATACTTAATACAAGAAGTGGCGTGTTTCAATCCTTGGATGTTGTAAACAAAGGATTGAAACACACCACACACACACACACACACACACACACACACACACACACACACACAAATGATTTGAATGTTTAGTATCTGTAGTAATTGTTAATGAATGTAATCTTATGTATTTAGTTGTTATTTGAATATTGTAGTTGTTATATATCATTAGTATCTTTAGTAATTTTTATTGACTATAATCTTATGTATTTAGTTGTTATATATATGTATTTTTTATATATCATTAGTGTCTTTAGTAATTGTTATATATCATTAGTGTCTATGAAATACATATAGTAATCTTTATGCATGAAGAGATCGACTTCTCTATATACAATTATTCACACACGTGACCTCTGTCGTGGTGTAAAAACCCACAAGTCCGTCATTATTCACACACGTGACCTCTGTCGTGGTGTAAAAACCCACAAGTCCGCCATTATTCACACGTGACCTCTGTCGTGGTGTAAAAGCCCACAAGTCAGCCATTATTCACACACACGTGACCTCTGTCGTGGTGTAAAAGCCCACAAGTCAATCATCATCAACTTATATATAGAGAAGCCTATCTTTTCATATCAGTATATATTTCATAGACAATGTATTCTATTGAATAAAATAGTCAAAATGGAATGGAACGTGTTGTACCTTCATTATTCGCACGACTGACACCCCTCTTCACGAAAGGGAAACCCGTAGTCGAATATGATGGACATAGTGTCCAAGTTAGGAACGCCCCTTTTTAGTAATTGACCAATAGGAATCAAGCTAGGAACGTCTCTCATTTGTGATTGGACAATAGTAGCCATGTTAATTAGTAATTGACCAATAGGAACGTCTCTTATTAATGATTGACATCTTATCCACCTCACAGCTACTATATAGATGTAGTGAGAGGCCATAGTACTCATGTTAGGTTATTCGTGATTGGTCAATAGCACCCATGTTAATTAGTAATTGACCAATAGGAATCAAGCTAGGAACGTATCTTAATGCTGATTGGTCAATAGTTAATTAGTAATTGACCAATAGGAATCAAGCTAGGAACGTCTCTTAACGCTGATTGGTCAATAGTACCCATGTTAATTAGTAATTGACCAATAGGAATCAAGCTAGAAACGTCTCTTAACGCTGATTGGTCAATAGTACCCATGTTAATTAGTAATTGACCAATAGGAACGTCTCTTACATGTTATCCACCTCGCATGCACTATATAGATGTACTGAGAGTCCATTCCCTCTCAGTTGTAGACGCAGTCATGGAAAGACACCAGTGTCGTCACTGCGAGCTCGCCTTCGACACGTGCGCAGAACTACAACGTCACGTGCAGAGTAATCACTCGACGCCATCATGTGACTTACATTCATACTCGATGGCACCGCCTATGGTGGCGCCACGCAGCGACTATGCAAAGAGAGCGAAATACGCATGCGAGAAATGCGGCGCCACCTTCGGGAGATATAACAACCTACAGCGTCACGTAAGGTCGGTATGTAGAGGTAGTAGTAGTAGTAGAAGTAGTAGAAGCATCGTCTACGCGTGTAAGAAATGCGGACGGAAGTTCGAAAAACGTTACAATCTGACCATGCACGCACGAACCGCGTGTACCGACGTCACCGAGCCACCAGCACCAAAGAGATCAACAAGAGAAGACACTATCCCATCTCAAAACCATCCCTTCGTTACCGAGGAAGATCCGTTAGACCCACCTGATCGACTTCCCTTCGCCGATACTCTGTCGACGGAGTTGCTAGATGTCGTTCGTGCGCACTGGTCTGCTATACGGACCCACGTGTTCAGAGGTCCACTTCAATGCAGGTACGATTACAGATTAATCACGCTAGACACGACCGACTTGGAACCGTCTTTGAAGATCATGTTCCAGGAACAGACCAATGCGTTCAAGATTAACCTCAGTTACGGGTTCATTCTGAGAAACAAGAACACGGGTCAATACAAGTACTATCATACCTCTTGTAATTGCTGTGGACGCTACCTGGACGAACCCAGTCTCGTCGCCAACAGCAAGGACTTTGATAAATTTCTCGAACGCATCCGAGAACCCGACCTCTTGCAATGGGCCATCAATCAAAGACCGGATTCTGCGTGGGTATGCGAACTCGTGACGAATGTCACTTTTTTCGTTAATCACATCATCGATCATCCTATAGGATGTGTAGGCATGATCTCTCTACCATCCTACATCAAAAGGAAGAAAAGCATCATCGGACTGGAAACGGATCCCATCCATATGAAGAGGTACAAAGATAACCTGTGTCTGTTCCGATGTCTGGCCCTGCATCGAGGATGCGATCTATATCGATTGGAACCGGCGGTGAAGACGCTCTACGAGACATACGATCGAGATCACGTACCCACGGAAGAATTTACAGGGGTCACGCTGGATGACCTCTATCGCGTAGAGACCACGTTCCAAACGAATGTGTGCGTGTACCGTCTTGTCAGTGAGGAGGACGGTAAGTCGACTGCCGAACTGGTTCGTCGATCGTTATGCAACTACCCCGAAACAATGTATCTCAACCTTCACGGGACACATTTTTCATTCATCCAAGATGTCTGCATGTACTGCAACTCGTATCGATGTCGGAAGTGCGGTGACTCGTTATGGAAAAAGGCATGGTTGCTGTATCGACACGAGCGCACGTGTACGGGAGGTGTGCGTCGAGTCTATCCTGGCGGCGTGTACCATTCCACACCGTCGGTGTTCGAACGTCTGGACGACGAGAACATTCGCGTGGCTGAATCGTTGCGTTACTATCCGTATCGAGCCACCTTTGATTTCGAGTGTTGGTTCGACACGGAACAACTTCCGTCGGACAGTGACAAGGTCCACTGGGTGGCGCGTCACGTTCCACTGAGCGTCAGCGTAGCATCCAACGTTCCCGGTCACGAGCGAGTGCAATGTCTCGTCACGGACGGAGACACCAACAAGTTGGTGAGTAAAATGATGAATATCTTACAAGCGATGAGTGACGCCGCGTACGACAAGATCAAACACTCGTACGAAGATGTCTTGGATCAACTCGCAGAGGAACTGATGAAATGGGACGAAACCGAGAAGGCTGCACGAGCAGCCATCGATAAGAAGAAATCTCGTCCGACGACCAATCCATACAAAAAGCTGATGGGACAACTCTATGGCTGGATGCATCAGTTACCTGTCATCGGGTTCAATTCGGGTAAGTATGATCTCAATGCCATCAAACAGTTTCTCATACCCTACTTCTTATCCACCGGATCAAAGGAACAAGAAGAACAAGAAGAACAAGAAGAACAAGACGACAAAGACGAAGAGAATGAGGGTGTCGGTACTTTTTTCGTCATCAAACGCAACAACACTTTCATGTGTCTTTCGACGGATCAGCTGAAATTCCTAGACATGACCAACTACATAGCTCCCGGGGTCAGTTACGACAAGTATCTGAAGGCGTACGGATGCGAGGTGACAAAAGGTCATTTCCCGTACGAGTACATGGACCGTTTGGAGAGACTCGACGACACTGCACTTCCATCGAAACAGGCCTTCTTCAGTCGACTGAAGAACGAAGGTATCTCCGACGAGGATTATGCCAGTTGTCAAGAGGCCTGGCGCGACAATTCCATGACGACTTTGCGAGACTTTCTCGTCTGGTACAACAACAGAGACGTGGTTCCCTTTCTGCAGGCCATCGACAGACAGTTTGCCTTCTACGAACAACGTGGCATAGACATGTTCAAGCAAGGCATCAGCGTACCTGGTCTGACCTTGCTCTACCTGTTCAACGACCTTCCCGAGAAGACCTACTTTACCATATTCAACGAGAAGAATAAAGATCTTCATCATCTCGTCAAAGATCACGTGGTTGGCGGGGCTTCGCTCATTTTTCATCGCTATCACGAGAAAGGGGTCACCACGCTACGTCAGAACGAGTACGGAGAGGCCGCTCGTCCTTGTAGGTCCATCGTTGGATACGATGCCAATGCCCTGTACTTGTGGTCACTCATGCAAGACATGCCTATGGGATGGTACACGCGACGACGGGAAGAGAAAGATTTCCGACCGGAATCGGCGCAGCTGTACGGTCAGATGGCCGCGGAATGGTTGACTTGGGAATCCGAACGCACGGGACGCGTCATACGACACCAGATCAACGGTAGAGAGAAGAGAATAGGCAAACTGCTGGTGGACGGGTGGTGCAGCGAGACGAAAACGGCTTATCAGTACCACGGATGTTTTTTCCATGGTCACTCGTGCACTGGCAAAGAGGTCAACGAGGTCAACGGGAAACCCATGGCTGAACTGCTCGAAGACACCCGAAAGAACACCGTCTACCTCCGTCACTTTGTCAAAGTCGTAGAGATGTGGGAATGCGAGTGGAAACAGACGAGACGAGATCCTGTCGTGAAAAAGCTTCTGGATGCTGCATTTCCGCGCCGACGTCACGCACGATGGACGATGACGTCACAACAGATCCTGAGCGGCGTGCGTGCCGGAACCGTGTTCGGTCTGATCGAGTGTGACCTTTGCGTACCGGAAGCATTGCGAGAACACTTTGCCGAGATGCAGCCCGTGTTCAAGAACATCCGACTGACACGCGACGATCTCGGACCGTTCATGCGCCGATACGCCGAGGAGCACGACATCATGACGACACCGAGACGCATGCTCGTGGGTAGTTATCGAGGGGATAAGATCCTGCTTGCCACGCCTCTGCTGCGATGGTACATGGACCACGGTCTCGAGGTGACGCACGTGTATCAGGTCATCGAGTACGATCCCGTCCCGTGTTTCAGACGGTTCGGCGATGCAGTGTCCGCGGCGCGACGCGAAGGAGACGTCCACTCGCACAAGGCCATCATCGCAGACACCATGAAGTTGCTGGGGAACTCGGGTTACGGAAAGACCATAACCAACGTGGACCGACATCGCGACGTCAATTATTGCAAGGAGAAGGCGGCATCGCTCTTGGTCAACGATAAGAGATTCCGACAACTCGATGTCATCGTGGACGATACGTACGAGATAGAGATGAACAAGAAGACCGTCACGTACACCCTGCCCATACACGTGGGATTCTTCGTTCTGCAGTACGCCAAGATGCGCATGTTACAGTTCTACTACGACTTCATCGACAGGTACCTGGAGCGCCCTCTTTTCAGTACTGCGAGACAGATACAGATTCTGCCTATTTGGCCTTGGCCGGCGAGTCCGTCGACGCCCTCGTGACTCCGGAACTACGAGAACATTACTTCCGGCACCGTTCCGAATGGTTGCCGTCCGAATGTTGCGACGAGCATCGGAACGAGTACGTGCGCTGTCGACTCGCCAATAGACCGTGGGTCGGCGACGAGGCGTGCTGTAAAGCGCGTAGGGCGTACGACAAGAGGACACCTGGTCTGTTCAAGGTGGAATGGTCCGGCGACGGGTTCGTGGGGTTGTGCAGCAAGACGTACTATTGTTTCGGACCTACCGACAAATACAGCACCAAAGGACTGAGCAAACGTCACAACTACATCGACAAGAACGCGTTCCTAGAGGTGCTCACCAACCGTCGGAGCGGAAGTGGAAAGAACCGCGGGTTCCGGGTGCGTCACTCGACCGTGATGACGTACGTGCAGGAACGAGCGGCTCTCCCTACTTCTATCCCAAACGAGTGGTGCACGAGGACGGGGTGAGCACGGGTCCGGTGGACGTGTAGAAAAGGACGATGCACTGCGGTCGTCTTTCATAAGCGACCATGGACGCGCGGTGGAAACATCCTTTCACGTGCATCGTCGCCGGTCCGACGGGATGCGGCAAAAGTACTTTCGTGACGCGTATGCTACGTCACGCTGCTGCGATGATCGATCCTCCTCCCGAACGGATCACGTGGTGTTACGGAGAATGGCAAGAGGCTTACGCAACGATGGACTTGACGGACGTGTGCTTCGAGGAAGGATTGCCGAGTGCCAGCATGTTCGATTCGTCGACGAGGAACCTCATCGTCATAGACGATCTCATGGCAGAAACGGACGAACGGGTCACGACCTTGTTCACTAAAAAGAGTCATCACAGGAACACGTCCGTGCTGTATCTCGTACAGAACCTTTTCCCCAAAAACAAAGAGAGTCGTACCATCAGTCTGAATTCTCAATACATGGTGGTGTTCAAGAATCCTCGTGACGCATCGCAGATGTCGCACTTGGCTCGACAGATGTATCCAGGGCGCGGCAAATTCGTTCAAGAGGCTTTTAAAGACGCCACTTCGGTACCGTACGGTTATCTATTGGTCGATCTCAAGCAGGACACGCCCGAGGACATGCGTCTGCGCACGGCCATCTTTCCAGACGACGGTGTTCAGTACGTGTACTTGCCGAAGGTATAAAAAGACCGCACGCGTGGATAGTCTCTTCATTCCCACCATGTCTGCTCTGGTGAAGAGACACATTATATGCATACAGGCTCTGAACAGGATCAAGAACAACAAACTGAAAAGAGCCATCATCGAAAACGCTGACGCCGATCTTTTGTGTGCGCTAGCCGAGTGTGCCTACAACATATTAAAACAGAACATTCCATTGTCTGCATTACAGAGGCGTCGTTTGAGTAAATACAGGAAGAGGTTACGGGAGTTGGCTCACAGTCGAACGTCGGCCGGTAGAAGAAGACACCTCTTGCTGAACCGACAGGTCGGCGAAGGACAGAGCGGAGGGTTCCTATCGGCCTTCCTAGCACCGTTGGCAAGTTCGGTGTTTCTACCCTTGCTTCGAGAGGTGCTGCTCCCGCAAGCAACCAGGTCGCGTCACCTTCGTTCGGGAGGTTAGATGGAACACGCACGCAAGATGGCCTTGGTAGATCCACGAATGTTGGACACGCTTCGATCACCCCCACCCCGACGGATACCTTAGGTAAGAAGGTGCGAGCTCTCGATGACGAGATGACGGCCATCCTCGACAGAAAGGACCTCGACGACAGGACCAAGGTCACATTGTATAATCAGGTGTTGCAACGGTATAACGTCTTGTCCGATAAACACGCCAAGGAACCGACACGAGTGATCTCGGTGAACGAGTCTGGACCGGGGCCGGGGCCAGGGCCGGGGCTGGGGGTGGAGGCGGGGGCAGCTCCTGCTAACGAGATAGAAGCCGACGTCGTGGATACCGTTCCCAAGACCATGCAAGGCAAAGCCAGACGGTTGATGGAACGCATGAAAAGAAACATGTCTTGGACCGCCCGCGGCGAACTGATACACGAGGGTGTGCCCATCGCCGGAAGTAACGTGGTGGATCTCGTGAACGATGTGCTGCGCAAGAGAAAGACCAATCCGACGGGATGGCAACCGTTTGCAAGACAACTCCGTGCCATGAACCTGCCCATGGAGTTGGTCGGTAACGTCGCCAGGAGAGACTACATACGCCAGGCACCGACACCGAGCACATCCACCACTCCAGGTCGTCGTCGAATGCCGGCTACTCCTCGCTCTGGTGGTGGTGCTAGCGCAAGAAGATCGCTCAGTTGGACACCCCTCGCTCGTCGACGCGGACAAATGGAACATTCCATGCTCACCCCACCTCCAGAACGTCAACGCAAGGCACTGGCATCATTGGCTAGTTGGGAAGACATTTAAGTCGTTGCAACACGCGTCCACAGCTCAGTGTGCACTGCGATGTCGAACGATCCACAGGACACGTACTACCGTTCCGTCGTCGTTACAGTATTTTGCGTTGGACTGTACTTGATTGCTGACGCCGTAGTGCGAAATCTTTACAACATTTGCTCTGCAGAGTATGATCACAGTACTAGAATATAGATCATTCGTCATCGTCTTGGGTGTGGTAGTGGGACTTCTGGTGTACGTCAGCGTACTCTTTCTTACTCGTCACGAACCGTGCTGCGCACCGTGCTGCGCAGTAAACGTCACAACCGTCAGTCCATCGGAACTCTTTTAATGGCACCGAAGAAAGAACGAGCACTTAGGACGGTCTACTTCGATCCGAAAAGGGTAGGTAGTTACGGCGGACCCGATGCCTTGCGACGCGTCACGCACATATCAAGAAAAAAGGTCGCGGAATGGTTGTCGGAACAGGACGCCTATACCCTACACAAGCCGGCTAGACGTCGTTTCGAGAGACGACGCGTCATCGTGAGCGGTCTGCATCAGCAGTGGCAGGCCGATCTCGTCGATCTGTCGCATTTGAAAAAGCACAACGACGGTATGACCTTTCTCCTCACGGTGATCGACGTCTTCTCGAAAGTGGCCTGGTGTGTTCCCATGAAGAACAAGTCCGCGGCGTCGTTGGTAGCGGCACTTGACAGCACGTTCAGCAAAGGCTGGCCAAAGGTGTTGCAGACAGACCAAGGAAAGGAATTTCTGAACAGATCCGTCCAGACTCTATTGAAGAAGCACAACATCCATCACTTCTCCACGCACAACGCGGAGACGAAGGCGTGCATCGTGGAAAGATTCAACAGGACGTTGAAGACACGCATGTGGCGATACTTCACGAAACACCAGACGTGGCGATACATCAACATCCTTCAGGACCTGGTGCATTCGTACAACAACAGCTACCACCGCAGTATCGGCATGGCTCCTTCACAGGTGAGTTACCGTAATCAGGAAAAGGTGTGGCAGCGACTGTACGGTCACGACGGTAAGGGCGTGCCCAAGTTGCGCGTGTCGGATCGCGTACGTATCAGCAAGTACAAAGGTAAGTTCGAAAAGGGGTACACGGCGAACTGGAGCGAAGAGATTTTCACGATACACGAGGTTCATCCCTCCGATCCACCCGTGTATCGATTGAAGGACGATCTCGGCGAAGTGCTGGAAGGTACCTTCTACGAAATGGAGTTGCAGAAAGTGTTGGTATCCCCCGATAAACTGTTCTACGTGCAAGAGGTCCTGGACCGGCGCAAGGTAGGTGGACGAAATCAAGTTTTCGTGAAATGGTTTGGCTACCCTTCCAAATTCAACAGCTGGATAGATGCCAAGGCACTGGTGCAGTCTACTATAAAGACTAGCCACGCGTTCGGTAAGACTCCATTCGAGACATGACACATGACACGACAACACGAGATTTCACCGTCGTCGATCAGGAGGAACAAGAGGACGTAGTAGTAGAGGACAGTACTGACGCGCAGAACGTAGAGGACAGTAGCGGTAGCAGTAGCGGTAGTAGCACTCCTTGGCATCTGTTCGGTACCGCGTGTCCTAAAGAGGAAATAGTCTTTCTGTGTCAGGTGCTCGTCTTGTTTACGGTCATTCTAATAAGCATTTACAATCTGACCACAGGTCACGAGAATTCTAATTTGTGGACGGCTCTGTTGAGTAGTTCTTTGGGTTACCTGCTTCCCAATCCCACGTTGAGACGTCATGGCGAGTGATTTCTACCTGACACTGCCTAGCAACGCATCCATGAAGATGTATCCCAACAATACGTTGGCTCATTACATCACAGACTTACCTCGACTTATCGATCTGACTGGCGAGTGGGAATGCGGGTTGGCAGAAATACAGTACCCGCATACGTGGTACAACTTAGGTACGCACGACACCTGGCTCTTCCTTAACGAGACTATTGCTGTGGGTCTAACCTCGAATGCAAGGATCAGTGCTGGATATTACAAGTCTCCCACGATATTGATGGATCACGTCAACAAGGGACTGGATAGTATGGCGACGGATAAGATACGAGCAAAGTTGACCTACAGCCCCGTCACTCAAAAAATGACGATGCACATGACACCAGGCACCGAGTTCACTGTACCTCACCGCAGTGCATTGGCAAGAATGTTAGGTTTCGACCCCACAGTGGTCACCAGTCCGCCATCGATCATGACAGCAGCGACAGCAACAGCAGAGACGATAACAACGGACGAGAATGTGGAAGGTGGAAGGAATCTCGGTCTCACACCGTCGGTCACCGTGTTTTTACCACCCAAAGACACTCCCGATGGTCCTTATACCTACCGTAAAGAAGCCGAACACGTGGTGCAGATGAATCAAGGGTTCGATACCATATACGTTTACACAGACGTCGTGGAGTCTCGTATAGTAGGTGACACTGTCGCACCTTTGTTGCGAGCCCTTCCGGTTGTCGGAAGTCACGGCGAAACGGTATCCGACAGGTTCACTAACATTCACTACGCGCCTCTGTTGTACTCGCACTTCAAGTCGATTGAAATCGATATAAGGGACGACACAGGACGACGCGTGCCATTCGAGTACGGTAGAGTGACCGTGACACTTCATTTTCGACGGCGCAGGATCGGACTGTTCTGAAGATGAATTACAACGAGTATTACGCACGTCAGGCAGGTGGTGCGCTGCCCTACTTTGCTGGTGCTCAATATCAGCGGGGACACGGACTAGGTAGTCTGTTCACCGGTCTGCTGCGCAGCGCCATGCCACTCATCAAGAGAGGTGCCGTTGCGTTGGGAAGGGGAGCGTTGAAGACCGGCGTGCGCATAGCCGACGACGTCATGTCTGGACAGAGCATAAAAAAGGCAACCAAACGACGTGTCACAGATGCCGGTAGGAATCTGATGCGTATGGTTCCTGGCGTACGACCTCGTAAACGTATAAAACGCGCGCCGGCAAAGAAAGGAGTCACTTTAGCAAAGAGACGACGCAAGAGACAGACGTCTACGAAACGCGAGGCCGACATATTCGACGACGACGATGGCATTCGTACATAAACAGTCGTGTGAAGGGGTCAAGACCGAGCTGGATCTCTTTACCGTACCCCCCACTCAGACCAGCATCATCGACAGTCACGTAGTGGAACATCAGCCTTTGTCCTCTCTGGACTCGGTGGACCGATAGAATTCCTCATACCCGGATCGGGAGACGATTACCTGGATCTCGCCAACACGATACTGCACGTGCAAGCGAAGGTGACACGAGCCAACGGGGACGATATCGACTTGGTCGATCCCGTGGCACCGTGAATAACTGGATGCATGCACTGATCAGTCAAGCCGACGTCTCCCTGAACGGTACGCTCGTGACCCCTTCGACCAACACGTATGCGTATCGCGCCTACATAGAGACGCTGCTCAGCTACGGTCCCGATGCCAAGGACACGCAACTGACGAGTCAGCTGTGGCACAAGGACACGGCCACTCGCATGGACGCCTGCGAGATAGCCAACGGACCCGCAGCTAACGAAGGGTTCGTAGCTCGACGACAGAACATCCTGAGGAGCCGTGTTGTCGATATGATGGGTCGTCTCCACGTGGACCTCTTTCTGCAGGATAAATTCCTCATCAACGGCGTCGACGTCAAGATACGACTGGTGCGTAGCAAACCTGCTTTTGCACTCATGGCTGGTGGAGCAAACCCCGATTACAAGATACAAATAGTCAATGCCTGCTTGTTTGCAAAGAAAGTCACCGTGAATCCCACCGTGCAGATAGCACACGTCAAGGCTATGGAGAAGAGTACGGTCAAGTATCCGATGCGGTCCGTCGAGTGCAAGGTGTACTCCATTCCTGCCGGCACTCGCTCGCACACGTACGAGAACCTGTTCCTCGGTACCCTGCCGAAACGTCTGGTGCTGGGCTGCGTCGACAACGATGCCTACAACGGAGCGTACGCCAAGAATCCCTTCCACGCCAAGAACAACGCCATCAGCTTCCTCGCGGTGTACGTCGACGGACGACAGATACCCTCCAAACCTTTCCAGCCGAATTTCGAAGACAACCTCTTTGTCAGAAGCTACATGAGTCTGTTCTCGTCGACCGGTAAGTTGTGGCAGGACGAAGGGAACGGACTGACTCGCAGCGACTACCGACACGGCTACACCTTCTTCGGTTTCGACCTGACCCCCGATCAGTGCGATGGTCCCTGCTTCCATTTGGTACAAAAGGGCAACCTGCGCATAGAAGTTCATTTCCGCAATGCGCTGCTGAACACCGTGAACGTCGTCGCCTACGCCGAACTCGAGTCCGTGCTGGAAATCGACAAGAATCGCAACGTCATCTACGACTACTAAAATGGACACCCTGCAGATCGCTAGACTACTGGCGGTGGACCCGTGCACCAGAACTATATTTCGCGGCGTCGTACCCAGAGACGGACTACCCACTACGATAGACGGCACTCTACCCGCAGCCTTCGTGTGCAACACCGACAACGGCGACGAACCAGGCGAACATTGGATAGCGCTGTACCTGGACGCCGACGGACGCGGCGAATACTTCTGCTCGTACGGACTGCCGCCTCGTTACGCAGCGTTCCGCACCTTCCTGAACAA
The DNA here is from genome assembly GCA_033239005.1 of Lamellibrachia satsuma. Lineage (NCBI taxonomy): Eukaryota > Metazoa > Annelida > Polychaeta > Sabellida > Siboglinidae > Lamellibrachia > Lamellibrachia satsuma. The sequence goes on along the minus strand of BSQZ01000072.1, from coordinate 810,823 downwards.
ACACTGTTCCGAATGGACTCATAATACCCAGAGACTTCAGAGTCCTCTGTCTAACGTTTGCGGACAATATTGTGTTGCTTATGTCATGTTTCGTTGTAAAGGTTCTTCTATGAAGAGTTTCGTAAACATGTTCCACACTAATCTGGTCAATAACGATGTTGAAGTGTTCGATTGGATGAGACTATTGAAAAAGGGTATACCCTACTATCGTGTATCTTACAGAGACTGATGATATATTCGGCACCTATTCGGTAGTTAATGATTGCCGCGTATTTGATTGGCTTAAAACAGCTGCGATATTGTGGTACACTGTATTATCGCTCATAGTAGCAGCAGCAGTACACCACATCATCATCGTTCGAGCCTCTGGCGAGGTGGTGCACCACCCGTAAGCTCGCGACCTCTGGCGTGATGGTAAACATCCGCAAGTCGCCTCGTCGTCGTCCTCGAGCCTCTGGCGCGGTGGAAACACCCCTAAGCTCACGACCTCTGGCGCGATGGTCAACATACGCAAGTCGATTCATATATATTCATCGTAGTTGTAGTTGTAGTGATATTACACGCTACCACGCTTGTATTATACTCAATAAAATACGTGTGCACTCGTACCCTATCGTGTTGCGTTGATTTCTCGTCTCCATTAGTCCCCTTTGATAGTTGATATAATTAACAACCCTATTATTAATTACTAATGACCCTATAATTACTACGTATGATTCGTCACGGTCACTACCCGGTCATAGATCAACACACACACACACACACACACAAGGTTATGACCGTTAGGGTTATCTCCAGTCGCTAGGGGGCGCTCGTGGTGGATGTAGGTCACCGCTAGAGGGCGCTGAGGCTACCCAGAAGCCTCTATACCGGAAGTTACATGGGCTGCTCTTTATGGGCTGCTCTTTTGATGTTTCATTAGCACACTATAACTACTACTGTGTTGTTTGAATTCATGGATTTGTGCGTTTGTTATGACTTGATAGTATTACAACATTTATCAAAATTAATGAACGTTGTGTTTCTGTAAAGACTCTTCTCATCGAGATCATCATCAATAGATCAAATTATGTACCCATGATGATTACAATGGAAGCAATAACAATTGGGGGGTTTAGGTTGCTGGTGGGGATAAAGCCTACATAAAATTCCCGATATTGGTAATTCCGTATTCAAATGGAATATTTGACATGAGATTTAAGACATAATGGCACATGATAATACTTTACCACTGGATTAAATCCATGTTAACTAATTATTGTTTTGCATTTTCATAATAATATGCAATCACAACTAAGTGTGTAGGCTAATGCCGTTTGACAACTTAACAAGACATTCGGCCGTGCCATAAGTAGGCGCCTGCGACAGGAAATTGTGTGTTGTAAATCAGATATGGCCACTGTTGAGATTTTTCCTGAATGTATTGCTATGCGGAGAAAAAATATATATACGTGCCACATCTGAGCTTAATATGTTTAAGTTTTAATACTGTCTTGATCTGTTACTTCAGACACGGTCCTACTGATCGCACGGTCTCACGGAAAATATATCCGGTAGTGCGTCATTGTTAAACTTTGTCGCGCCATTCATGTTATACTACACTCAAGTTATTAAAATGTCATGTAATATACTAACATACCTGTTGACTCGGGTGACACGGTCTGTTGACTCGGGTGACACGGTCTGTTGACTCGGGTGACAGGGACTGAATCGAGTCATCGAGGCATTTTTATGACTTGCAGCTTGACTTGGAGTTCAAATGACTCGAGACTTGATTTGGACTTGGAAATCACTGACTTGAGACTTGACTTGCCTGTTTGTGATTTGACAATAAGTCTGGTAGCTCGAAACGTATGTAAAACGAGACCACGTTGACCGCACCGAATATAATAATTACTAAGTACTTACTATTAGCCAATGTTGTGGCGGGCGCCAGGTAGCATATGCGTAAATTTGCCGTTAAAAAATGTTTAGAGGACTCGAAGTAGCTTTTGTAAAGAACAGTGAGACTGGATATAAGAACGTTTATTACTCATTTTTCACACAGGACCGTAAACGAGTAGAAGAGATTACCTATTGACTACAAATTATCATCTTTATTATTAAACATTTGTGTACTTTACAGATGGACCAGACGTTCCATGGCGGCGACAACAGCGCTGGTGGTGATTGCAATTGTAGCAATAACTGTAACACTTTGTCCTTATCAAGCGACAACCGTCTGGCGGTGCGTACGAATCTTCCACGGAGCAGCCACTTCACTCCATCTCCGCCAAGTATCGGTACGCAGCCGTCAGCAGCGACGAGGAAATCTGCTCTGAGATTGCAACGTAAGTTTGCAGTTCTTACTGTCAATCAGGAAAAGAATACAGCCACAGATAACTACATGGTATATGGTCCCCCGGCGTCAACCCAATGCACACGAGCAATTATTGTATCTTCATTTAGGTAAAACGTAATCCATCTTATTTGATACGAAGAGAAACTTGTACAAATGTGACAAACGTAATGTTATATGCAGTGGAAATATTTAGGTGTCACCTTAGATCATTTCCTTTCCGGTAACGTTATAGGTTCCACAATCCTTACTAAAAGTTTAAATCAACTTAAATTTTTATACAGGAACGCCAGAAGCTTTATCCTAAAAATAACTGTTAATACCTGCTTTGATTCACTGTCATTTTGATTACACATGTTCAGCGTGCTATAGCGTACTGTCGAAGAAGATGAAATGTAGAATGCAGTGTACACATAATAAGATTATCAGATATATGTTAAATGCTCCACCGAGGTTTCATGTTGATGTTGGTATTAATCAATATTGGATTACCCGTTAAATATAGAGTAGGACAGCTAAAGTTGGGTCACATGTACAATGTCATCAATCGTGATGCTCCAGACTATTTGAGAACAAATATTGAACCAACATTTATACAGTGCAAGAGCAAAAGATCTATCATATGTGATACCGAGAGTAAACGGCTCTGGGCGAAGTTCGTTTCTATATACATGCATGTGCCAATGGAATAACTTGTCACTCGCAACCAAACAATGTCGCAGTATAAAGAGTTTAAAAAATAAAGTCGAGTCCCTTTTATTTAGCCGTTTGGTTGCTCAGGATTTTAATATTTATGTTACATAATAACACACACATATATATATATATATATATATATATATATATATATATATATATATATATATATATATATATATATATATATATATATATATATATATATATATATATATATATATATATATATATATATATATATATATATATATATATATATATATATATATATATATATATATATATATATATATATATATATATATATATATATATATATATAATAATGAGGATAACACATAAAAACACAAAAAGGAATCTTGCCATAAAACTCGATGAGTTGTCAATATTTCTTTTTGGTCCTGCTCTGAATTTTATTTCGACTCAAATATGGATAGCGTCAAGTAAACGAAGACTAGAGGAGCACGGCCGGTGGACCGCAGGCCACAAAGGGAAAACAACGGTTCTCTTCAGACCAAATCAACACTTCTAAAAAGATTGCTGCTTCACATATATGGTGTTTATTCATAAGTGAAACAATAACTTGATATAAGATAATCAGTATTACGTTTTACTTTCCTCTTTGCTTTCCAAATCCTGAGAGATTGTTGCACACATGGTTCATCAGTCTGGTGTAGTCCTAATGTTCTTATATTTCCCGAAAAACGTCGGCTACTGAACCCATGTCAGTACAATAGTGGAAACTGTACTGTGCTGTCCAAATGTGGATAGGGAAAGTGACAGTAGTAACCAAACAAGGGTCACGTACAGCTCATTTGTTCAAGTAAATAAATGTGATTGTAAAGTATGTTGTTACTCATAGCGTATCGATAACTATTGCAAACTAAACATATGCCTGTTTAGTAGCTGCTTAGGGGATATTTGTCCACCAAAAACTAAATAAAATCGTAAAAGGAAATATGGCGGCCGACCATTTTATCGGTCGCGCCCCCTGACGGGGTTAGTTGAAACATTTTCAGTGGGGCTAGTTGAAACATGTTTCAACTAGCCCCTTGCTACGCTATGTGCAATAATACATTTCGGAATTGATCGTACTAATACATAAACATGTAAATACAGTATATATCATTCGCTGCAATTTGAGGTCTGATTTATTAAACCAATTACAATTAGTATCATTTAATTTCAGATGAACTATCCAATGAGGATGTACAAACACAAAACAGAACGAGGTCGCGCCGATCATGAACAGATCATGACGGCAGTTCGGAAAGTAGTCGACACTGGTCTCCCATGTCGCAACGTAGCCGACGAACATGGCATCCCGCACTGCACGCTGCGCCGATATTGCATCAGGTATCGCTCGAATGGTGGCGATGGAGACATGCGTACTGGTTATTTCAACGCCCAGTCTGTGTTATCCATCGACGAGGAGCAACTACTCGTAGACTACGTGCAAAGAGCGGCCGCATTGTATTATGGGCTGAACACAATGGAGATGCGACGTCTTGCATACGACTACGCAAAGAAACTAGAAAAGAAAATGCCAAATTCTTGGGCTTCTAACGAAAAAGCTGGGGTCGACTGGCTAACTGGTTTCTTAAAACGACACAGGGAGATCGCATTACGGACGCCGGAAGCGACGTCTCTCCGACGTGCCATGAATTTCAACAGGGCGAACGTCGCCTTATCCAACGACAACTTAGAGCGGCTGTACCTACGCGAGGCATTGACGCAAGCTAGAATCTGGAATGTTGATGAAATGGGCTGCACCACTGTGCAGAAACCCAGTAAGGTCATCGCGTCGACTGGTGTCAAACAAGTTGGAGCAATCGTGTCCGCCGAAAGGGGACAGCTTGTGACTGTGTGCTGCGCGGTCAGTGCGATTGGTAACACTGTTCCACCAATGTTCGTGTTCCCGAGGATGCACTACAAAGATTCATTTGTGAACGGTGCTCCCCCCAACTCCATTGGCGCTGCACACCCATCTGGCTGGATGACAGCTAAACACTTCTTGACATTTATGAAGCATTTCGTGCGTCATGTGCGTTGCTCTCAAGAAGAAACTGTGCTATTGATTCTCGATAATCACGAATCCCATCTGTCAACTGAGGTCCTAGAATTCGCTAAAGAGAACGGGGTGATCATGCTCTCATTCCCCCCGCACACATCTCACAAGTTGCAGCCGCTCGATCGTTCCGTTTGCGGACCGTTCAAAAAGTATTACAACTCGGCCTGCGATGGGTGGATAGTCGGGTATCCGGGTCGCACGATGACAATCTACGACATTGCGGGAGTGGTGGGAACCGTATTCCCCAGGGTCATGACCCCACAAACATCCTGTCGGGTTTTTGCGTGAGTGGCATATCGCCCTTCGACAGGTTCATCTTTAATGAGGATGATTTCCTACCATCAGCTGTAACTGACATGCCGAATCCACATCAACCACCGACAACCATCGTTGCGGCCGTGCATCAACCACCGACAACCACCGTTGCGGCCGTGCATCAACCACCGACAACCACCGTTGCGGCCGTGCATCAACCACCGACAACCACCGTTGCGACCGTGCATCAACCACCAGAAGCCAGCATTGCAGTAACCGTCACACAGGCTGTCGATGTGCTGAACTCTCTCCCATCAACGTCACGCGCGGTTTGATCTGTGTCATCAACCTCGATTGCTATTTCTCCGGAACACGTCAGACCATTTCCCAAAGCCTGCCCTCGGAAAGGGATTCGTCGTGGCCGAAAACCTGGACGCACAAGGGTGCTGACCGACACTCCTGAGAAGAATGCGATTATTCAGGAACAGCAACAAAAATCATGCAAAAGGAAAGGTGGTGCAAAAACATCCAGTGTTGCCACGGCCTTGGTGGTCTCCAAAACAGCAAAACCAGCACCCGTGAATGACGACGATTCATGCCCATGTCTGCTATGCGGCGAACCCTTTATTAACAGCCTGCCAGGTGAAAAATGGGTGCAATGCACTGCATGTAAAATGTGGGCACGTGAAAACTGTACGTCTGGCGACAAATGCTTTGTGTGTGACCATTGTCAATAATAACCTACGCATACGGGGCTAGTTGGAACACTTGGACTACCTCCAAAAAAGTAGATACATGTAAAAAAATTACTGTAGGTACAATATTTTTATGGCTGTTTTATGTGGCCCAAATACATGTGTTTAGATATGCGTGATGCATTTTGTTGCAGGTTAAGCCTATTTCGTGTATTTGCCAAAATAAACAAAATCGTTTCAACTAGCCCCGGTCTCCCCTATATATAAATATACATACATGACGTGTAGTAAAATATGTATATAAGATAAGTAAGGATAAAAAATATATTTGTATAAAAGTACAAACATCATGAATTAAAAGCATACAATTGATCAATCCAATGTTTAATCAATGGACTTTGATAATAAATAAAAGTGTGAAGATAATTCACAAAAAGTATACTGTCGGATTTTTCCAACCGGCATAAAATGCTAAAAATTGATGAGCGAATACGTTCATTAAAGGATTTAACATAATTAGTAGCAAACATATGGCTTGCACTACAGCGGGATGACAGGTTGTGTATAATTCTAAAACTGTTGTTATAAGCGACAGTAATACCTTTCAGACTCTATTTTTTAAAATTACACCAAAGACTTGAGGTGTACATTGAACCACAGTATGAATTAAATAAAGTTGTTTTAATGGAATTGTTGCATAAGTAAACTTTTCTGGCTAAAGCATTTGCCTGAGCATAGATACATCTTTTCTGCCTGGCAATATCGTCATCATCAGTAAGATTATTGTTTATAATATGGGCAAGGTATTTACATTTTTCAGTGTAAGGTAGTGTATGGTTATTGATAACAACAGGATGAATATTTTTCTTGTCCCTAGGTTTGTTATCAATAACCAAACAGCACAACAATCGGTGAGTTTTCTCAACCCCGCAACAATAGGTGAAAAAACACAAAGGTCATCGGCATACATCATATGATTCATTATGGTTCCTGCATAAAGACAGCCAATTTGTAATTTATTCAAATTTACACTTAAGTCATCCATGTAAACGTTAAAAAGATGTGGAGAAAGGATTCCACCCTGCTTGACACCGTTTGAAACGGTAAAAAATTATGAGAAGCTACAGCACCATCCGACAGTGAATTTCTGGGTTCTGTACCAGTAATAAATTTTATTATAAATTTGTCTGGGTAAAATTACCAGTTTATTAAAAAAAAAAATTACCATTTTATCCCAACCGGTCCTATCGTGGTTTTAACACCCGTACGTTTGATCATATTCATATTAATAAAATAAAACATGAATTTGCCAAAAGATGTATTAGGTATGACATACCATTAATTGTAAATAATACTTCGAATCTAATAAAAAATATGATTGTTACACATAGTTTACACAGATTTTCATGTTATGTTAAGAAATACCTTTTACAAAATTACCAAAATCTCTGTTCAGTACCAAACTGTTATATATGTCAACAATCTCATTAGTTGCACCTCCCTGGTCTGTTACTCTGTTATTTTATATAAATGTAACTCTGCGTAAACATTTATTATAATGAACTAAACTTAAAATTTTTTAAATGTCTGCATGGAGAAAAAATTCTGTCTGCTGGTTTTTTTTAAAATCCTTCCTAAAGTGACATTATTTTTTATTGAGAATAGATGCATTTGTTTTTTCTTTCATGGAAAATGTTTACAGGTACTAATTTATTAAGTTTATTTTATTAGGGTGGCTTCTACGATAACGATCAATATTGGTCTTTGTAGAAGTCTCCCTGACCCATTAAAATATGCTTCGTTCTAAAACCACAGTTAGCCGAAGTGAACACTCATGTTAATGCGGGTTTTGTATTTTGTGTTTGTCCGTTTGTTTTTTAATTTCAATTAACAAATTAATGTAATTTTTTTCCTTACGATAAATTAACTTAAACTTGGATTTTGTTTATAAAAGATTGTATTGTTATTGCTAACTGTGATAATATTATGTTTGTATTACTTTAGGTTCAATAAACTTTTTTCCGATTCCGATATATACACACACAATTATCATACACAATATAAACGAAAAAGCATGGCCTACCATAGTTTACCATGTAACGTCATGGTATACAATGTAATACCACCAAATACCATGGTATGGGAGACGCATCTTATGCGTAGAATCTGCTCAAATTGTGGCACACAATACCAATCTGCAACTGTCCATTTTGAATTTATAATCAAGGATTGGTTGGCTGGGCAATATGACTGTTGTTTACGACTTGATACGTCATTGCAACTGTGCGCTCGAACGAACGAACGAACGTTATTGTGTTTCTATACACATTTTCTAGGAGTTTAAAAAATGAAATTGAGTTGTGCTGAATCAGTGGTGGAATGGTTTGTGGCGACAATGGTGGGGAGTTTAGATGAGCGCATGCGTTAAGAGAGAACTACTTTCCTGCTCATTAGTTTTGAGTTTCTTATACTTTGAAACGGTTTGGTTGGAAAGAAATCATATGTCATTTGTAACAAGTTGTGTGGGGTTCTCTGTATTTTCATTTAATAATCTCCTAGAAAATGTGTATAGAGTTGTGCAGAATCTGCACATCAAATGTAAGTTGTGGCGGTGGTGAAATGGTTAGTGGCGCCACTGGTGGGGAGTTTAGATGAGCGTATGCATTAAGGGCTACTTTCCTACTCATTAGTTTTGAGTTCGGTCAGAAAGAAATCATTTGTCATTTGTAACAAGTTGTGTGGCGTTCTCTGTATTCTGCTAAATGATCAGGATATGTCCGTAAATTAACTAGAAATGAGTGCACCTGCATTATTGTAAAAATGAAAACCAGTTAGTTAATGCTTGGTAGGTGTTAATTAGTGTTGGTAATGTTACTGTGGATTAGTGTTATTGGTGTAAACTGTTGATAATGTTTTTCATACATTTATAATTCCATAACTAATTTCTTGTATTTCAAATGTCGATCAATGTTTATACTCAGAATATTCTTTACATAGTGATACCAATGGCTTACTATTATTTTTATTTATAATATCAGTGTTAGTTAACATGGCTATCATAAGGGTTTGTAGGTCAGTGATCTTTCAGGTATTAGAGAGAAAGACATGAGAATTGTATGAATAAAATGTTTATTGATCCACTAAGACCATTGCTGACGTGTTTACCCATAAAGGCAACAGAAAGATTAACAAACTAACCGGCTGCTGACTGTCCACTGACTGTGGTCATGGTGTGATACAGAATATGGAATAACACATGGACTACTTTGCCCCACACTTTTATTTCAACTATTACAATACTGGGTCAAGATTAATATGCACGGTATGTTTGTTGATATTTTAAAGCATGTCGCTACAAGCACATACAGCTGTAATATATAGCAATCATTCAAGCCTCCCTAATATTATACATTAAATTAAATTCTGGACACAACTCACTTTCTATGTTTCTGCACCCATCAGTTACCTTCTTCAGGAACTGACTTCTGGGACTTAGAAGAACCGCTGGCAGAATTTAAAAATAGAATGGTAAGCAGGCACAATTAGGGAACCAATGGTTATTGAAACGTAGAAAGTGAGTCAACTTCATAGTTGTGTTCAGAAGAAAATCTACCGGGTATATCAATTTTTTCTTCCAACTTGATGAACATTGTCACCATTGTGACATTGTACAAGTTCCTCAAGATCTGTATAAACAGCCATGATCTACGAGAGAGAAGTCTAGTCACGGACGTCCCAGCGAGCCCGCCACTCGTCAGCACACAGCAGCGCCACCTGGGTAAGCCAGCCCTCATTCTCGGCCAGCTTCACAAAGTGCGGGAATGTGTCATGCGTTAGTTGGCGGGAGTGAGTTAGTACACCGATGATGTCACCTGAAAGCAACAGACACCTCATTATCTAGTGCTTTCTGGTGTTTTAAAAAATGCCACTGTTGTTCACCAAACTTAGGAACTCAACACAACTCTAACCATATCAGGAATCAAATATACAGTGATTCTCCTCTTACAAGGACTCTCTCACAAGAGCCCCCCCCCACCAGAGGCTTTCCAATAATAATTCCCCCTCAATATAAGTTACTTGTAAGATGAGGCTTACTGTAGATCTATCCTGATCATATTTCACAAAAAGTTAAATTGTTAATGACATTTTATTTAATAACTCTGATATGTGTAAATTTTACTTTTTGTGAAATATGATCAGGATAGATCTACAGTAATCCCCATCTTACAAGTAACTTATATATGTAATAAATGTTAATGAAATTTAATAACTCCGATATGAATGTATCATTTATTACAGAATATCAAATATAATCTACAATGACACCATACTCACAAATGATGATCATTACATTATGATCCCTGTAATCTACAATGACACCATACTCACAAATGACGATCATTACATTACATTATGATCCCTGTAATCTACAATGACACCATACTCACAAATGATGATCATTACATTACATTATGATCCCTGTAATCTACAATGACACCATACTCACAAACGATGATCATTACATTATGATCCCTGTGAATCCAAATGACCCATAAATGAACTTAAGTCTCCTGTAGAGCTTAAAGGCTCCTTCTCAATTCGGTTTTTTAAAAGTCTCATTTCAAATTCATTTTGCGAAAAATCAAACCAATTCTGTAACTAGGTAATGTGATCGGCGAGAGGATGGAAGTCCTGTTTACCATTTCCGATGTCAACTATTTTGAGTCTTACCAGATCTAACAATAAAAGTCAATTCTCTCAATGATTTGAAAAAAAAAATTCTTTTATTAAGTCGACTGTGGATGTTACATAAACTATTCACACACTACATATCTGGACATCAACAAACCGGATTTTTAACAAATACCAAATATGTTAAATCACTACTCACTATTTCGAGCTGCATCTATTACTTTCTGCAGAACTGATGATTCAGTCGGCCTCTGCAAAAACACAAAATTAAATTCACATAGTGTTCATTTACATAAAGTGACTGTCATTTCAAAACCACAGCCTTGAAGTTGGCACTTTTTTGTAGTTAGAGTTTAAAATGATCTGTGTTGTGTTCTCGTCAAACAATTCTGTATTGTGCAGTACTGGAGATGTACCAATTGTTAGTTCTGTCCTCTCCCAGTCTTCTTCTGGTCATTATCTTGGCTCAACACCATTAATCATATCCTTAAAAACATAAAATGAAACTTTTAGTTACAAATGAGAAAGTCTTCAGAATACAGGCCCTGGAGCGTGACTCACCCTGTATGTAAGATTCTTATGTCTGACGGCATACTCTATGACCTCCGCCTGGAAGACGGCCACCAGCTCATCACGGACATCACTGTCTTCATGAAGCACTATGTTGATGGAGTCTGAGCAACACACAGCACTGGCATGGTAATGGTATCTCTGTTGCAAAGTTTCATTTGATTAAATTACACAAGAATACAGAAACACCTTTCTATTTCTGTTGTGCTATGTCATCGAATGTTGTTTGTCTGGTGACATAGTCCATACGCATATTTAGGGTTTTTACGCATATTTACGTGTATGTACATACGTTGTGCCCCCTCGCAGCTTAGGGGCCCTCTCCCAGCATATGTTATGCCCATACACCAGCCTTGACATTTAAAATCAGAAACGCATTCTGAAGGCATTTCTGAGCTCTAAGCTTTTTTCTTGGGAAAGGGGATAACAGCAGGAGGGGGATATCTCCTCCCTCCCCTCCCTGTGCACCTTTGACCCTGTGGTCTGCTGTGCTGCTCTGACAGCTGTGGCATCAATACAACATTTTGACCTCCCCTACAGGGAAGGCTAAATCTGCCTACAATGTAGTCACAGTGCCGTTACCTTTTCGAAGGTCCACCCCAAGTAAATAATTGCAGTCTTCGTACAAGGTGACCAATGTCTTCAGCTGACCAAAGTTCCTTGCAATGACACTGACCGGTGTCCCCAGATTCACACTGAACTGTCGTCTTGTTCCTAACACAACAGATATTGAAAAACAACTTCAAGAATGCTGCCAACCGATCAAGGAATGAATATGATTTTGATATAGCTCTAAGACATACTTTCAAGAACTAGATACTTTAGTCAAAGGTGGTTCATGTTTGGGTGTTGCAGGTGGAGAATCACATTCTTTAATTTTTTTCATTACTCAGATCCTTTTGTAAATATAATTCTAAGCAGTTTCTATACTTTACTTTACTTAGATTATTGGTCTGTATCACGGACAATAAGGCAGTAACACTGGTCCACACACTCATTAAAATTGGCTCAAGTCGATTGGCTGACCTCACAGAGGTCACAAATTCAAACCCTGATGATAGGTAGCACTGTAGTACGATGTGTAGGCGTGTTGGATTGAATGTTTCCATGGTGACTGCAGCCACGGCTCTGTAGTTGGCATACAGATGTAGAATGGTAAAGATGAAGAACAGGGTCCAAATCACTCTGGAAACAAGAACAGGGTCCAAATCACTCTGGAAACAAGAACAGGGTCCAAATCACTCTGAAAACAAGAACAGATCACTCTGGAAACAAACATGTGATATGGAGTTTGTTCCAGATTTGGGCTCAGCTACAGAGATAATATGTTGTTGTGGGATAGATGATATGAGCTACCTGGAGATATTTGATAGGCACAAGGAGACAAGCTAAATATGATATGTAAGAGTGGACAGTTTAAACTTGATTCGATAGATAACTGGAGGTCAGTGTAACTATTTCAAGTAGGGGTTGTGATAGTGAGAAATGAGTACAACACATGCAAAGGCAATTGTGCACATGCTGGGAGTTTAGGTAACACAAGAGTACATATGAGACGACACCAGAGTACATACAGAAGTGACTTACAGAGGCTTGCCTGTAACCATTGGAATCAGGGCCAAGTTGCACAGCAGAGCCAACAAGTTCACCAACGTCTCCTGCAAAACAACATCCAGCGACACAGTTAAACAACCACATGGCAAAATAAGTTTGTGTACATAAACATGACCAGAATATATTCCGGCATACAAGCCACAAGAAATATATAAACCCGACTGTCAGACAGCAGATATGATCAAGAAAGTAAGAACACGATTACAACAGCAAAGTAAACATCGAGGACACATCAAGCATAGCACCTGATGATTCATGCGTGGTCTATGTTGTTACATGGGAGTGAAACCTGGACAATAAATAAGCATACCGAGGCTAGATTAGCAGCAGCAGAATATACGGTTCATCAGGAGAATCGTTTCAAAACATTTCTTGGACACGCATTTTATAGTCTTTGTAAATAAAATACATTAATAGTTTAAACAAATAGTTTGAAAGACCAGCCAATGACATCCAGTTGCTGACAACTATGAAGGACAGAACTGTGTGGAGGGTCAGGACCATCAACGTCACCGGACATGGCACCTCAAGAAGGAGAATATATTGGATCTCCAGAGAAGTCTGGGATCTCATGATGGTGCTAACACTTTCACAAACATCAACAAGCATTCCCATATGGTAGTACTACCACCCAGTACCCTCACCTGGCTGCCGTCTTTTGCTGATACATCTGCCATGTTATTTCTGCGTGTCTGGTGCTGCGTCAGTGAGGCTCTCGTGGCTCCCCCTGCCACACCAACTAGGGCCTAAAGTCGCAGCAAACATCAAGTCACTAGTTACACGATGCAACCGCAGACACAGGCCATATACAGGAAACAATAAAAAGAAATAAATTAAAAATAATGCAAAATGACAATGCATATGTTATGTTCTATATTTATGTATTTTTCAGCTACTCTGGTAATTAAAATATTTAAATTAGCTGTAGGTACTAGGGGTGACCAACAGGGACGAATTTATTACTGCAATATTACTGTGATAGGTATCACTTATGTAGAACCCCTCCAAGTGGCCACCCCTTGGAAACAGCCATCCTATCAGCCTCTGTAATCAGGCTAAACCATGGTAGCTTTTTAGGCTGACATAGTAATTTATTTATATAGATTTTTTTGAACTGACATGCAATGCTAGGCTTGGTGGCGAACTGACGATGAATGCATAGAAAAAACCAACAGGGTTGTGAGAAGGGTGATTCTGTGACTGTATTTACCTTCAACAAGCCAGCAATGCATATGATGAAGGTGAAGTACAGGGTGAAGTAAGGAGCCAAGATCTCCAGGAATATCGCCAGATCATTGAGAATGTCAGCAAAAAACCTGAAACAAAGAGTAAAGCATGAGTATATGTATTTATGCTGGGTTGGTATGTAAAGAAGTAAAAGGACTTCGTTACAATACTTAAGTAGTTATATCAAGTAACTGGCATGTAACGAAGTAGAATTTAGACTAAATACTTTTACTTGCACCAAAATAGTTTTATCTAAAGTAACACGACTTTTTACTTCGTTACTTTTATTTACTTTGCAATATATTTTCGTTAAATTTTTTGGCGAAACCGCTGCTGCCGGTGGCGCTCCAGCATGAACAACATGTCATAAACTGCTCATAGTCACCAGGCCAAAAGCTATTAATATCATCCAATTGCATGCCAGTTCGCGATCATATTTGCATACAAACCTTTTTTGGGGAAATCGACGCAACCACTGTTTTATATCTACGTCAGTGAACGAAGTCTGCCAAATATTGGCATAGGTCAGGTCAAATATTGGCATAGGTCAGGTGAGGGCCGTTGACATGAAATGTCACTTCACACAACGCTTGAACGCCATGTCAAACCACGATGCAGATATCTCCATTTGCATCATATAAACTATTCATCAGTAAGTTTCCAATACATATTATAAATATAAAAATTAGCAATTTCGACAATGTATTGATAATCCTCATACACCGACACAATTCTGATATTCGTGAGCAAACGCGCATCGTTGATCGAGAACTGATTTTCAGCCATTGTGAGCAACGGCCTTATCGGCTTCCGTTAACATTAAACAGCATTTTACTTTCATGACTAAAATTCATATTGAGATGTTTAATAAATTCATAATAATGATTACTCTACAGAACTAAAAAGTAAAGAATTGATACTCTGCCATTTGGCAGCATCCTTTCCCAGCAATGGCTTATTCAAGCTGACCCATAAATAATATCAGGGACAGAGGCCCTAACAGGGTACTTTTAACCTATTAGGCCTCAGCATTTTATAAAAACATATTCCGAGGATTTCTGGCAAATTTCGAGCAATTTTACCACTTGTTCAGAAATATGTAGAAAAAACTATTCAATATTGACAATTACAAGTTGTGTTTATTTTGAAGAGTAGTAATTTCTCCACATGCCTGTATACCTAGAAATATTAATAAAATGTTAACATTTGATCACAATTTGCAAAGACAAAATAGTAAGTTTGTTAAAACTTTGAAAGTTATTCTACCTTGCGACTGACATTTGACAATGATCCCATGCTATAACCCTATGCAACCCAGTGAAGAAAATGTAGCTATATGTGTTAGCTTTGCAGCACTGAAAAAATTATCAAATTCTGACGGTTATTTTTCACGTTGCACCATATTTTATCATAACAAACATAGATATAAAAATATATGAGATGGCGTGAAAAAAATCCGATGAAAATCAAGATTTCCAAAAGGGCAACACATGCACGTAACTAGTTAATGTTGTTGCAAAATGTATCTGCTAGGGTGTGGCAAATTTTTTTTGCATTTAGTTCAGTAGTTAATCGCCAGGATTTTTTTTAATAGAGGATCCTGTATGCATTCCAGGACTGCACAGAGCGGGCTCTATTGGGTTAATTGCAATTGGCAACAGCATTCATCTGTTGCACTGGTCTGTCTTCTGATCAATTCTAGCCCCAGTTGGTACCAGGTAACCAACACAGCTAGCTGCAATAGCCTGTTGTTTCAATGTTTGTGTCAGCTGATAAGACATGTCTGGGAAGACAAGAGAAGGTGGGGGTTCACAAGCCAGATGGCTTCATCAGCTAGGCATCAAATGTCTTTGTTAATTTTACTATGGGCAGTGCTCCGTTGTATTACCTCTGACAAGTTTCCCTGAGAGGCTACTACTACTACTGGACTGACTCCCTACCTACTCAGATACAATCACACCTGCGTATACATATCCTGTTGTGCAGACCTTTCTCTGTTTGTATAAATACACCAACTACTTGGTAGGTTGGTAACGGGCAATCCAATTTTATTCATACACAACAAGGATTGCCGCTGTGCACACACTAATAGTGACTAAGTCTGCCACAAATTGTGCACAGCCTGGTATTAAGCTGATGTGTATGATCAATTAGTAAACAATACCAGATAAGATTTAACATTATTGATATTTTCTACTGTAGCTAGCAACTGCCGAAGACAGTCTTTACCAAAAAACCCTTGCTGCTCTTAAACAAAGCGACAGCATACAAAGAGGGAAAAAATACCTACGTGCAGACAAGCATACATAATTATATGTAGATAGTGCTAGCTAGAGTATTTACAATGATATACACAAAAGTGGGGGAATAAACCCCCCGGCCCCACCTGTGTGCAGGTGGTGGCCCAACCCCACTAAAGGAGCGATATTTGGATGGTTAAAGAGCCCTAACTTGCCTCCAACAGTTGTTTCCACCTCGGGCGTACGCCTTAGCAAGCCCTACTTACGATATGGTGGCGCCATCTGATGTAGGAGGTACATATGTAGGACAGTTGAACAATTTTGCCATCTAGTGTATGATTATAACAAAATAGGTGGCATATGGTGTATGTGCAGATCAATCATTGTGCATATATCATTATATAGCATATATACTTCTACGAATTGCATGGACCATACGTCTGTTTAATAGTTGCATTTTCAATGACAACATGAAATGATGGTCTTTAGAAGGACAGTGAGTACAGATGTTTTCCTCAGAATCAGCCAGAGAACAGCACAGATTTAGTCTTAGAAGAGCACAGAACCAGCAAGACAACCACACAGAATCAGTACATAATCAACAAGAGATCAGCACAGATATCAGCCTTAGAACAGTACAGAATCAGCCTTAGAACATTATAGAACCAGCAAGAAAACTAGCACAGAATCAGCAAGAGAAGAGCAAAAAATCAGCCTCGAAACAGCACAGAACCAGCAAGAGAAGAGTCGCCTTAGAACAGCACAGAATCAGTAAGAGAACAGCACATAACTAGCACAGAATCAGCAAGAGAAGAGCAGAAAATCAGCCTCAAAACAGCACAGAACCAGCAAGAGAAGAGTCATAATCAGGCAGAGAACAGTGCAGAATCAGTAAGAGAACAGCACAGAATCAGCCTTAGAACAACACAGAATCAGTAAGAGAACAGCTCAGAACCAGCAAGTGAACAGTGCAAGTTCAGTAAGGGAACAGCACAGAATCTGTAAAACAACAGCAAGTTATCTGTAGTACCCACTCCTGGCAGTTAGCAGCAAAGTCTGATGCATGACAACAGGGTGTGTCCAAGCCTCCTTCAAACTCACCGCCATCTCTTGCAGTCACAGTCAAGGTATCGCCTGTGAAGAAAGAACATTTGGTCCATAACTTGTCATAATTAATAAACAAACAGGCACCTAAACACACTGTACTGTGCTTTCACTACACACATACATTTAATGTAAATTACCACAAGACACTAGGGGAACATCATCAAAGAAAAAGTTTAGACAACATTGTTCGTTGTACACACCATTAAAACTGCCAATGCAACAACATTTTTCACTCGTCCTATTTTAGAATCATTTCATAAAAAAATTAAACCTACCTAGTATCAGTTACGCCTTGCTAGCTCGTTTGTACAAATTTGCCTGGAGATGTAGCAATAGTTAGTTATGTCCTCTCCCAGTTGCCGTCTTCTGGTCTTACCTTGACTCAACACCATCAATCATATACAAAAACAAATTATGCATGCATTACATATGGCGTATGCATGCAGGAGTCAGATAACATACCCTTGCATCCAAGCAAAGACAATTCTTCCCAGCATACTGGTTCCATCTGGAAAAAAAACCAGTGTGTCATTACCATGTGGTGACATACTTGGAACAGAAGAGACAATATGTTAATCAAGGTGCAGCCCTTACTCCTGGCTCTCCAGGTTGGCAGTTGAATGCCTGAAAGAAATGTTACTGAAGCAGAAAGAAGAACATTTTCTACTTCTGGGTGCCCTGTGGCTGTCGAGCAGTTTGGCTTTCACTATCACTGGACTTACTAGCAGTAAAGATGCCAAAACTAAGAATATGTATGATATGAGCAAAACAGCACAAGTGATAAATGAGATGAGAGGAAATGGGGCCAGGATGCAGACTGACAGATTTGGAGAAGTCTTGTTTCTGCCTTATGCGCCAGAATAGCAGGTCAGGTCAAGACAAACAGCAAGCATAATGTAGACACCATTTCAAGAGCTAGTCGAAGTGGTAGGGAGGTCGATAGAAATCACACATACGCCGTTTGGACACTGTGTTAAATTTGCATGGTATCAAAATAAAGAGAAATCTGTCTTGTTTATACCTGCTATTGTTAAAAAGTTATGCTTCATGCAGATGTCCATGATGAAGCAACAACACAAGCAGGAATTTTGTGTCCATGTGGGCACGGCCATATTTAATCCTGTTGATGGGTGGTTTCTGGTCTAAATTCTCGTGCTCACTTTATTGCCCGTCAGGCAATGTTTATTGGCATGGTTGAAACCATAAAATTATATTCTTTGTGCTGGTGTTTGTCTCAAATAAAGTATTAACAGCTTGCGGAAAGTAAGCTTGAGTCACAATGGATAGGCTCATACAGGTAATTGACTCAGCTACCTGTCTTGACTGAAATCTGCAATGATCCTGAACAAACTTTTAATCTGGTATAATACTGATATCATTTATAAGAAATCTTCCGTTTATTCTATGTTAGTAGTGTGCTTTAATGGAATAATATTACGAGAAACTTTTGTTTTATCCAAACACCAGAGAGAAGAGATCATCCAAACACAAATCTTCAAGAGTTCACCGAGAAAGACACTGCTTTGTGAGGCTACAACGAACAAAGCAACGACAAACTGTGATTACCAGATGAAACTTATCATGTCCCTGTTAAAATGATGACACTGAGATCCAAACTCAAACTATAAAAAGTGCTTCTGTTATATCTGCTCCTTTTCTTTTCCAGGATCACAAAGATTGGTGTTAATTATCAGGTGACATTGGCCAGTGGTGCTCTGATTAAAACCAAGGTTGCCTATGATCAGTTAAAACCATACAACGCATCACATCAGAACCCAGTGGCAACAGTCAGTACCTCTCATTCACTACCACCTCGGCTCCAATGGAATCGTTGTAGACATGAAGAACAACCGTATAATAGAAGCTGCATCATTTGCACATGTGTCTCTTCAAACTACAGCACTACAACCTCTCCGACTGCATTTCCTCAAATCACCATCAGCAGAAGTCCACCTGGAACATCAGTGTCACTGACAGAATTTCCAGAAGTATCTGTCATCAGTGTACTTGAGGCATCTTCCAGATGCACTATGGCCCACTTTTTCAAGCAACAGATAACCAATCCAGTCACTGTGCTCATGAATGAGATGGACGAAAATGATGACAACTTCCCCAACATCGGTTGTGAGTTGGCGACGAGGTACCCTGGCTACACCATGGACACCTACCACATCACCTCAGCCTGCTGTGGTATTACACCAGGACACCTACCACATCACCTCAGCCTGCTGGTCTTACCCTGGCTACACCATGGTCCCCTACCAGATCACCTCAGCCCTGCTTGTGGTACCCTGGCTACACCATGGACACCTACCACATCACCTCAGCCCTGCTGGTGGTACCCTGGCTACACCATGGACACCTACCACATCACCTCAGCCCTGCTTGTGGTACCCTGGCTACACCATGGACACCTACCACATCACCTCAGCCCTGCTGGTGGTACCCTGGCTACACCATGGACACCTACCACATCACCTAAGCCCTGCTGTTGGTACCCTGGCTACACCATGACCACCTACCACATCACCTCAGCCCTGCTTGTGGTACCCTGGCTACACCATGGACACCTACCACATAACCTCAGCCCTGCTGGTGGTACCCTGGCTACACCATGGACACCTACCACATCACCTAAGCCCTGCTGTTGGTACCCTGGCTACACCATGAACACCTACCACATCACCTCAGCCCTGCTGGTGCTGTCTCTGAGGCTTGGACCCAAAGACCGTCCCGATGACCTGGTAGACATGCTTTGTGTCAGGCCGAGTCATCTGCCTGTGACAGCAAGTGTTAGAGGTCCAGTCCACAAGAGCCTTGCAGTTGGCAACTACAACTTGAGCCCTGCCGATATGGACACATTGAAGCACAGCCGGTGGCTCAATGACAATGTAAGTACATTATAAATCTAAACATTTCCCCTTTACTCATATTGAATGTGTCATATTTAATTTAATAACTAATTACACATTATGTTAACCTAGTTAATGAATAAAATATTGTTTCTGTTATTGAATCGTGTTACAACAGTTTGAATGTGTATATACATTAAATATTTGCAATTTTGATAACAACAATAATGATCAAGATGTTGCTTATTTGCTGCTGCATGTGATGGTATGTCTACGGTGATTGATACAACATGGTTGTAGGTGTGTTGTGGTGAACCTAGCTATGTAATTACTGCTGCATTGCTAGAGAGTGCATTCCACCATAACACTTCCAAGCAGGCTTTGTGTGAAGACTACAATCAGCAGGATTTGCAGTAAATAAACACCTAATATGTATACATTTTACTTTTATCACTGAAGGAGCTATATGAAGATGCGCTCCAAGAAAGTTGAGAGAGAACTCGCCGACTGGGAAACATGCCACATGCCCTGCAGACAGCAAGCAGGTGGATCAAGCTGTGGGATATTTGTCCTTATGGTAAACCTTTCTTATGATAAGTAACTGTAGAACAAATATTGTATTTACACCTTTTGTTTGGTCACTCTCCATCGCATTATATTGTCTTTAATCGCAGTCCATTTCATATATGCTTTGGCTGATTTAATGTTACAATATGCTTAATACCTTCCGTCTTGACTACAGTATTATTAATCAGTATTATAAAGGAAAAAACTAATTATTATTGCAGAATGCTGAGGCTCTGGTGAAGGATGTGCCTGTTGGAGTAATGGGTCAGGCCCAGGCATACCACTACAGACACTTTGTGCATGCCCGATTGATGGAACAGGACGAAAAGGATTCCTGCTGCAATCCCACCTGCCAGCCCAACAGAGAACATGTGGACTGGGTGGAGTGTGAGAATTGCTTCTCATTGTGGCACTTGCAAAATTGTTGAAAAAGCCAACAGATTACTGTGAAGACTGTACAAAGAGAATATAGTAGAACACATCAAAGCAGCCACCTCTTAAAAATTGCCACCCTACCAGTCTGTTTTATTTTGTCAATTTAAATCTGTGTTAATGTACCACAGGTATTTCTGTACAGTGGCCACCCGTCTATTTCTATCTAGGGTGCTTCTTCTGTACATCCAAAGTGAACCTAGACTGTGCACTGTCTGGAAGTGAATTGAGACTACGCAATGTGTGCAGCCAAGCCAACAGAAGCACAACAAACAGATATTCTACCTTAGACCACATTTATTGTATTTTTTTGTTTGCTGATATACTTTTAGATACACTAAATGATTGTGCTTTTGTATACTACAAATGTACATACTATTTAGGTTTATTATTTGCAATGTACATATAAGCTATTTTGAATTTATCAGCATAATTTGTATGTCATTAAGACAATACTTTTGTCAGATACAGCCAACAATTTACATGCCACATCAACTTTGTTACAACTATTACGTGATAAAAGAATTGTAAAAATACAATATTTCCTGATACAACACTAGCGCACTAAACAATATTTCCTTTAGTTGTTTATAATAATTTGTATAATTGCACCTTCAGTCTCACGAGGCTTAGTATAATAATAATATAGTATTTGTGGTTTGGTTTGGTTCCATTTCAGATCTGTATCAGTATTCTCATGGGTAATATGGAGCAAAATGAGATGTTGGGTGTGCGCATAGGTTAGTTAGCTAGTAGCCAGCAAGTTTGGTTATGTAGGTGTTTAAACGTTTCTGATATGAAGTTGTCAAGGTATGCTATTTTAAAATATTGGCACTGCTTGATAGCAGTTCATTCCAATCAGTTGAATGTGTTTCTAGTAACACAACAAAAGTTGTTGATTTTATGAAGTAACTGTCTGTTCGTTACCTTTAAGAAGACCATGATTACCACGTTTACCTGGGTTTTGTTATTAACATTTTGATCTAGGTCATGTATGGTGTAGATCGATGAGTTGGGTCTTGCAACTCTGGGCCAGTAACCATCGAGGGCCAAGAGTAGGCGGAGAATCCTGGCATTGGAAACTCTGGACCCATGACACCGAAATTCGCTGCATCATGTCAAGCAGTTTGAAATGGAGCTTGGATAGGATTTATTTAACACAGTCAATGGTGTTTTTCTGTCATGTTTTTTATAACCCTCAACATTTGGTGATAGTCTGTATGACAAACTTGACATCTTCTTCACTACCCTCTTTGCTGTCTTGGATTGTCCTATCATCATCATCTCCAAGCAAACGATATGCTCGCCATATCCATCATCTCACTACAGCGACACCATGACAACAATGTCATGGGTCTACAAAAATAAAGCAAAGCAAAGTAGTAATATATGAAGTTAATTATCTATTCTTGTTTTCACTGTTTTCAGGAGTGGGAAAGACAGTTGCGTAAGCTACCAAAGGAGTGATTCATCCTTGGCCAAGGACCATCACAACCCACTGTCCTGTTCAACCACATTACCAACATCCAAGAGGGCCACAGTGAAGAGTTCCCTACTGAGAACGGCTCTGGATCATTACAATGATAATCCTTTTAGTTTCAGTTTCACTCAACTTACTAATAAATGTTTTTTAAATTAGTTATCATGTACATATTAAATTAATGTTGACTTTGATCATGCCCACATACTCATAGTTACGTTTTGCAAAATAACAACTACCAGATTAGCTGTGTTTACACTTTAAAATAAGTTCTTCTATATATCTTATACATTCTAACAGAATGTCATGCTGTAAGATACGACAGTAATGACTGCACACAACATTGGCCAACCATTGTTTGTTTGGGCAGGAGTGATGTGTATGCACAATTGACGGGAGAAGCCCAAAGCTCATGAAACCAGCCAGGTTGAAAATAAGATTTTAAAAGAACAAGTACGGATGGGACCCAAAACATCACTGCAGTGGTCCAGTGAACCTACAGCAGAATATGGAGATGGCCCTTGGCACTGACAGAACCACAGGCTGCATTGTCTTAAACAGTACAACAGGTATGCATTAAGCATCACCCATCACTGCCTACATTATGAAGTTGTCTTAATTTACATGTTTTAATCTAGTATATACTGTAAAGGGAAGTCTCGGGTGGTTTTTATACCTTTGTTATTAAATAGTTTATATCTGTACATGTTTATGTGTACAGTGTATCATGTATTATAGTTTCTAAGCATCCAGCTCTATGGGTGATGCCGTCAATCTTGACATTACAGATGTCACCTTTAGTGCCACCACCGCTGCTACTGCTGTGACACCATCGACAACTGATGCCGAAACGCAAACCGATCCGGTAACAATATCTCAAGTGCGAAACTTCACGAATGCTGCTGTAGTCACGGATGACATTATTGCACCTATGAACGTTGATCATGACTACTCCTATGTGAATCTTCCATCAGATTCAGCAAGAGCAAAGACATTAGCGCGGATGATGCAGATAACAGTGACATAACCGAGGATGACTCAAGCAGCTCTGCCATTGAAAAGGAAGACTTTATTAGTGGAATGCTGGCTGCACTCCGCAACACAGAAGTTATTGAAAAACTACAAACAGTTGTAGTAAATGATTTAAGGAAAGAAGTCGCGTACCTCAGATTTGTTATCGAAAAGAAACATGCAACAATAGAGTCACTTACAAAACGAGTCGATGACCTGGAAGTCGCACTTGATGACCATGAACAATACTCAAGGAGAAACTTACTGAGACTTTTCGGTCTTGTGGAAAGCAAAAACGAGGACATAACTAAACGAACAATAGATGCGTTAAATGAATCAATGAATCCAAAACTGAGTCCGCCCCTCCGATTGGAGGAGATTGACCGAATTCATCGAGTCGGACCCAGGGACAAGCCATCAAGACCAGTGTTTGTCAAATTTGCATCATACGCGAGCCGTAGGCGAATCTACAAAGCCAGGGTAGGGTTAAATCCCAACCCACATAGACCGTGATGGGATGAGAGAGCCGATGCACCAAGCAGCGTCGACACAGACCTGACTGACACAGCAGGTAAGCCACATGAACAGAGTCAAGGCACCAGGACTCAAGTCCTATTCCTGAATGAGGACCTAACGCAGACCAGGGCCAGACTGCTCTACAACTGCCGGGTCGCAAAAAGGAAGAAGTTGATAAATGACTGTTGGTCGTCAGATGGGACCATCCTCATAAAGAACATTGCGAACAAAGTAATCGTTATCAAGACTCCTAAAAAAATTTAATGACAATGCCAAATAAGGCATCATGGACTTACATACCCAGTTTCAGTGCTCTGTACCTGTATACACCAAACTATGATAGTATACAGCAAATTCGCTAAGTGCTATGATATAGTGCTATGTTCTTGTAATTGCAAATGTTTTTCTTTTTCTTTCCACTGTGTTTACATGAATTCAATTTACATGTTTATTCAAACATATTTTAATGACGCCAAAACAGTGCTGTATATGTAAAAAGTATGTTAATAAGCATACTTCCTTAACCTGTATCATTTGTTCTTGTGTATATCATACTAAATGTTTACCTTATTTGCAAATTAATGATGTGAAGCTAATTACCAACTGGCACTGCATTAAATGCATTTTGTCTATTCTGCCATTTAATCATTTCAAAAATGACTATGATTTCCTCAATGCCATCTCTGATGATTGGTTTGATGTTACGAATATATCGTTTTGTGATTTACAAAATAAGCCACTTAATCCTTTTGATTTGAATAATAATAGCCACAGTTTGCCTATGTACAATAATGTGCTAATGTCTCAGATATTCTTTTCTCCTTATTATTTGCCGATGACACTTGGATGATATAGCTAACAAAATGAATATTGAACTAAAAAAACTTGTAGCTTTGTTATGCTAACAAATTATCTCTAAACATTGATAAGACCCAGTACATGATATTGGTAATATGTTTAAACTTAATCAAGATGTTCATAGTTACAATACAAGACAATCTACACAAATACACATATCCATGGCAACTTTAGAAATAAGACTTCGTTCTGTAAGAATTAAGGGTGCTATAATTTGGAATTATTTTAACACAAAACTCAACTTTACTTCTTATTCAATAATAAACTACAAATGTATACTTAAGCAATTTATATTACACAATGATGTCAATATATAATATGTATCACAATCACAATTTGTTCGTTTTCTACACCTGCACGCTATTTTTGTGTTTATTACTATGATATATGTATTGAAATATATACTAGGGAGTATAACATTGTATAATGTTCTTCCCCTATTGTTCTCTTTACATTATCATATAGGGTTTACCTTGGTTTGATTTGTATATATTGTAAAGAGTTACAATAAATTTGAATTTGAAATTTTTTTTTTTTACACATATGAGAAAGAGAAGAAGTTTCTCATTTACGAGAAAAACTGATGTCAGTTTTCTGCAGCTGCCACACATCAAACTGACATAAACCATTTCCACCTCTGGCTGAGTGAAAGGTGAACTTAATCTTTTAGGTGTACATTTACTGTCAGTCAGAACAAGTAGTGTGTTAGTAGAGAATGAGATGATTGATTTACATTTGCTGTCGGTAGGAACTAGTAGTGTATTGATACATATGATTGGTGTACATTTACTGTCAGAACAAATCATGCCATGCAAATCATGCAATGACAGCAGACCAACATCAAGCACCGCCCTGTATGTTCATACTGCTACAAAATCATTGTTTTCAGTGATGCAAGCATCAATGTGGTCGGGCACACAGTGCTGCATAAGCTGTTGTCATTATCAGGAACAGTGTCACATCCTGAATCCAACGACAACAAAGGCAAAGCCGACCTGGAGCGTGGCTCGCACACCGTCATTGGGTGAAACCTGTAATGCAGAGGTCCTTTACGACTGTCAGCCATTATTTCCGAGTGGCCTGTAAAACTGGACTCTTCGTCTGTGGTTTCCATTTCTCCAAAGATAGACAACTATTACAGAAATTAAGTAAATCACTTTCACTAGTAGATCTGGTAAAACTCACAGGCGATGCATCTAATTTGTCAAAAATGAAAAATAGAAGTGTGGTGTTTCCACGATTTTGTGTGTGTGCTTTGTTGTCATTTCTTTACCTTTTTTATTTCGAACATACAAAAACACGATTTTGTTGACGTACATGTAAATACTTATTTATGAATTATTATTATTATTATATAATTATTATTTATGAAAAAAAATAGAGAGTCTCCACTGATTTCATATACGCAACTCAAACCACTCGCTTCTTACCTGCATAGATAACAAGATGGCGATACGCAGCGATGCATTTTGTCGATTTATGTCTCGAACAAAATAAATGCAGCGATGCATTTTTTCGATTTATGTCTCGAACAAAATAAATGCAGCGATGCATTTTTTCGATTTATGTCTCGAACAAAATAAGTTTTTCAGTTTGTCTCATAAATTAGCAGGTATCTGTAACCAGTTATGCATATTTAATAATATTTATTTTTCTGTTGCGTTGTCTATGTGCCACACAGTAATCTATGTGATGTACTACATGCCCAGGCGACAAGAATCTCCAAAAAGTAGAAGCCGATTGACAGAGGCAGTGAAGATCAACTTGAAGCCTTTCTCCTGCAGGCGAGCCTCACAGCATCATTGTCCCCAAGTTTGAGCCAGCATGTCACAGGTGGACAGTATGATGCCAGGAAGTTGACCCAGACCACTGCTGATGACACAGCTGCACACCTCATGCTGGATGACATCAGCAGTGATGTACCAGTTCTGGCAGATGGATTAACAAAGGCCATCCAAGCACTTCAAAGTTGTTATGAAAGTAGGTGGCAAGTCTGCATGCTTTGACAACTCCTCACTATTTGTGCTGGATGTTTTCTGCATTATTATTCAATATGTAATTACTAGCGTGCAGCGATTTGAATGTCTATCTTGATGCATGACTTTTTTATGTTTTTGAAAAATGCAACACATATGATGTGTTGGAAGACACACCCAAAAGGAGGAAGCTGTCGACAACTTGTTACCAAAGACTACTGTGCAGTGTCTGACTTCAATGATTTAGTGACTGACTGCCATGTTGTTGCTGCTGCCATGAAGCACCTGGGAATGGTGGCAGTTGACAGAAAACAACAGTAACTTTCCCCATGGTGTGCACCTTTACCCTGATGATAGGGAAAACCTGTACCTGCAGCACATTGTTGGCACCACTGTGGATAGGTTTGTCTATTCTACCATGGTTGAAAGTGTTGCATCTCGACAGGCAGAAGACCACATTTTCAGCTGTGCCACTGGCTTGCTGAAGGTCTAGTTCAACAAGTAACGGTGATGACAACTGCAGCAGGTGATGGGGATCGGTGCATGAGGAACTGGCGTTATTCAATGGTGGTGTTCCAGAAATGCACAAGGTAAAGTATCAACTTGATGCCTTTCTCCTCCAGGTGAGCGTTGCCCCCACAAGTGGTTCATTGTTTGTTTCTGATGACACGCATCTGAGTGATTTCAACAATGCATGGATGAAATGTATCTGGAAGATGCAATCAAGTCCCCAGAAGGAGAAGAGGCTGCTATGTACCCAAGCAGAAGAGGCTGTCATGTACCCAAAGGGAAGCTTCCCCAATTGACAGACAGTGAAGATGAGATAAGTTATTGGTGGGTCAAACATTCTGTCACCCGGGTTTTTATTTGTAATGTAAACTTTTCCATTTGAATTACCTTTAACCCATTAGAGCCCCCAACGGCCGGGGCCTGCCGCTCTGCCCAGTCCTGGATTGGCCGGTGCCGACTGCATACAGGGCCCACGATTCCAAAAATGTCCTTGCGATTAACCACTGAACTAAACGCTACCAAATTTTGTCACACCCTAGCGCATTCATTTTGTAACAATATCAGCATGTTACGTGCATGGGTTGCCCTTTTTGAAATCTTGATTTTCATCGGTTTTGTTCAAGCCATCTCAAAAATGTTTATTTCTATATTTTTCATGACAAAATGTAGTGTAACCTGAAAAATAAGCGTCAGAATTTGATCATTTTTTCAGTGGTGCAAAGCTAACACATATAGCTACATGCTACTTCATTGGGTTGCATAGGATTATAGCATGGGATCATTGTCAAAATTCAGTTGCAACTTTCAAAGTTTTAACAAATTTACTATTTTTGTCTTTGCAAATTGTGATTAAATGTCAACATTTTATTAATATATCCTATTTCTATGTATACAGGCATGTGGAGAAATTACTACTCAAAATAAATTTGTTTATGCCTTTTGTTGCCATGTTGTAGTATGCCTCGCGGACGTCCGTCAACAATAAGTGGAGCCTCTGTGAGACAACCTTCGCAATGCATGCAGCAGAGAGTACTCCTTCAGTACTGGCGCCACAAGCCCGACGAAGTTGCCCAGTCAGCGCTGCCGCAGGCCGACCGGATGAGATCGACGACCCTGTCGTCACTGCTGGGGGCTTGCAGCCAACTGCCGGGACCAGCACTGCTGAGATGATGGCCATCATCATGAAAGAAGTCTTGAAACATCTCGCGCCTGTGCCAGTTGATGTTCCTGTTGTGCCAGTTCATGTGTTACTGGTTGAAATTCCCGTTGTGCCTGTTCCAGTCATGACATCACAACCATGTCCTGCTTGCGCTGACACGTGCAGCTGAACAGATGGATGGTGCGGTTGCTGGTGCTGGTGCATATTTGTCAGAGAGGATAAAGGGGAAGATACGGAGAAATGAATATGATCTAGTTCACAGTGTACAGCCCCAGCAATTGTCTGTGTCTACCGGGTCATCCCATCAGGTAATTTCAGTGATGCCCCAGCCAGATAAGGGAAAGCATATTTCCACTATTGACCAGTGGACATCTGCCTTCTTGGTATTTGGAGCTGTCTATACCCAGCGATTCCCCCACTCAGCCTCCGGCATGTTTTAGTACTGTGAGGTTGTCCGGAATATTGCCCAGATGGGCCCAATGTTTGACGAGCAATTTCGCAAACTTTTCGACACTCAGACCGGGAAAGCTTCCCCTACCCCGGTGGGACTTGTTTTTTAAATGCATGTATGTCAAGCAAGTCCAGGGGGGGGTCAGGTCATGCTCCAGCCATGCTCCATCACACAAGCCCGTCACATTCAGCCCTTTCCTGCTGGTTACTGCTGGGGATACCAGCATGGTAACAAATGTACTGACACGAAGGGCAAATCCAAACATGTCTGCACCAAATGCCGGTTACCCCACCCTGCCAGTTTGTGTTGTAAGCACATCCCTCTCCATACCAGTAAACCCTGAGCATTTGAAACAGGCTCTAAAAGCAGCCAGCTAAGAATCTTTACCTGCTGCGTTTAGTTAGACGTTTGGTGGTTACTGCGCTGAAATTTAATGTTTATTTTAAATCCAAGCATATTCCAGGGAAGACCAATGTCATTGCTGACAAACCTTCGCAATTTCAGGAGGGTGCAGCATGACAGATGGAGCACTATCTTCAACTGCAGCCAACAGAAACGCCACTGACATTGCTGCCTTGGCACCAGCAATGACCCATCTTCTCAATGCAGCCATATCAGATGGCACAAAACAGGCATATATATATATATATATATATATGTATATATATATATATATATATATATATATACATATATACAGAAGAGCAATTTTAAAGTATGCAGACTTTAGCAAGATGCATTTTCCAACCTATCCATTTCCCCCACTATCCATTATGCCCCAGCGACTTTGATGATATAATTTAGAAAATATGGCCTCCAAATGAATCTGGAGAAGACAGAAGTAATGACCATTAAACAAGTGAACAGTTTTGTATACTTGGACGGCACAGTGTGTGAGGATGGGGGAAGTAGTAAGGAAATACAGAGGAGAGTGCAAGCAGGAGCAGCAGTGTGGAGGAGAGAAAACTTAAAAAACAACTAAAAGGAAAAGTGTTGGAAGCCTGCGTGGTACCAGCCTGTATATACGGGTTGGGAAGTCTGACACTGACAGGGAGACAGGAGAAGGTGCAGATAGCAGAAAAAGGTACGAACGGCCAAGAGTGGAAGACCACCGCAGAAGACAGAGGGAAATAGAGAACATTAACAATGAAAGTGGAAGCAGCAATCAAGGGACTTGGACCCCACCCCGCAAGGGAGTAAGGGGATGAAGGAGAAGAATTTGATGACATATATGTCTGCCCTGTCATACATTCATAAATTAGCAGGTAATCCCAGCTTTTTGTTATAAACAATCTCCCAATTAGCCCTACTATCCTTCACAAAATTGTCGATGCAACAAAATTTATTGTTTTGTCTGCGTATTTGCGTAATATGTTGCAAAGCATGTTTTTACTGGCGTTTCATGCATTTCTCGAATAGGGGAAATAACCGTTCATTCTTGTTCAAGGGGTGAATCCATCATACAGTTAGGCGACATGACCATTTCTAACACAGGCATTGTATTAGTCATGTCACAAAAAAATAAATAAACACACTATTTCCCCTCCAGCCCGGGCAAACAATGCGTGAGCTACATTAGGCTCGAACAAATATTGAACATAAAAATATAATCAATAACTATAATAACCAAATGTTGTGCGCAAACATAAAAGAAAGGCCCGGGTTGTGGATAGTGATTATCTCTTTCTATACGAAGGGAAATTTTGCACAAGTGACAGTTGGTAGGGGGCACCCAAGCAGAGAGCCGCCCTATCAGATGTAGACCAATATTCACTGCCAAGCAGTGGTTTTGTGAAATGCACGATAAATTCTCCATCCCCACTCGCACACGGATGCCGAGTATACCACCGTCTCTGATTTAGAAATGCCGAAGGTACGACACATGCTGGCTGACCTAGGGGACATGGCCCCTCGCCAGTTGAAGATGAGGGCACCGAAGAAAATCTCCCGTGACACCCCCCCAGAAGGCCAGTTCGTTTGGCACCAGTCACGGACAGCCAGTGTGCCGTATTTCCGGCACTTGCTCTCGTGGACGTTGTCGAGGTCTGCGTTGTCCGCAACGACAGACGCATCGACAACCCAGCAAGCGCCATGAGAAAACACCGCGTCCGGGATCTGCGGGCTGCCACACCGCACCTTCATCACCGGAGCGTGTGCTACCGACCAGCCGCGGTTCTCCATCCTGTGGAGGAGCTTCTCAAGGAGGGCATCATTTCGCTTAATTCGATGCCCCCATGTTCTCGGGCACACCTGGAGGACATGCCCCAGGGATTCGGTCCTC
The DNA here is from genome assembly GCA_033239005.1 of Lamellibrachia satsuma. Lineage (NCBI taxonomy): Eukaryota > Metazoa > Annelida > Polychaeta > Sabellida > Siboglinidae > Lamellibrachia > Lamellibrachia satsuma. The sequence continues at coordinate 779,222 of BSQZ01000072.1, read as the reverse complement.
CAGCACGCGTCGCACCTTCTATCCGCTGTTTGGTTGAAACGGTCGCGGATCTGATCTGGAGGGCATGAATGTAATTGGCACCAGTTAGTAATGTTGTGCCATTCGAAACCCACTCATGGACATATGGAACGGCGCGAGATGCCTTCAGGCCGCAGCCGTCTACTGCCCCATGCAGTGCTGACGCCAGCTCACGTTTTGCGTCGGACATGTTATGGACGATTGTCTCGCCAACCTTAGGCAGTGGGCTAGTACAACGTCGACACTCATTAGCGAAGGTGCGCGAGTTGGCGACCAGGGCACTGGTAACCGGGTCCAGCACCCTGGCGAGGCGATTCAGTCTCGCCTTCTTTAGAAGGGGGATCGCCAACCTGAACGATGGGATGCCAAGCCCACCCTCGCGCACCTCACTATGGAACAAGGCGTTTACCGCATCGTGGGGCAGCTTCAGCCACGACCTGAGGCTGTGCCTGACGAGCTTATCAAGTCGTCTAAGAACACCATTGTTACTTCTAGAAAGTACCAGCCTGTGGTACAATTTAGGTATTAGATGGTTTTTGATCATAAAAAGCCTCTGCTGGGGCTTTAATGGGGCTTTGGTCAGGTGGTTCAAACCACGAGAGAGGAGCTCCTCAGCGGATGATCCACCCTCCCGGGCGCTCACGGTGACGCCAAGGTATTTGTATCCCTCGGAAATTGGCACAGCCGGCAAGACCCCCTCTGTGAGGGACACGTACGGCGTGGGATCGTGGTGACGAAGGCCCGGTGGAATCATGACGAGAGGGTGTTGGTGGCAAGGGTGGAGATCCGGCTCCAGGAGGCGGGGTCCTCCAACGTGAATTTCGAGTTAGCGGCTAAGTTCACTCAGAGGTCGCTCGACGCAATTAAGAGTGTTCGGCGCATGGCAGCCTATATCGCTGTCCGCGATCGGCTAAAGGCCCGTGCGTCCGATCAGACCCCGCCCCCCCAAACTACCGACACCCAACCCAATGAATCCCCGGCCGGACTCCCAACGGCACATGAACAGGCCGGCGAGTTGGCGCCAGCCACTGACCCTGACACCCGGGGTCTGGGGACTCCAACCGAGAGGGAGATTCTCTCCCCACCCAGGAGAAGAGTCCTTCGTAACCCCGCGGGAGACGGGGTCGGAGAACGCTATCACTCGTCGGCCTCGTGGTCCAACGTCGAGCTCCAGAGCCTGGCCCGTGCCGAACTGCGGGCCTTAAAGTCGTTTCCAGGCGGGCACAATATCAACCAACTCCTCCGAGGAGTAGTCCCCTGCCGGTCTTTTGATGCGATGAAGGGGACACGCCGTACTGCCAAGTACAAGGCAATAAGATCGCTCCTCGCGATGGAGCTGGACGAGACGGTGCCCGACGGGCCCGCAGTCGGTGCGGAGTGTCCGCCGCAGCCGTCGTCGGGGGGCACTAACCCCAATGATTCGTCCCGGTTTGACCGGCCTCAGTATACCGTTAACTCCGGGAGGCGGAGTTTGAGTGACTCATCCCGGCTTGTCCGGCCTCGTAGCCCCGTTGACTCCGGGAGGCGGAGTAATAATGATGAATCGACCCGGGATGACCGGCCTTGTTTGACAATCAAGGAGGCAGTGCCCAGACTTTCTTAGTAAGGAAACTGGTTTTATGGATTACGACTTTTCTGACTTACCTGTAGTCGACGTGAGGGTGGACGATATAAACACCCCACGTAAAGATTCTTCTCTTTGTATTACAGCAAATGTGGTATCCCGGGAATCCCGGCCACATGTACATAGCTCTGGGAGGCAGAGCAACACAACTTTCGATTTCGAACATACCCGGTGTGAACACCGGCCTCTGCCAAATAGCTCTGGGAGGAGGAGCCCGCAAGCACTAGCTGAGGTAACACAGCTGGATTCAGTTGATATCGACGAAGCCCGTCTGGAGAATCTTTCCCCTACTACGAATGTTGTAAGGTCGTTTTTACACCGGCCAAACTTATCGGGTCCGTCATGTAATTCCCGGCCTGGGAAAGACGGTGGTACTAGTCGTCACACCAAATTCAACAAGTGGAAAACCGCCCTGTTTGCGGAGCTGGTAACCGTACAGCATTACTTTCATGGTATCGATTCAACCGACCTTCTAGATTGTCGAGTCGGCGGGCTGTCTGTGGCCCAAATGTCTAAAATGGACTCAGAGTATAACAACTGGATTTCAAAGGAAATCAATATCGGATCCAGACGGAAAGGGCCGGACCGTAGGGTGCGGCGCCGGGAAGCTGGTCGGAGGAAGGCTGAGGCGGAGAACCGTGCAGCCACTGGTAAGCGTGCGCGGAGGAGAACAGAGTACGCGAGGGTGCAAAAACTGTACAGCAAAAACCGCGCGGACTGCGCAAGGAAAGTGTTAGCCGGACAATGGATGGAGCAACCGGCCCTGCACTCACTCTCAGATCAGGTCCTGTTCTGGGAGGGGGTGTTTGGGAAGGACTCCAGAGCGGACGATAGGCAGGTCGAACCTTCATGTAAGATTCTATGGGACCTAATCGCGCCTATCTCCCTCACAGAGTTGCAGGCAACAATGCAGAATACCAAGAAAGGTGCGATGTCTACTTTGTCCATTGCAAAATTCTCCTTACCCATGCATAGTTTTATAATTGTTACATATTACCTTGCTATTGTTGTAGGCGGTGGATGTTGCAGCATGACTGGCATCCATCGTATGCAGCATGGCGTTCGGGAGCACGACTGATACCACCCTGGCACCTTCTTAATGATTTTACAATTTTGGTAGGGATTAGCACAGGACCTTGTTAACCGGACATTGGATGGTTGGTGCAGTATGGCTGACAACCATCTAATAAATACCTGGGTTAACACCGTTCATTTGTCATCTAACTGTGTGTTATTCGATCACACCAAACATTTTTGTAAGACATGTGTATGTGTCAGGTCACTACATATGTCGAGGGGATGTTACACACTACTTATTCAGTTGTATACTTTGGCAGAAGCCCTGGGGTGGGGGTTGGGCCTCTATTACTGGAGGCCTGGGGTGGGGCCTCTATTACTGGAGGCCTGGGGTGGGGGTTGGGCCTCTATTACTGGAGGCCTGGGGTGGGGGTTGGGCCTCTATTACTGGAAGCCTGGTGGGACAAAGGATCGCCCCACCTACTTCTACTTTTGTCATTTAATAAATGCTTCTCAATTAGCAACTTTACACTGGCAGTTAAGCAATATCTCATTTGATATACATGTATTGTATTTTATTGTATTGTTTCTTGATGAGCATGTTTGTGCCTGCTGCCAAGCTACTTTCTCATTGAGACATATTATTTTTTTATATACAATTATTAAATGACCTTCACCAACAATCGCTCTTTGTGTGTTCCTGTAGCAAACGAGCTCAGGGTTCTGCCATTCAACAGGGTAAAAGCATTAAGCATCAGCAGGGTATAAATATATATCTTGATGCATACGTTGAATGTCATGTGACTGTAGCATTCAGTGAGTCACTTGGAAGCACAATCTAGCATGATCTATCTGTAAGGACAGTCACTTACCTGGATCTTCTAAGATGAATATTCTGTTAATTAAATGGTAGACAAAAGTCTACAGAATCAATTATTCTTCCATGTCACATTGTCATTCAACATGTAAGCTGAATGCAGGGGGTGAAGGCACCCTGCTGCCTGCATTGCTCCCAGGCACAAAACAGAAATAAGGTCATTTTGGCAGTGACTAAGGCATTCCACATTTGTGTGTGTGTGTGTGTGCGTGCGTGCGTGCGTGCGTGCGTGCGTGCGTGCGTGCGTGCGTGCGTGCGTGCGTGCGTGCGTGTGTGTGTGTGTTCATGTTCAGATTACAAGCTTGTGCATACTGTACAATTAGTTTAATACAAGAATGAATTATTCAATCGATTGTTGAGTATATTCTATTCTAAAAGAAATGTCAGTTGGCATAAAGGAGGAATTACATGTGGCTTCAACAGAGGCGGGACAATTTGTGGGAACAGCTATCACAATCAATGCAGACAGACCCAGTGCATACTACACTCTCTCTGCATCAACCCACTTGAACCATCTACTGATCACGCAATGTCACTAAACATCAATGTCAAAACAAAACCGAAACATACAATGAGAATCGTGAAGTAAGCTTTATTCGACTTCATTTATCTATTTTGGCAAGTACTTGACATGCCCATATATGGCATACTGCTGGAAAGCTATTTTAAGTCTGCATCTCCGTAGCTATAGTGGATATGAATATGGTGAAAAGATATTGAGTGCACAGGATAGTTATCAAATGATTTTGAGTGAGGTTGTAATCGGATTGAAGCGTTTGTGTAGATAGAATATCGTTGAGTTCGTTGGGGTGCTGCTGTAGTTTATATCTGTTTATATTACAGAATTACACATCGTGTTGTAAATACATATTTAGTTGGAAATATCGCATGCAAGATGCAATTTCCTGTGTGTTGACGATCTGCGAAAATTCAAGATGGCAGATGAGTCTAACACGGACTATGTGGCTTTTTGTCTCAACGCATTGACGTTGTTGAATATGCACAACATAGCAAGCAAAGATGTCTTGTGTGAACTTGTGAATGACTATTTCGTCACATGCCCAATCGTCAATGGTGATGATGACTCAGATTTGTCTGAGACTGAGACCGAGTTGAGCGGTGATGGAGTGGAGCCGGAGGGGATCGGAACACCTGGTGGTGACACTGTGGGTGGCAGTGTGACTGTCGTGACTGATGACGATGTGAGTGATGATGACCAAGCTGTGTTTGCTGGGGCTATTGAACATTTGGCGGATGTGATCATGCCTCGCGGTAATGGTGATGTTGTGGAAACAGAGCCAGAATTCCAACTTAACTGCAGCTGTAAGTTGTATAATGGACAGCCTTGCCATGGTCGGTATGTAATAGAGGAACTAGCCGATGTTTGCCTTCAGTTCCTCGGCATGACACATGATGAACTTGACATTGCGATTCTTGCAAAGTTGTCATGTGGTATGCACCTGTCGAAGATGACTACAGGATCGTGCAGAAGACAACAGAAAGTACGGAAGATACAGCAAACCGATTTCTACCACCACGGCTTCAGGGTGCATTGCAAAATCTTTCGCTACATTCACGGAATCGGGCAAGACAAGTTGACAGCACTGATACATCCCTACAAGATTGCTGGTGTCGAGGCACATGTTCATCGCAACAAATGGAAGATGCCTGTGTATGCTCTGAAGTTTGATGACACTTGTGCTGTCGTTGACTTTATTATCAACTATGCAGAAGTCAATGCCATCATTCTTCCTGGGCACACTGCAGGACACTGGAAGATGGACGTCAAACTGCTGCCCACCAACTGTACACAGAAGACCGTGTACACACAGTACTGTTGTGCTGTTGCTGTTGCTGCCGCTGGTACACGCAAGGTTGCTTTGTGAACATTCAGAAGGCTGTGGCAGCAGCTCCTGTGTGTGGTGACAATGAGACCAGCCACAGACCTCTGCTGGTACTTGGGTGAACATTGAACTGCATAGTGAGAACTGCAAGATGTACAGACATAGTACAACAAACACAATGGTACTTTTCAGAGCCACCTAAAACAAAAGCTCTTTTCAGAGGTAACCACACATTTGTGGAAGAGTTTGCTGTCATTCGAGTGGTGATTACAGAATTTTTTGCTTTTCACACAAGTTAACAAAAATTATTTTATTTGAAAAGTAACCGTTATAATTTGATGAATGTTTTACTAAAGCAAAGCTGACATACATAGCTACATTTCCTCCACTGAATTGCACTTGATAATATCAACAGATCATTTTGTATACACTGATGTGTGTTAATAAAGGGTGCCAACTTTAAAAGTGATTTTCTCCTTAAAATGTTTTTGACGGGTGCCTTCTTTAAATCAGTGTAACTTCCATTGTAGTATGAATATTTTCAATAATTGAAACTGTTTCTAAAAGAGAAATGGTAGTTCTTTCCATTTCTTTTATAAATCAACATTTAAAAAAATGACAATGTGACTGGTTTTCTCAGACCACCACACACATGTTAATTATTATATATGTTAGTTAAATTGTGTTTATTTTAACTAAAAGTATATAACATGATTTGGTCAGCAATCTGCCCAAAATCTACTCTCCACTCTCAACATTAGAGGAGGACCACTTTTGAGGGGATGCCATTACCCGAGAACTGGCTGATGTTCTCAGGGATGTGGCACCAGATTGTTGTTTTATTCAGATGTTGGACATAGTTCCCTCCACCAAAAAGGAGGCTGTCCCATGTCCTACTTCACCTATTCTAATTGGCAAGGAAATTATGCAGCACAATTATAATGTGGCATGATCAATTAATGTACTGATCAATTGTTTCAAGAGTCATTTTCTATTATTTGCCGACAAATAAGACATTGGTGAAACTGCTACTATATGGCAAAATCGGCGATGGTTCTTGCCATTCCAGCTCAGCCTGATGCTGTTGGACAACGTGAAGGTGACGATGGAGTGGCTGGCATGAGAAGACCTGCCATCATGCAGTTTGGTGGTACAACAAGATGCACAGGACAGCTATCGATGGAAGTGCAGACAATGTCAGCTGAGGCACTCCATCAGGATCAACTCTTTCTTCAAGGGCAAGATTAATCTGGATAAGCTGGTGTGGTTTCTGTTTAGTGGGCGACTGACATCCCCATGCACAACGTGGATGTGAACTTGTTAATTTTCACGGAAATCATATTGTTCCAAAAATGGCGGCGTGCTAGTGTTCAGTGAAAAGTCAGCTTTATAACTAAACTTCTAAAAAGCACTTTAAGCACGAACACATACTGAAAAAACTACGCTAGCAGGTAACTAGTGCTGTTGTGAATACAGCCATGTCTTCCAGAAACCGAAAACAGGACACTAAAGTGAATTATGAACTTCGAAGCAGAACCACAGAATCTGCTTCAATGACTGTTCAAGATGGCGATGTGCGAGCCGCCGTCCTCAGCTTGATACAGAATGACGATGACATCATTAATAAAATACTCGAGATGGTAACCCAGGCGATGTTAAAGAAACTCACGGGTAGCCCAAACTTTCTTGAAAAGCTAGCCAAAAATGTTCTTAAAAACAGTGTCCTCGATAACATCAAACAGGACATCTACGAGTCATGAGCTGGGCGAGAGACTTGAGGCAGCTACAACGGTGGGAACAATATGCTGAAGACATGATACATTGTCTACAGTTGAAGAGTGACAAGTCAATGTGCGGGCTTGGGATTGGGCGAGGGACTTCAGGCAGCTACAACGGTGGGAACAATAAGCTGAAGACAATATACGTCGCCTACTGTTGAAGAGTGACAAGTCAATGTGCGGGACGGGGATTGGGGGAGAGACTTGAGGCAGCCACAACGGTTGGAACAATATGCTGAAGACAAGACACATTGTCTACCGTTGAAGAGTGCGGGCCTGGGATTGGGGGAGAGACTTGAGGCAGCTACAACGGTTGGTACAATAGGTTGAAGACAAGATATGTTGTCTACCGTTGAAGAGTGCGGGCCTGGGATTGGGTGAGGAACTTGAGGCAGCTACAACGGTTGGAACAATACGCTGAAGACAAGATACGTCGTCTACAAAGGCAAATGTAAACTTAGTACAAACTGAGTCATCTTCTATGAGGTAGTGGAGGTGGCCTGTCCAGCCCAACAGAGGAAGGCATCATTGACTTGACTGTCAGTTAAGTCAGTTTTGACAGTACATGGATGATGCGAGGCCATATGTCGAAGTACTGTCTCTGGTTGGAACAATAGGCTGAAGACAATATACGTTGTCTACAGTTGAAGAGTGACATGTCAATGTGCAGGATGGGAATTGGGCAAGGGACTTGAGGCAGCTACAATGGTTGGAACATTAGGCTGAAGACAAGGTACGTTGTTTACTGTTGAAGAGTGACAAGTCAATGTGCGGGACAGGGATTGGGGAAGAGACTTGAGGCAGCCACAACGGTTGGAACAACATGCTGAAGACAAGATACATTGTCTACATTTGAAGAGTGCGGGCCTGGGATTGGGTGAGGAACTTGAGGCAGCTACAACGGTTGGAACAATACGCTGAAGACAAGATACGTCATCTACAAAGGCAAATGTAAACTTAGTAAAAACTGAGTCATCCTCTATGAGGTAGTGGAGGTGGCCTGTCCAGCCCAACAGAGGAAGGCATCATTGACTTGACTGTCAGTTAAGTCAGTTTTGACAGTACATGGATGATGCGAGGCCATATGTCGAAGTACGGTCTCTGGTGTGTAGTCAAGACCGAGACTGGTCTTATGCTTGACTTCGTGATCATGTTGCTGTACTGTCAGTTGTGCTGGTCGTGCAGACACTGCAGGCAGCTATAACGGTGGGAACAATATGCTGATGACAATATACGTTGTCTACAGTTGAAGAGTGACACGTCAATGTGCGGGACAGGGATTGGGCGAAGGACTTGAGGCAGCTACAACGGTGGGAACAATATGCTGAAGACTTAATACATTGTCTACAGTTGAAGAGTGACAAGTCAATGTGCGGGACGGGGATTGGGCGAGGGACTTGAGGCAGCTACAACGGTGGGTACAATATGCTGAAGACTTGATACGTTGTCTACAGTTGAAGAGTGACAAGTCAATGTGCGGGCCTGGAATTGGGCGAGTGACTTGAGGCAGCTACAACGGTGGGAACAATAGGCTGAAGAAAATATACGTTGTCTACAGTTGAAGAGTGACAAGTCAATGTGCGGGCCTGGGATTGGGCGAGGGACTTGAGGCAGCTACAACGGTGGGAACAATACGCTGAAGACAAGATACGTCGTCTACAAAGGCAAATGTAAACTTAGTACAAACTGAGTCATCCTCTATGAGGTAGTGGAGGTGGCCTGTCCAGCCCAACAGAGGAAGGCATCATTGACTTGAGTGTCAGTTAAGTCAGTTTTGACAGATGCGATGATGCGAGGCCATATGTCGAAGTACGGTCTCTGGTGTGTAGTCAAGACCGAGACTGGTCTTATGCTTGACTTCGTGATCATATCGCTGTACTGTCAGTTGTGCTGGTCGTGCAGACACTGCAGGCAGCTATAACGGTGGGAACAATATGCTGATGACAATATACGTTGTCTACAGTTGAAGAGTGACACGTCAATGTGCGGGACGGGGATTGGGCGAGGGACTTGAGGCAGCTACAACGGTGGGAACAATATGCTGAAGACTTGATACATTGTCTACAGTTGAAGAGTGACAAGTCAATGTGCGGGCCTGGGATTGGGCGAGTGACTTGAGGCAGCTACAACGGTGGGAACAATACGCTGAAGACAAGATACGTCGTCTACAAAGGCAAATGTAAACTTAGTACAAACTGAGTCATCCTCTATGAGGTAGTGGAAGTGGCCTGTCCAGCCCAACAGAGGAAGGCATCATTGACTTGACTGTCAGTTAAGTCAGTTTTGACAGTACATGGATGATGCGAGGCCATATGTCGAAGTACGGTCTCTGGTGTGTAGTCAAGACCGAGACTGGTCTTGTGCTTGACTTCGTGATCATGTCGCTGTACTGTCAGTTGTGCTGGTGGTGCAGACACTGCAGGCAGCTATAACGGTGGGAACAATATGCTGATGACAATATACGTTGTCTACAGTTGAAGAGTGACACGTCAATGTGCGGGACGGGGATTGGGCGAGGGACTTGAGGCAGCTACAACGGTGGGAACAATAGGCTGAAGACAATATACGTTGTCTACAGTTGAAGAGAGACATGTCAATGTGCAGGATGGGAATTGGGCAAGGGACTTGAGGCAGCTACAATGGCTGGAACATTAGGCTGAAGACAAGGTACGTTGTTTACTTTTGAAGAGTGACAAGTCAATGTGCGGGACAGGGATTGGGGGAGAGACTTGAGGCAGCCACAACGGTTGGAACAACATGCTGAAGACAAGATACATTGTCTACATTTGAAGAGTGCGGGCCTGGGATTGGGTGAGGAACTTGAGGCAGCTACAACGGTTGGAACAATACGCTTAAGACAAGATACGTCGTCTACAAAGGCAAATGTAAACTTAGTACAAACTGAGTCATCCTCTATGAGGTAGTGGAGGTGGCCTGTCCAGCCCAACAGAGGAAGGCATCATTGACTTGACTGTCAGTTAAGTCAGTTTTGACAGTACATGGATGATGCGAGGCCATATGTCGAAGTACGGACTCTGGTGTGTAGTCAAGACCGAGACTGGCCTTGTGCTTGACTTCATGATCATGTCACTGTACTGTCAGTTGTGCTGGTGGTGCAGACACTGCAGGCAGCTACAACGGTGGGAACAATATGCTGATGACAATATACACTGTCTACAGTTGAAGAGTGACAAGTCAATGTGCGGGCCTGGGATTGGGCGAGGGACTTGAGGCAGCTACAATGGTGGGAACAATACGCTGAAGACAAGATACGTCGTCTACAAAGGCAAATGTAAACTTAGTACAAACTGAGTCATCCTCTATGAGGTAGTGGAGGTGGCCTGTCCAGCCCAACAGAGGAAGGCATCATTGACTTGACTGTCAGTTAAGTCAGTTTTGACAGATGCGATGATGCGAGGCCATATGTCGAAGTACGGTCTCTGGTGTGTAGTCAAGACCGAGACTGGTCTTATGCTTGACTTCGTGATCATATCGCTGTACTGTCAGTTGTGCAGGTCGTGCAGACACTGCAGGCAGCTATAACGGTGGGAACAATATGCTGATGACAATATACGTTGTCTACAGTTGAAGAGTGACACGTCAATGTGCGGGACGGGGATTGGGCGAGGGACTTGAGGCAGCTACAACGGTGGGAACAATATGCTGAAGACTTGATACATTGTCTACAGTTGAAGAGTGACAAGTCAATGTGCGGGCCTGGGATTGGGCGAGTGACTTGAGGCAGCTACAACGGTGGGAACAATACGCTGAAGACAAGATACGTCGTCTACAAAGGCAAATGTAAACTTAGTACAAACTGAGTCATCCTCTATGAGGTAGTGGAAGTGGCCTGTCCAGCCCAACAGAGGAAGGCATCATTGACTTGACTGTCAGTTAAGTCAGTTTTGACAGTACATGGATGATGCGAGGCCATATGTCGAAGTACGGTCTCTGGTGTGTAGTCAAGACCGAGACTGGTCTTGTGCTTGACTTCGTGATCATGTCGCTGTACTGTCAGTTGTGCTGGTGGTGCAGACACTGCAGGCAGCTATAACGGTGGGAACAATATGCTGATGACAATATACGTTGTCTACAGTTGAAGAGTGACACGTCAATGTGCGGGACGGGGATTGGGCGAGGGACTTGAGGCAGCTACAACGGTGGGAACAATAGGCTGAAGACAATATACGTTGTCTACAGTTGAAGAGAGACATGTCAATGTGCAGGATGGGAATTGGGCAAGGGACTTGAGGCAGCTACAATGGCTGGAACATTAGGCTGAAGACAAGGTACGTTGTTTACTTTTGAAGAGTGACAAGTCAATGTGCGGGACAGGGATTGGGGGAGAGACTTGAGGCAGCCACAACGGTTGGAACAACATGCTGAAGACAAGATACATTGACTACATTTGAAGAGTGCGGGCCTGGGATTGGGTGAGGAACTTGAGGCAGCTACAACGGTTGGAACAATACGCTGAAGACAAGATACGTCGTCTACAAAGGCAAATGTAAACTTAGTACAAACTGAGTCATCCTCTATGAGGTAGTGGAGGTGGCCTGTCCAGCCCAACAGAGGAAGGCATCATTGACTTGACTGTCAGTTAAGTCAGTTTTGACAGTACATGGATGATGCGAGGCCATATGTCGAAGTACGGACTCTGGTGTGTAGTCAAGACCGAGACTGGTCTTGTGCTTGACTTCATGATCATGTCACTGTACTGTCAGTTGTGCTGGTGGTGCAGACACTGCAGGCAGCTACAACGGTGGGAACAATATGCTGATGACAATATACGTTGTCTACAGTTGAAGAGTGACAAGTCAATGTGCGGGCCTGGGATTGGGCGAGGGACTTGAGGCAGCTACAACGGTGGGAACAATACGCTGAAGACAAGATACGTCGTCTACAAAGGCAAATGTAAACTTAGTACAAACTGAGTCATCCTCTATGAGGTAGTGGAGGTGGCCTGTCCAGCCCAACAGAGGAAGGCATCATTGACTTGACTGTCAGTTAAGTCAGTTTTGACAGATGCGATGATGCGAGGCCATATGTCGAAGTACGGTCTCTGGTGTGTAGTCAAGACCGAGACTGGTCTTATGCTTGACTTCGTGATCATATCGCTGTACTGTCAGTTGTGCTGGTCGTGCAGACACTGCAGGCAGCTATAACGGTGGGAACAATATGCTGATGACAATATACGTTGTCTACAGTTGAAGAGTGACACGTCAATGTGCGGGACGGGGATTGGGCGAGGGACTTGAGGCAGCTACAACGGTGGGAACAATATGCTGAAGACTTGATACATTGTCTACAGTTGAAGAGTGACAAGTCAATGTGCGGGCCTGGGATTGGGCGAGTGACTTGAGGCAGCTACAACGGTGGGAACAATACGCTGAAGACAAGATACGTCGTCTACAAAGGCAAATGTAAACTTAGTACAAACAGAGTCATCCTCTATTATGAGGTAGTGGAAGTGGCCTGTCCAGCCCAACAGAGGAAGGCATCATTGACTTGACTGTCAGTTAAGTCAGTTTTGACAGTACATGGATGATGCGAGGCCATATGTCGAAGTACGGTCTCTGGTGTGTAGTCAAGACCGAGACTGGTCTTGTGCTTGACTTCGTGATCATGTCGCTGTACTGTCAGTTGTGCTGGTGGTGCAGACACTGCAGGCAGCTATAACGGTGGGAACAATATGCTGATGACAATATACGTTGTCTACAGTTGAAGAGTGACACGTCAATGTGCGGGACGGGGATTGGGCGAGGGACTTGAGGCAGCTACAACGGTGGGAACAATAGGCTGAAGACAATATACGTTGTCTACAGTTGAAGAGAGACATGTCAATGTGCAGGATGGGAATTGGGCAAGGGACTTGAGGCAGCTACAATGGTTGGAACATTAGGCTGAAGACAAGGTACGTTGTTTACTGTTGAAGAGTGACAAGTCAATGTGCGGGACAGGGATTGGGGGAGAGACTTGAGGCAGCTACAACGGTGGGAACAATATGCTGAAGACTTGATACATTGTCTACAGTTGAAGAGTGACAAGTCAATGTGCGGGCCTGGGATTGGGCGAGGGACTTGAGGCAGCTACAACGGTGGGAACAATACGCTGAAGACAAGATACGTCGTCTACAAAGGCAAATGTAAACTTAGTACAAACTGAGTCATCCTCTATGAGGTAGTGGAGGTGGCCTGTCCAGCCCAACAGAGGAAGGCATCATTGACTTGACTGTCAGTTAAGTCAGTTTTGACAGTACATGGATGATGCGAGGCCATATGTCGAAGTACGGTCTCTGGTGTGTAGTCAAGACCGAGACTGGTCTTGTGCTTGACTTCGTGATCATGTCGCTGTACTGTCAGTTGTGCTGGTGGTGCAGACACTGCAGGCAGCTACAACGGTGGGAACAATATGCTGATGACAATATACGTTGTCTACAGTTGAAGAGTGACAAGTCAATGTGCGGGCCTGGGATTGGGCGAGGGACTTGAGGCAGCTACAACGGTGGGAACAATACGCTGAAGACAAGATACGTCGTCTACAAAGGCAAATGTAAACTTAGTACAAACTGAGTCATCCTCTATGAGGTAGTGGAGGTGGCCTGTCCAGCCCAACAGAGGAAGGCATCATTGACTTGACTGTCAGTTAAGTCAGTTTTGACAGATGCGATGATGCGAGGCCATATGTCGAAGTACGGTCTCTGGTGTGTAGTCAAGACCGAGACTGGTCTTATGCTTGACTTCGTGATCATGTCGCTGTACTGTCAGTTGTGCTGGTCGTGCAGACACTGCAGGCAGCTATAACGGTGGGAACAATATGCTGATGACAATATACGTTGTCTACAGTTGAAGAGTGACACGTCAATGTGCGGGACGGGGATTGGGCGAGGGACTTGAGGCAGCTACAACGGTGGGAACAATATGCTGAAGACTTGATACATTGTCTACAGTTGAAGAGTGACAAGTCAATGTGCGGGACTGGGATTGGGCGAGTGACTTGAGGCAGCTACAACGGTGGGAACAATACGCTGAAGACAAGATACGTCGTCTACAAAGGCAAATGTAAACTTAGTACAAACAGAGTCATCCTCTATTATGAGGTAGTGGAAGTGGCCTGTCCAGCCCAACAGAGGAAGGCATCATTGACTTGACTGTCAGTTAAGTCAGTTTTGACAGTACATGGATGATGCGAGGCCATATGTCGAGTACGGTCTCTGGTGTGTAGTCAAGACCGAGACTGGTCTTGTGCTTGACTTCGTGATCATGTCGCTGTACTGTCAGTTGTGCTGGTGGTGCAGACACTGCAGGCAGCTATAACGTGGGAACAATATGCTGATGACAATATACGTTGTCTCAGTTGAAGAGTGACACGTCAATGTCGGGACGGGGATTGGGCGAGGGACTTGAGGCAGCTAGCAACGGTGGGAACAATATGCTGAAGACTTGATACATTGTCTACAGTTGAAGAGTGACAAGTCAATGTGTGGGCCTGGGATTGGGCGAGGGACTTGAGGCAGCTACAACGGTGGGAACAATAGGCTGAAGAAAATATACGTTGTCTACAGTTGAAGAGTGACACGTCAATGTGCGGGACGGGGATTGGGCGAGGGACTTGAGGCAGCTACAACGGTTGGAACAATAGGCTGAAGACAAGATACATTGTCTACAGTTGAAGAGTGACAAGTCAATGTGCGGGCCTGGGATTGGGCGAGGGACTTGAGGCAGCTACAACGGTGGGAACAATACGCTGAAGACAAGATACGTCGTCTACAAAGGCAAATGTAAACTTAGTACAAACTGAGTCATCCTCTATGAGGTAGTGGAGGTGGCCTGTCCAGCCCAACAGAGGAAGGCATCATTGACTTGACTGTCAGTTAAGTCAGTTTTGACAGTACATGGATGATGCGAGGCCATATGTCGAAGTACGGACTCTGGTGTGTAGTCAAGACCGAGACTGGCCTTGTGCTTGACTTCATGATCATGTCACTGTACTGTCAGTTGTGCTGGTGGTGCAGACACTGCAGGCAGCTACAACGGTGGGAACAATATGCTGATGACAATATACATTGTCTACAGTTGAAGAGTGACAAGTCAATGTGCGGGCCTGGGATTGGGCGAGGGACTTGAGGCAGCTACAACGGTGGGAACAATACGCTGAAGACAAGATACGTCGTCTACAAAGGCAAATGTAAACTTAGTACAAACTGAGTCATCCTCTATGAGGTAGTGGAAGTGGCCTGTCCAGCCCAACAGAGGAAGGCATCATTGACTTGACTGTCAGTTAAGTCAGTTTTGACAGATGCGATGATGCGAGGCCATATGTCGAAGTACGGTCTCTGGTGTGTAGTCAAGACCGAGACTGGTCTTTTGCTTGACTTCGTGATCATATCGCTGTACTGTCAGTTGTGCTGGTCGTGCAGACACTGCAGGCAGCTATAACGGTGGGAACAATATGCTGATGACAATATACGTTGTCTACAGTTGAAGAGTGACACGTCAATGTGCGGGACGGGGATTGGGCGAGGGACTTGAGGCAGCTACAACGGTGGGAACAATATGCTGAAGACTTGATACATTGTCTACAGTTGAAGAGTGACAAGTCAATGTGCGGGCCTGGGATTGGGCGAGTGACTTGAGGCAGCTACAACGGTGGGAACAATACGCTGAAGACAAGATACGTCGTCTACAAAGGCAAATGTAAACTTAGTACAAACTGAGTCATCCTCTATGAGGTAGTGGAAGTGGCCTGTCCAGCCCAACAGAGGAAGGCATCATTGACTTGACTGTCAGTTAAGTCAGTTTTGACAGTACATGGATGATGCGAGG
Organism: Lamellibrachia satsuma; assembly: GCA_033239005.1. Taxonomy (NCBI): domain Eukaryota; kingdom Metazoa; phylum Annelida; class Polychaeta; order Sabellida; family Siboglinidae; genus Lamellibrachia; species Lamellibrachia satsuma. The sequence continues at coordinate 763,239 of BSQZ01000072.1, read as the reverse complement.
CCATATGTCGAAGTACGGTCTCTGGTGTGTAGTCAAGACCGAGACTGGTCTTGTGCTTGACTTCGTGATCATGTCGCTGTACTGTCAGTTGTGCTGGTGGTGCAGACACTGCAGGCAGCTATAACGGTGGGAACAATATGCTGATGACAATATACGTTGTCTACAGTTGAAGAGTGACATGTCAATGTGCGGGACGGGGATTGGGCGAGGACTTGAGGCAGCTACAACGGTGGGAACAATAGGCTGAAGACAATATACGTTGTCTACAGTTGAAGAGAGACATGTCAATGTGCAGGATGGGAATTGGGCAAGGGACTTGAGGCAGCTACAATGGTTGGAACATTAGGCTGAAGACAAGGTACGTTGTTTACTGTTGAAGAGTGACAAGTCAATGTGCGGGACAGGGATTGGGGGAGAGACTTGAGGCAGCCACAACGGTTGGAACAACATGCTGAAGACAAGACACATTGTCTACATTTGAAGAGTGCGGGCCTGGGATTGGGTGAGGAACTTGAGGCAGCTACAACGGTTGGAACAATACGCTGAAGACAAGATACGTCGTCTACAAAGGCAAATGTAAACTTAGTACAAACTGAGTCATCCTCTATGAGGTAGTGGAGGTGGCCTGTCCAGCCCAACAGAGGAAGGCATCATTGACTTGACTGTCAGTTAAGTCAGTTTTGACAGATGCGATGATGCGAGGCCATATGTCGAAGTACGGTCTCTGGTGTGTAGTCAAGACCGAGACTGGTCTTATGCTTGACTTCGTGATCATATCGCTGTACTGTCAGTTGTGCTGGTCGTGCAGACACTGCAGGCAGCTACAACGGTGGGAACAATATGCTGATGACAATATACGTTGTCTACAGTTGAAGAGTGACACGTCAATGTGCGGGACGGGGATTGGGCGAGGGACTTGAGGCAGCTACAACGGTGGGAACAATATGCTGAAGACTTGATACATTGTCTACAGTTGAAGAGTGACAAGTCAATGTGCGGGCCTGGGATTGGGCGAGGGACTTGAGGCAGCTACAACGGTGGGAACAATACGCTGAAGACAAGATACGTCGTCTACAAAGGCAAATGTAAACTTAGTACAAACTGAGTCATCCTCTATGAGGTAGTGGAGGTGGCCTGTCCAGCCCAACAGAGGAAGGCATCATTGACTTGACTGTCAGTTAAGTCAGTTTTGACAGTACATGGATGATGCGAGGCCATATGTCGAAGTACGGTCTCTGGTGTGTAGTCAAGACCGAGACTGGTCTTGTGCTTGACTTCGTGATCATGTCGCTGTACTGTCAGTTGTGCTGGTGGTGCAGACACTGCAGGCAGCTACAACGGTGGGAACAATATGCTGATGACAATATACGTTGTCTACAGTTGAAGAGTGACAAGTCAATGTGCGGGACTGGGATTGGGGGAGAGACTTGAGGCAGCCACAACGGTTGGAACAACATGCTGAAGACAAGATACATTGTCTACATTTGAAGAGTGCGGGCCTGGGATTGGGTGAGGAACTTGAGGCAGCTACAACGGTTGGAACAATACGCTGAAGACAAGATACGTCGTCTACAAAGGCAAATGTAAACTTAGTACAAACTGAGTCATCCTCTATGAGGTAGTGGAAGTGGCCTGTCCAGCCCAACAGAGGAAGGCATCATTGACTTGACTGTCAGTTAAGTCAGTTTTGACAGTACATGGATGATGCGAGGCCATATGTCGAAGTACGGTCTCTGGTGTGTAGTCAAGACCGAGACTGGTCTTGTGCTTGACTTCGTGATCATGTCGCTGTACTGTCAGTTGTGCTGGTGGTGCAGACACTGCAGGCAGCTATAACGGTGGGAACAATATGCTGATGACAATATACGTTGTCTACAGTTGAAGAGTGACACGTCAATGTGCGGGACGGGGATTGGGCGAGGGACTTGAGGCAGCTACAACGGTGGGAACAATAGGCTGAAGACAATATACGTTGTCTACAGTTGAAGAGAGACATGTCAATGTGCAGGATGGGAATTGGGCAAGGGACTTGAGGCAGCTACAATGGTTGGAACATTAGGCTGAAGACAAGGTACGTTGTTTACTGTTGAAGAGTGACAAGTCAATGTGCGGGACAGGGATTGGGGGAGAGACTTGAGGCAGCCACAACGGTTGGAACAACATGCTGAAGACAAGATACATTGTCTACATTTGAAGAGTGCGGGCCTGGGATTGGGTGAGGAACTTGAGGCAGCTACAACGGTTGGAACAATACGCTGAAGACAAGATACGTCGTCTACAAAGGCAAATGTAACCTTAGTACAAACTGAGTCATCCTCTAAGAGGTAGTGGAGGTGGCCTGTCCAGCCCAACAGAGGAAGGCATCATTGACTTGACTGTCAGTTAAGTCAGTTTTGACAGTACATGGATGATGCGAGGCCATATGTCGAAGTATGGTCTCTGGTGTGTAGTCAAGACCGAGACTGGTCTTGTGCTTGACTTCGTGATCATGTCGCTGTACTGTCAGTTGTGCTGGTGGTGCAGACACTGCAGGCAGCTACAACGGTGGGAACAATATGCTGATGACAATATACGTTGTCTACAGTTGAAGAGTGACAGTCAATGTGTGGGACGGGATTGGGCGAGGGACTTGAGGCAGCTACAACGGTGGGAACAATATGCTGAAGACTTGATACATTGTCTACAGTTGAAGAGTGACAAGTCAATGTGCGGGCCTGGGATAGGGCGAGGGACTTGAGGCAGCTACAACGGTGGGAACAATACGCTGAAGACAAGATACGTCGTCTACAAAGGCAAATGTAAACTTAGTACAAACTGAGTCATCCTCTGAGGTAGTGGAAGTGGCCTGTCCAGCCCAACAGAGGAAGGCATCATTGACTTGACTGTCAGTTAAGTCAGTTTTGACAGTACATGGATGATGCGAGGCCATATGTCGAAGTACGGTCTCTGGTGTGTAGTCAAGACCGAGACTGGTCTTGTGCTTGACTTCGTGATCATGTCGCTGTACTGTCAGTTGTGCTGGTGGTGCAGACACTGCAGGCAGCTATAACGGTGGAACAATATGCTGATGACAATATACGTTGCCTACAGTTGAAGAGTGACACGTCAATGTGCGGGACGGGGATTGGGCGAGGACTTGAGGCAGCTACAACGGTGGGAACAATATGCTGAAGACTTGATACATTGTCTACAGTTGAAGAGTGACAAGTCAATGTGAGGGCCTGGGATTGGGCAAGGGACTTGAGGCAGCTACAACGGTGGGAACAATACGCTGAAGACAAGATACGTCGTCTACAAAGGCAAATGTAAACTTAGTACAAACTGAGTCATCCTCTATGAGGTAGTGGAAGTGGCCTGTCCAGCCCAACAGAGGAAGGCATCATTGACTTGACTGTCAGTTAAGTCAGTTTTGACAGTACATGGATGATGCGAGGCCATATGTCGAAGTACGGTCTCTGGTGTGTAGTCAAGACCGAGACTGGTCTTGTGCTTGACTTCGTGATCATGTCGCTGTACTGTCAGTTGTGCTGGTGGTGCAGACACTGCAGGCAGCTATAACGGTGGGAACAATATGCTGATGACAATATACGTTGTCTACAGTTGAAGAGTGACACGTCAATGTGCGGGACGGGGATTGGGCGAGGGACTTGAGGCAGCTACAACGGTGGGAACAATATGCTGAAGACTTGATACATTGTCTACAGTTGAAGAGTGACAAGTCAATGTGCGGGCCTGGGATAGGGCGAGGGACTTGAGGCAGCTACAACGGTGGGAACAATACGCTGAAGACAAGATACGTCGTCTACAAAGGCAAATGTAAACTTAGTACAAACTGAGTCATCCTCTATGAGGTAGTGGAAGTGGCCTGTCCAGCCCAACAGAGGAAGGCATCATTGACTTGACTGTCAGTTAAGTCAGTTTTGACAGTACATGGATGATGCGAGGCCATATGTCGAAGTACGGTCTCTGGTGTGTAGTCAAGACCGAGACTGGTCTTGTGCTTGACTTCGTGATCATGTCGCTGTACTGTCAGTTGTGCTGGTGGTGCAGACACTGCAGGCAGCTATAACGGTGGGAACAATATGCTGATGACAATATACGTTGTCTACAGTTGAAGAGTGACACGTCAATGTGCGGGACGGGGATTGGGCGAGGGACTTGAGGCAGCTACAACGGTGGGAACAATATGCTGAAGACTTGATACATTGTCTACAGTTGAAGAGTGACAAGTCAATGTGCGGGCCTGGGATAGGGCGAGGGACTTGAGGCAGCTACAACGGTGGGAACAATACGCTGAAGACAAGATACATTGTCTACATTTGAAGAGTGCGGGCCTGGAATTGGGTGAGGAACTTGAGGCAGCTACAACGGTTGGAACAATACGCTGAAGACAAGATACGTTGTCTACAGTTGAAGAGTGACATGTCAATGTGCAGGATGGGAATTGGGCAAGGGACTTGAGGCAGCTACAATGGTTGGAACATTAGGCTGAAGACAAGGTACGTTGTTTACTGTTGAAGAGTGACAAGTCAATGTGCGGGACAGGGATTGGGGGAGAGACTTGAGGCAGCCACAACGGTTGGAACAACATGCTGAAGACAAGATACATTGTCTACATTTGAAGAGTGCGGGCCTGGAATTGGGTGAGGAACTTGAGGCAGCTACAACGGTTGGAACAATACGCTGAAGACAAGATACGTCGTCTACAAAGGCAAATGTAAACTTAGTACAAACTGAGTCATCCTCTATGAGGTAGTGGAGGTGGCCTGTCCAGCCCAACAGAGGAAGGCATCATTGACTTGACTGTCAGTTAAGTCAGTTTTGACAGTACATGGATGATGCGAGGCCATATGTCGAAGTATGGTCTCTGGTGTGTAGTCAAGACCGAGACTGGTCTTGTGCTTGACTTCGTGATCATGTCGCTGTACTGTCAGTTGTGCTGGTGGTGCAGACACTGCAGGCAGCTACAACGGTGGGAACAATATGCTGATGACAATATACGTTGTCTACAGTTGAAGAGTTACACGTCAATGTGTGGGACGGGGATTGGGCGAGGGACTTGAGGCAGCTACAACGGTGGGAACAATATGCTGAAGACTTGATACATTGTCTACAGTTGAAGAGTGACAAGTCAATGTGCGGGCCTGGGATAGGGCGAGGGACTTGAGGCAGCTACAACGGTGGGAACAATACGCTGAAGACAAGATACGTCGTCTACAAAGGCAAATGTAAACTTAGTACAAACTGAGTCATCCTCTATGAGGTAGTGGAAGTGGCCTGTCCAGCCCAACAGAGGAAGGCATCATTGACTTGACTGTCAGTTAAGTCAGTTTTGACAGTACATGGATGATGCGAGGCCATATGTCGAAGTACGGTCTCTGGTGTGTAGTCAAGACCGAGACTGGTCTTGTGCTTGACTTCGTGATCATGTCGCTGTACTGTCAGTTGTGCTGGTGGTGCAGACACTGCAGGCAGCTACAACGGTGGGAACAATATGCTGATGACAATATACGTTGTCTACAGTTGAAGAGTGACACGTCAATGTGCGGGACGGGGATTGGGCGAGAGACTTGAGGCAACTACAACGGTTGGAACAATAGGCTGAAGACAATATACATTGTCTACAGTTGAAGAGTGACATGTCAATGTGCGGGCCTGGGATTGGGCGAGGGACTTGAGGCAGCTACAACGGTGGGAACAATACGCTGAAGACCAGATACGTCGTCTACAAAGGCAAATGTAAACTTAGTACAAACTGAGTCATCCTCTATGAGGTAGTGGAGGTGGCCTGTCCAGCCCAACAGAGGAAGGCATCATTGACTTGACTGTCAGTTAAGTCAGTTTTGACAGTACATGGATGATGCGAGGCCATATGTCGAAGTACGGTCTCTGGTGTGTAGTCAAGACCGAGACTGGTCTTGTGCTTGACTTCGTGATCATGTCGCTGTACTGTCAGTTGTGCTGGTGGTGCAGACACTGCAGGCAGCTACAACGGTGGGAACAATATGCTGATGACAATATACGTTGTCTACAGTTGAAGAGTGACACGTCAATGTGCGGGACGGGGATTGGGCGAGGGACTTGAGGCAGCTACAACGGTGGGAACAATATGCTGAAGACTTGATACATTGTCTACAGTTGAAGAGTGACAAGTCAATGTGCGGGCCTGGGATAGGGCGAGGGACTTGAGGCAGCTACAACGGTGGGAACAATACGCTGAAGACAAGATACGTCGTCTACAAAGGCAAATGTAAACTTAGTACAAACTGAGTCATCCTCTATGAGGTAGTGGAAGTGGCCTGTCCAGCCCAACAGAGGAAGGCATCATTGACTTGACTGTCAGTTAAGTCAGTTTTGACAGTACATGGATGATGCGAGGCCATATGTCGAAGTACGGTCTCTGGTGTGTAGTCAAGACCGAGACTGGTCTTGTGCTTGACTTCGTGATCATGTCGCTGTACTGTCAGTGGTGCTGGTGGTGCAGACACTGCAGGCAGCTATAACGGTGGGAACAATATGCTGATGACAATATACGTTGTCTACAGTTGAAGAGTGACACGTCAATGTGCGGGACGGGGATTGGGCGAGGGACTTGAGGCAGCTACAACGGTGGGAACAATATGCTGAAGACTTGATACATTGTCTACAGTTGAAGAGTGACAAGTCAATGTGTGGGCCTGGGATTGGGCGAGGGACTTGAGGCAGCTACAACGGTGGGAACAATAGGCTGAAGAAAATATACGTTGTCTACAGTTGAAGAGTGACACGTCAATGTGCGGGACGGGGATTGGGCGAGAGACTTGAGGCAACTACAACGGTTGGAACAATAGGCTGAAGACAATATACATTGTCTACAGTTGAAGAGTGACATGTCAATGTGCAGGATGGGAATTGGGCAAGGGACTTGAGGCAGCTACAATGGTTGGAACATTAGGCTGAAGACAAGGTACGTTGTTTACTGTTGAAGAGTGACAAGTCAATGTGCGGGACAGGGATTGGGGGAGAGACTTGAGGCAGCCACAACGGTTGGAACAACATGCTGAAGACAAGATACATTGTCTACATTTGAAGAGTGCGGGCCTGGAATTGGGTGAGGAACTTGAGGCAGCTACAACGGTTGGAACAATACGCTGAAGACAAGATACGTCGTCTACTAAGGCAAATGTAAACTTAGTACAAACTGAGTCATCCTCTAAGATGTAGTGGGGGTGGCCTGTCCAGCCCAACAGAGGAAGGCATCATTGACTTGAGTGTCAGTTAAGTCAGTTTTGACAGTACATGGATGATGCGAGGCCATATGTCGAAGTACGGTCTCTGGTGTGTAGTCAAGACCGAGACTGGTCTTATGCTTGACTTCGTGATCATATCGCTGTACTGTCAGTTGTGCTGGTCGTGCAGACACTGCAGGCAGCTACAACGGTGGGAACAATATGCTGATGACAATATACGTTGTCTACAGTTGAAGAGTGACACGTCAATGTGCGGGACGGGGATTGGGCGAGGGACTTGAGGCAGCTACAACGGTGGGAACAATCTGCTGAAGACTTGATACATTGTCTACAGTTGAAGAGTGACAAGTCAATGTGCGGGCCTGGGATTGGGCGAGGGACTTGAGGCAGCTACAACGGTTGGAACAATACGCTGAAGACAAGATACGTCGTCTACTAAGGCAAATGTAAACTTAGTACAAACTGAGTCATCCTCTAAGATGTAGTGGGGGTGGCCTGTCCAGCCCAACAGAGGAAGGCATCATTGACTTGAGTGTCAGTTAAGTCAGTTTTGACAGTACATGGATGATGCGAGGCCATATGTCGAAGTACGGTCTCTGGTGTGTAGTCAAGACCGAGACTGGTCTTATGCTTGACTTCGTGATCATGTCGCTGTACTGTCAGTTGTGCTGGTGGTGCAGACACTGCAGGCAGCTATAACGGTGGGAACAATATGCTGATGACAATATACGTTGTCTACAGTTGAAGAGTGACACGTCAATGTGCGGGACGGAGATTGGGCGAGGGACTTGAGGCAGCTACAACGGTGGGAACAATATGCTGAAGACTTGATACATTGTCTACAGTTGAAGAGTGACAAGTCAATGTGTGGGCCTGGGATTGGGCGAGGGACTTGAGGCAGCTACAACGGTGGGAACAATAGGCTGAAGAAAATATACGTTGTCTACAGTTGAAGAGTGACACGTCAATGTGCGGGACGGGGATTGGGCGAGAGACTTGAGGCAACTACAACGGTTGGAACAATAGGCTGAAGACAATATACATTGTCTACAGTTGAAGAGTGACATGTCAATGTGCAGGATGGGAATTCGGCAAGGGACTTGAGGCAGCTACAATGGTTGGAACATTAGGCTGAAGACAAGGTACATTGTTTACTGTTGAAGAGTGACAAGTCAATGTGCGGGACAGGGATTGGGCGAGGGACTTGAGGCAGCTACAACGGTTGGAACAATATGCTGAAGACAAGATACATTGTCTACAGTTGAAGAGTGCGGGCCTGGGATTGGGTGAGGAACTTGAGGCAGCTACAACGGTTGGAACAATACGCTGAAGACAAGATACGTCGTCTACTAAGGCAAATGTAAACTTAGTACAAACTGAGTCATCCTCTAAGAGGTAGTGGAGGTGGCCTGTCCAGCCCAACAGAGGAAGGCATCATTGACTTGACTGTCAGTTAAGTCAGTTTTGACAGTACATGGATGATGCGAGGCCATATGTCGAAGTACGGTCTCTGGTGTGTAGTCAAGACCGAGACTGGTCTTGTGCTTGACTTCGTGATCATGTCGCTGTACTGTCAGTTGTGCTGGTGGTGCAGACACTGCAGGCAGCTACAACGGTGGGAACAATATGCTGATGACAATATACGTTGTCTACAGTTGAAGAGTGACACGTCAATGTGCGGGACGGGGATTGGGCGAGGGACTTGAGGCAGCTACAACGGTGGGAACAATATGCTGAAGACTTGATACATTGTCTACAGTTGAAGAGTGACAAGTCAATGTGCGGGCCTGGGATTGGGCGAGGGACTTGAGGCAGCTACAACGGTGGGAACAATACGCTGAAGACCAGATACGTCGTTTACAAAGGCAAATGTAAACTTAGTACAAACTGAGTCATCCTCTATGAGGTAGTGGAGGTGGCCTGTCCAGCCCAACAGAGGAAGGCATCATTGACTTGACTGTCAGTTAAGTCAGTTTTGACAGTACATGGATGATGCGAGGCCATATGTCGAAGTACGGTCTCTGGTGTGTAGTCAAGACCGAGACTGGTCTTGTGCTTGACTTCGTGATCATGTCGCTGTACTGTCAGTTGTGCTGGTGGTGCAGACACTGCAGGCAGCTATAACGGTGGGAACAATATGCTGATGACAATATACGTTGTCTACAGTTGAAGAGTGACACGTCAATGTGCGGGACGGAGATTGGGCGAGGGACTTGAGGCAGCTACAACGGTGGGAACAATATGCTGAAGACTTGATACATTGTCTACAGTTGAAGAGTGACAAGTCAATGTGTGGGCCTGGGATTGGGCAAGGGACTTGAGGCAGCTACAACGGTGGGAACAATAGGCTGAAGAAAATATACGTTGTCTACAGTTGAAGAGTGACACGTCAATGTGCGGGACGGGGATTGGGCGAGAGACTTGAGGCAACTACAACGGTTGGAACAATAGGCTGAAGACAATATACATTGTCTACAGTTGAAGAGTGACATGTCAATGTGCAGGATGGGAATTGGGCAAGGGACTTGAGGCAGCTACAATGGTTGGAACATTAGGCTGAAGACAAGGTACATTGTTTACTGTTGAAGAGTGACAAGTCAATGTGCGGGACAGGGATTGGGGGAGAGACTTGAGGCAGCCACAACGGTTGGAACAACATGCTGAAGACAAGATACATTGTCTACATTTGAAGAGTGCGGGCCTGGAATTGGGTGAGGAACTTGAGGCAGCTACAACGGTTGGAACAATACGCTGAAGACAAGATACGTCGTCTACTAAGGCAAATGTAAACTTAGTACAAACTGAGTCATCCTCTATGATGTAGTGGGGGTGGCCTGTCCAGCCCAACAGAGGAAGGCATCATTGACTTGAGTGTCAGTTAAGTCAGTTTTGACAGTACATGGATGATGCGAGGCCATATATCGAAGTACGGTCTCTGGTGTGTAGTCACGACCGGGACTGGTCTTGTGCTTGACTTCGTGTTCATGTCGCTGTACTGTCAGTTGTGCTGGTGGTGCAGCCACTGCAGGCAGCTACAACGGTGGGAACAATATGCTGATGACAATATACGGTGTCTACAGTTGAAGAGTGACACGTCAATGTGCGGGACGGGGATTGGGCGAGGGACTTGAGGCAGCTACAACGGTGGGAACAATATGCTGAAGACTTGATACATTGTCTACAGTTGAAGAGTGACAAGTCAATGTGCGGGCCTGGGATTGGGCGAGGGACTTGAGGCAGCTACAACGGTGGGAACAATACGCTGAAGACCAGATACGTCGTTTACAAAGGCAAATGTAAACTTAGTACAAACTGAGTCATCCTCTATGAGGTAGTGGAGGTGGCCTGTCCAGCCCAACAGAGGAAGGCATCATTGACTTGACTGTCAGTTAAGTCAGTTTTGACAGATGCGATGATGCGAGGCCATATGTCGAAGTACGGTCTCTGGTGTGTAGTCAAGACCGAGACTGGTCTTATGCTTGACTTCGTGATCATATCGCTGTACTGTCAGTTGTGCTGGTCGTGCAGACACTGCAGGCAGCTACAACGGTGGGAACAATATGCTGATGACAATATACGTTGTCTACAGTTGAAGAGTGACACGTCAATGTGCGGGACGGGGATTGGGCGAGGGACTTGAGGCAGCTACAACGGTGGGAACAATATGCTGAAGACTTGATACATTGTCTACAGTTGAAGAGTGACAAGTCAATGTGCGGGCCTGGGATTGGGCGAGGGACTTGAGGCAGCTACAACGGTGGGAACAATACGCTGAAGACAAGATACGTCGTCTACAAAGGCAAATGTAACCTTAGTACAAACTGAGTCATCCTCTAAGAGGTAGTGGAGGTGGCCTGTCCAGCCCAACAGAGGAAGGCATCATTGACTTGACTGTCAGTTAAGTCAGTTTTGACAGTACATGGATGATGCGAGGCCATATGTCGAAGTATGGTCTCTGGTGTGTAGTCAAGACCGAGACTGGTCTTGTGCTTGACTTCGTGATCATGTCGCTGTACTGTCAGTTGTGCTGGTGGTGCAGACACTGCAGGCAGCTACAACGGTGGGAACAATATGCTGATGACAATATACGTTGTCTACAGTTGAAGAGTGACACGTCAATGTGTGGGACGGGGATTGGGCGAGGGACTTGAGGCAGCTACAACGGTGGGAACAATATGCTGAAGACTTGATACATTGTCTACAGTTGAAGAGTGACAAGTCAATGTGCGGGCCTGGGATAGGGCGAGGGACTTGAGGCAGCTACAACGGTGGGAACAATACGCTGAAGACAAGATACGTCGTCTACAAAGGCAAATGTAAACTTAGTACAAACTGAGTCATCCTCTATGAGGTAGTGGAAGTGGCCTGTCCAGCCCAACAGAGGAAGGCATCATTGACTTGACTGTCAGTTAAGTCAGTTTTGACAGTACATGGATGATGCGAGGCCATATGTCGAAGTACGGTCTCTGGTGTGTAGTCAAGACCGAGACTGGTCTTGTGCTTGACTTCGTGATCATGTCGCTGTACTGTCAGTTGTGCTGGTGGTGCAGACACTGCAGGCAGCTACAACGGTGGGAACAATATGCTGATGACAATATACGTTGTCTACAGTTGAAGAGTGACACGTCAATGTGCGGGACGGGGATTGGGCGAGGGACTTGAGGCAGCTACAACGGTGGGAACAATACGCTGAAGACCAGATACGTCGTTTACAAAGGCAAATGTAAACTTAGTACAAACTGAGTCATCCTCTATGAGGTAGTGGAGGTGGCCTGTCCAGCCCAACAGAGGAAGGCATCATTGACTTGACTGTCAGTTAAGTCAGTTTTGACAGTACATGGATGATGCGAGGCCATATGTCGAAGTACGGTCTCTGGTGTGTAGTCAAGACCGAGACTGGTCTTGTGCTTGACTTCGTGATCATGTCGCTGTACTGTCAGTTGTGCTGGTGGTGCAGACACTGCAGGCAGCTATAACGGTGGGAACAATATGCTGATGACAATATACGTTGTCTACAGTTGAAGAGTGACACGTCAATGTGCGGGACGGGGATTGGGCGAGGGACTTGAGGCAGCTACAACGGTGGGAACAATATGCTGAAGACTTGATACATTGTCTACAGTTGAAGAGTGACAAGTCAATGTGTGGGCCTGGGATTGGGCAAGGGACTTGAGGCAGCTACAACGGTGGGAACAATAGGCTGAAGACAATATACGTTGTCTACAGTTGAAGAGTGACACGTCAATGTGCGGGACGGGGATTGGGCGAGAGACTTGAGGCAACTACAACGGTTGGAACAATAGGCTGAACACAATATACGTTGTCTACAGTTGAAGAGTGACATGTCAATGTGCAGGATGGGACAACGGTTGGAACAAGGCTGAAGACTTGACAAAGGCAGCTACAATGGTTGGAACATTAGGCTGTCAGACAAGGTACATTGTTTACTGTTGTCAAGAGTGACAAGTCAATGTGCGGGACAGGGTCTTGGGGTAGTCAAGAGACTGGTCTTGGCAGCCACACTGTCGGTTGCTGAACAACATGCTGAAGACAATATGATGACATTGTCTACATTTGAAGAGTGCGGTGCCTGGGATTGGGTGAGGACTTGACTACACGGTGGGAACAATATGCTGAAGACTTGATACATTGTCTACAGTTGAACGAGTTGGAACAATGTGCGCTGAAGACAGGACTTGAGCTATGGGAACAATACGTCAAGATCTACTAAAGGCAAATGTAAACTTAGTACAAACTGAGTCATCCTCTATGAGGTAGTGGAAGGTGGCCTGTCCAGCCCAACAGAGGAAGGCATCATTGACTTGACTGTCAGTTAAGTCAGTTTTGACAGTACATGGATGATGCGAGGCCATATGTCGAAGTACGGTCTCTGGTGTGTAGTCAAGACCGGGACTGGTCTTGTGCTTGACTTCGTGATCATGTCGCTGTACTGTCAGTTGTGCTGGTGGTGCAGACACTGCAGGCAGCTACAACGGTGGGAACAATATGCTGATGACAATATACGTTGTCTACAGTTGAAGAGTGACACGTCAATGTGCGGGACGGGGATTGGGCGAGGGACTTGAGGCAGCTACAACGGTGGGAACAATATGCTGAAGACTTGATACATTGTCTACAGTTGAAGAGTGACAAGTCAATGTGCGGGCCTGGGATTGGGCGAGGGACTTGAGGCAGCTACAACGGTGGGAACAATACGCTGAAGACAAGATACGTCGTCTACAAAGGCAAATGTAAACTTAGTACAAACTGAGTCATCCTCTATGAGGTAGTGGAGGTGGCCTGTCCAGCCCAACAGAGGAAGGCATCATTGACTTGACTGTCAGTTAAGTCAGTTTTGACAGTACATGGATGATGCGAGGCCATATGTCGAAATCGGTCTCTGGTGTGTAGTCAAGACCGAGACTGGTCTTGTGCTTGACTTCGTGATCATGTCGCTGTACTGTCAGTTGTGCTGGTGGTGCAGACACTGCAGGCAGCTATAACGGTGGGAACAATATGCTGATGACAATATACGTTGTCTACAGTTGAAGAGTGACACGTCAATGTGCGGGACGGGGATTGGGCGAGGGACTTGAGGCAGCTACAACGGTGGGAACAATATGCTGAAGACTTGATACATTGTCTACAGTTGAAGAGTGACAAGTCAATGTGCGGGCCTGGGATTGGGCGAGGGACTTGAGGCAGCTACAACGGTGGGAACAATACGCTGAAGACCAGATACGTCGTTTACAAAGGCAAATGTAAACTTAGTACAAACTGAGTCATCCTCTATGAGGTAGTGGAGGTGGCCTGTCCAGCCCAACAGAGGAAGGCATCATTGACTTGACTGTCAGTTAAGTCAGTTTTGACAGTACATGGATGATGCGAGGCCATATGTCGAAATACGGTCTCTGGTGTGTAGTCAAGACCGAGACTGGTCTTGTGCTTGACTTCGTGATCATGTCGCTGTACTGTCAGTTGTGCTGGTGGTGCAGACACTGCAGGCAGCTATAACGGTGGGAACAATATGCTGATGACAATATACGTTGTCTACAGTTGAAGAGTGACACGTCAATGTGCGGGACGGAGATTGGGCGAGGGACTTGAGGCAGCTACAACGGTGGGAACAATATGCTGAAGACTTGATACATTGTCTACAGTTGAAGAGTGACAAGTCAATGTGTGGGCCTGGGATTGGGCAAGGGACTTGAGGCAGCTACAACGGTGGGAACAATAGGCTGAAGAAAATATACGTTGTCTACAGTTGAAGAGTGACACGTCAATGTGCGGGACGGGGATTGGGCGAGGGACTTGAGGCAGCTACAACGGTGGGAACAATAGGCTGAAGACAATATACGTTGTCTACAGTTGAAGAGAGACATGTCAATGTGCAGGATGGGAATTGGGCAAGGGACTTGAGGCAGCTACAATGGTTGGAACATTAGGCTGAAGACAAGGTACGTTGTTTACTGTTGAAGAGTGACAAGTCAATGTGCGGGACAGGGATTGGGGGAGAGACTTGAGGCAGCCACAACGGTTGGAACAACATGCTGAAGACAAGACACATTGTCTACATTTGAAGAGTGCGGGCCTGGGATTGGGTGAGGAACTTGAGGCAGCTACAACGGTTGGAACAATACGCTGAAGACAAGATACGTCGTCTACAAAGGCAAATGTAACCTTAGTACAAACTGAGTCATCCTCTAAGAGGTAGTGGAGGTGGCCTGTCCAGCCCAACAGAGGAAGGCATCATTGACTTGACTGTCAGTTAAGTCAGTTTTGACAGTACATGGATGATGCGAGGCCATATGTCGAAGTATGGTCTCTGGTGTGTAGTCAAGACCGAGACTGGTCTTGTGCTTGACTTCGTGATCATGTCGCTGTACTGTCAGTTGTGCTGGTGGTGCAGACACTGCAGGCAGCTACAACGGTGGGAACAATATGCTGATGACAATATACGTTGTCTACAGTTGAAGAGTGACACGTCAATGTGTGGGACGGGGATTGGGCGAGGGACTTGAGGCAGCTACAACGGTGGGAACAATATGCTGAAGACTTGATACATTGTCTACAGTTGAAGAGTGACAAGTCAATGTGCGGGCCTGGGATTGGGCGAGGGACTTGAGGCAGCTACAACGGTGGGAACAATATGCTGAAGACTTGATACATTGTCTACAGTTGAAGAGTGACAAGTGTAAACTTAGTACAAACTGAGTCATCCTCTATGAGGTAGTGGAAGTGGCCTGTCAGCCCAACAGAGGAAGGCATCATTGACTTGACTGTCAGTTAAGTCAGTTTTGACAGTACATGGATGATGCGAGGCCATATGTCGAAGTACGGTCTCTGGTGTGTAGTCAAGACCGAGACTGGTCTTGTGCTTGACTTCGTGATCATGTCGCTGTACTGTCAGTTGTGCTGGTGGTGCAGACACTGCAGGCAGCTATAACGGTGGGAACAATATGCTGATGACAATATACGTTGTCTACAGTTGAAGAGTGACACGTCAATGTGCGGGACGGGGATTGGGCGAGGGACTTGAGGCAGCTACAACGGTGGGAACAATATGCTGAAGACTTGATACATTGTCTACAGTTGAAGAGTGACAAGTCAATGTGTGGGCCTGGGATTGGGCAAGGGACTTGAGGCAGCTACAACGGTGGGAACAATACGCTGAAGACAAGATACGTCGTCTACAAAGGCAAATGTAAACTTAGTACAAACTGAGTCATCCTCTATGAGGTAGTGGAAGTGGCCTGTCCAGCCCAACAGAGGAAGGCATCATTGACTTGACTGTCAGTTAAGTCAGTTTTGACAGTACATGGATGATGCGAGGCCATATGTCGAAGTACGGTCTCTGGTGTGTAGTCAAGACCGAGACTGGTCTTGTGCTTGACTTCGTGATCATGTCGCTGTACTGTCAGTTGTGCTGGTGGTGCAGACACTGCAGGCAGCTATAACGGTGGGAACAATATGCTGATGACAATATACGTTGTCTACAGTTGAAGAGTGACACGTCAATGTGCGGGACGGGGATTGGGCGAGGGACTTGAGGCAGCTACAACGGTGGGAACAATATGCTGAAGACTTGATACATTGTCTACAGTTGAAGAGTGACAAGTCAATGTGCGGGCCTGGGATTGGGCGAGGGACTTGAGGCAGCTACAACGGTGGGAACAATACGCTGAAGACAAGATACGTCGTCTACAAAGGCAAATGTAAACTTAGTACAAACTGAGTCATCCTCTATGAGGTAGTGGAAGTGGCCTGTCCAGCCCAACAGAGGAAGGCATCATTGACTTGACTGTCAGTTAAGTCAGTTTTGACAGTACATGGATGATGCGAGGCCATATGTCGAAGTACGGTCTCTGGTGTGTAGTCAAGACCGAGACTGGTCTTGTGCTTGACTTCGTGATCATGTCGCTGTACTGTCAGTGGTGCTGGTGGTGCAGACACTGCAGGCAGCTATAACGGTGGGAACAATATGCTGATGACAATATACGTTGTCTACAGTTGAAGAGTGACACGTCAATGTGCGGGACGGGGATTGGGCGAGGGACTTGAGGCAGCTACAACGGTGGGAACAATATGCTGAAGACTTGATACATTGTCTACAGTTGAAGAGTGACAAGTCAATGTGTGGGCCTGGGATTGGGCGAGGGACTTGAGGCAGCTACAACGGTGGGAACAATAGGCTGAAGAAAATATACGTCGTCTACAGTTGAAGAGTGACACGTCAATGTGCGGGACGGGGATTGGGCGAGAGACTTGAGGCAACTACAACGGTTGGAACAATAGGCTGAACACAATATACGTTGTCTACAGTTGAAGAGTGACATGTCAATGTGCAGGATGGGAATTCGGCAAGGGACTTGAGGCAGCTACAATGGTTGGAACATTAGGCTGAAGACAAGGTACGTTGTTTACTGTTGAAGAGTGACAAGTCAATGTGCGGGACAGGGATTGGGGGAGAGACTTGAGGCAGCCACAACGGTTGGAACAACATGCTGAAGACAAGATACATTGTCTACATTTGAAGAGTGCGGGCCTGGAATTGGGTGAGGAACTTGAGGCAGCTACAACGGTTGGAACAATACGCTGAAGACAAGATACGTCGTCTACTAAGGCAAATGTAAACTTAGTACAAACTGAGTCATCCTCTAAGATGTAGTGGGGGTGGCCTGTCCAGCCCAACAGAGGAAGGCATCATTGACTTGAGTGTCAGTTAAGTCAGTTTTGACAGTACATGGATGATGCGAGGCCATATGTCGAAGTACGGTCTCTGGTGTGTAGTCAAGACCGGGACTGGTCTTGTGCTTGACTTCGTGATCATGTCGCTGTACTGTCAGTTGTGCTGGTGGTGCAGACACTGCAGGCAGGTACAACGGTGGGAACAATATGCTGATGACAATATACGTTGTCTACAGTTGAAGAGTGACACGTCAATGTGCGGGACGGGGATTGGGCGAGGGACTTGAGGCAGCTACAACGGTGGGAACAATATGCTGAAGACTTGATACATTGTCTACAGTTGAAGAGTGACAAGTCAATGTGCGGGCCTGGGATTGGGCGAGGGACTTGAGGCAGCTACAACGGTGGGAACAATACGCTGAAGACAAGATACGTCGTCTACAAAGGCAAATGTAAACTTAGTACAAACTGAGTCATCCTCTATGAGGTAGTGGAGGTGGCCTGTCCAGCCCAACAGAGGAAGGCATCATTGACTTGACTGTCAATTAAGTCAGTTTTGACAGTACATGGATGATGCGAGGCCATATGTCGAAGTACGGTCTCTGGTGTGTAGTCAAGACCGAGACTGGTCTTGTGCTTGACTTCGTGATCATGTCGCTGTACTGTCAGTTGTGCTGGTGGTGCAGACACTGCAGGCAGCTATAACTGTGGGAACAATATGCTGATGACAATATACGTTGTCTACAGTTGAAGAGTGACACGTCAATGTGCGGGACGGGGATTGGGCGAGGGACTTGAGGCAGCTACAACGGTGGGAACAATATGCTGAAGACTTGATACATTGTCTACAGTTGAAGAGTGACAAGTCAATGTGCGGGCCTGGGATTGGGCGAGGGACTTGAGGCAGCTACAACGGTGGGAACAATAGGCTGAAGAAAATATACGTTGTCTACAGTTGAAGAGTAACACGTCAATGTGCGGGACGGGGATTGGGCGAGAGACTTGAGGCAACTACAACGGTTGGAACAATAGGCTGAAGACAATATACGTTGTCTACAGTTGAAGAGTGACATGTCAATGTGCAGGATGGGAATTGGGCAAGGGACTTGAGGCAGCTACAATGGTTGGAACATTAGGCTGAAGACAAGGTACGTTGTTTACTGTTGAAGAGTGGCAAGTCAATGTGCGGGACAGGGATTGGGGGAGAGACTTGAGGCAGCCACAACGGTTGGAACAACATGCTGAAGACAAGATACATTGTCTACATTTGAAGAGTGCGGTCCTGGGATTGGGTGAGGAACTTGAGGCAGCTACAACGGTTGGAACAATACGCTGAAGACAAGATACGTCGTCTACAAAGGCAAATGTAAACTTAGTACAAACTGAGTCATCCTCTATGAGGTAGTGGAGGTGGCCTGTCCAGCCCAACAGAGGAAGGCATCATTGACTTGACTGTCAGTTAAGTCAGTTTTGACAGTACATGGATGATGCGAGGCCATATGTCGAAGTACGGTCTCTGGTGTGTAGTCAAGACCGAGACTGGTCTTATGCTTGACTTCGTGATCATATCGCTGTACTGTCAGTTGTGCTGGTCGTGCAGACACTGCAGGCAGCTACAACGGTGGGAACAATATGCTGATGACAATATACGTTGTCTACAGTTGAAGAGTGACACGTCAATGTGCGGGACGGGGATTGGGCGAGGGACTTGAGGCAGCTACAACGGTGGGAACAATCTGCTGAAGACTTGATACATTGTCTACAGTTGAAGAGTGACAAGTCAATGTGCGGGCCTGGGATTGGGCGAGGGACTTGAGGCAGCTACAACGGTGGGAACAATACGCTGAAGACCAGATACGTCGTTTACAAAGGCAAATGTAAACTTAGTACAAACTGAGTCATCCTCTATGAGGTAGTGGAGGTGGCCTGTCCAGCCCAACAGAGGAAGGCATCATTGACTTGACTGTCAGTTAAGTCAGTTTTGACAGTACATGGATGATGCGAGGCCATATGTCGAAGTACGGTCTCTGGTGTGTAGTCAAGACCGAGACTGGTCTTGTGCTTGACTTCGTGATCATGTCGCTGTACTGTCAGTTGTGCTGGTGGTGCAGACACTGCAGGCAGCTATAACGGTGGGAACAATATGCTGATGACAATATACGTTGTCTACAGTTGAAGAGTGACACGTCAATGTGCGGGACGGAGATTGGGCGAGGGACTTGAGGCAGCTACAACGGTGGGAACAATATGCTGAAGACTTGATACATTGTCTACAGTTGAAGAGTGACAAGTCAATGTGTGGGCCTGGGATTGGGCAAGGGACTTGAGGCAGCTACAACGGTGGGAACAATAGGCTGAAGAAAATATACGTTGTCTACAGTTGAAGAGTGACACGTCAATGTGCGGGACGGGGATTGGGCGAGAGACTTGAGGCAACTACAACGGTTGGAACAATAGGCTGAAGACAATATACATTGTCTACAGTTGAAGAGTGACATGTCAATGTGCAGGATGGGAATTCGGCAAGGGACTTGAGGCAGCTACAATGGTTGGAACATTAGGCTGAAGACAAGGTACATTGTTTACTGTTGAAGAGTGACAAGTCAATGTGCGGGACAGGGATTGGGGGAGAGACTTGAGGCAGCCACAACGGTTGGAACAACATGCTGAAGACAAGATACATTGTCTACATTTGAAGAGTGCGGGCCTGGAATTGGGTGAGGAACTTGAGGCAGCTACAACGGTTGGAACAATACGCTGAAGACAAGATACGTCGTCTACTAAGGCAAATGTAAACTTAGTACAAACTGAGTCATCCTCTATGATGTAGTGGGGGTGGCCTGTCCAGCCCAACAGAGGAAGGCATCATTGACTTGAGTGTCAGTTAAGTCAGTTTTGACAGTACATGGATGATGCGAGGCCATATATCGAAGTACGGTCTCTGGTGTGTAGTCAAGACCGGGACTGGTCTTGTGCTTGACTTCGTGATCATGTCGCTGTACTGTCAGTTGTGCTGGTGGTGCAGACACTGCAGGCAGCTACAACGGTGGGAACAATATGCTGATGACAATATACGTTGTCTACAGTTGAAGAGTGACACGTCAATGTGCGGGACGGGGATTGGGCGAGGGACTTGAGGCAGCTACAACGGTGGGAACAATATGCTGAAGACTTGATACATTGTCTACAGTTGAAGAGTGACAAGTCAATGTGCGGGCCTGGGATTGGGCGAGGGACTTGAGGCAGCTACAACGGTGGGAACAATACGCTGAAGACAAGATACGTCGTCTACAAAGGCAAATGTAAACTTAGTACAAACTGAGTCATCCTCTATGAGGTAGTGGAGGTGGCCTGTCCAGCCCAACAGAGGAAGGCATCATTGACTTGACTGTCAGTTAAGTCAGTTTTGACAGATGCGATGATGCGAGGCCATATGTCGAAGTACGGTCTCTGGTGTGTAGTCAAGACCGAGACTGGTCTTATGCTTGACTTCGTGATCATATCGCTGTACTGTCAGTTGTGCTGGTCGTGCAGACACTGCAGGCAGCTACAACGGTGGGAACAATATGCTGATGACAATATACGTTGTCTACAGTTGAAGAGTGACACGTCAATGTGCGGGACGGGGATTGGGCGAGGGACTTGAGGCAGCTACAACGGTGGGAACAATCTGCTGAAGACTTGATACATTGTCTACAGTTGAAGAGTGACAAGTCAATGTGCGGGCCTGGGATTGGGCGAGGGACTTGAGGCAGCTACAACGGTGGGAACAATACGCTGAAGACCAGATACGTCGTTTACAAAGGCAAATGTAAACTTAGTACAAACTGAGTCATCCTCTATGAGGTAGTGGAGGTGGCCTGTCCAGCCCAACAGAGGAAGGCATCATTGACTTGACTGTCAGTTAAGTCAGTTTTGACAGTACATGGATGATGCGAGGCCATATGTCGAAGTACGGTCTCTGGTGTGTAGTCAAGACCGAGACTGGTCTTGTGCTTGACTTCGTGATCATGTCGCTGTACTGTCAGTTGTGCTGGTGGTGCAGACACTGCAGGCAGCTACAACGGTGGGAACAATATGCTGATGACAATATACGTTGTCTACAGTTGAAGAGTGACACGTCAATGTGCGGGACGGAGATTGGGCGAGGGACTTGAGGCAGCTACAACGGTGGGAACAATATGCTGAAGACTTGATACATTGTCTACAGTTGAAGAGTGACAAGTCAATGTGTGGGCCTGGGATTGGGCAAGGGACTTGAGGCAGCTACAACGGTGGGAACAATAGGCTGAAGAAAATATACGTTGTCTACAGTTGAAGAGTGACACGTCAATGTGCGGGACGGGGATTGGGCGAGAGACTTGAGGCAACTACAACGGTTGGAACAATAGGCTGAAGACAATATACATTGTCTACAGTTGAAGAGTGACATGTCAATGTGCAGGATGGGAATTGGGCAAGGGACTTGAGGCAGCTACAATGGTTGGAACATTAGGCTGAAGACAAGGTACGTTGTTTACTGTTGAAGAGTGACAAGTCAATGTGCGGGACAGGGATTGGGGGAGAGACTTGAGGCAGCCACAACGGTTGGAACAACATGCTGAAGACAAGATACATTGTCTACATTTGAAGAGTGCGGGCCTGGGATTGGGTGAGGAACTTGAGGCAGCTACAACGGTTGGAACAATACGCTGAAGACAAGATACGTCGTCTACAAAGGCAAATGTAAACTTAGTACAAACTGAGTCATCCTCTATGAGGTAGTGGAGGTGGCCTGTCCAGCCCAACAGAGGAAGGCATCATTGACTTGACTGTCAGTTAAGTCAGTTTTGACAGTACATGGATGATGCGAGGCCATATGTCGAAGTACGGTCTCTGGTGTGTAGTCAAGACCGGGACTGGTCTTGTGCTTGACTTCGTGATCATGTCGCTGTACTGTCAGTTGTGCTGGTGGTGCAGATACTGCAGGCAGCTACAACGGTGGGAACAATATGCTGATGACAATATACGTTGTCTACAGTTGAAGAGTGACACGTCAATGTGCGGGACGGGGATTGGGCGAGGGACTTGAGGCAGCTACAACGGTGGGAACAATCTGCTGAAGACTTGATACATTGTCTACAGTTGAAGAGTGACAAGTCAATGTGCGGGCCTGGGATTGGGCGAGGGACTTGAGGCAGCTACAACGGTGGGAACAATACGCTGAAGACCAGATACGTCGTCTACAAAGGCAAATGTAAACTTAGTACAAACTGAGTCATCCTCTATGAGGTAGTGGAGGTGGCCTGTCCAGCCCAACAGAGGAAGGCATCATTGACTTGACTGTTAGTTAAGTCAGTTTTGACAGTACATGGATGATGCGAGGCCATATGTCGAAGTACGGTCTCTGGTGTGTAGTCAAGACCGAGACTGGTCTTGTGCTTGACTTCGTGATCATGTCGCTGTACTGTCAGTTGTGCTGGTGGTGCAGACACTGCAGGCAGCTATAACGGTGGGAACAATATGCTGATGACAATATACGTTGTCTACAGTTGAAGAGTGACACGTCAATGTGCGGGACGGGGATTGGGCGAGGGACTTGAGGCAGCTACAACGATGGGAACAATATGCTGAAGACTTGATACATTGTCTACAGTTGAAGAGTGACAAGTCAATGTGCGGGCCTGGGATTGGGCGAGGGACTTGAGGCAGCTACAACGGTGGGAACAATAGGCTGAAGAAAATATACGTTGTCTACAGTTGAAGAGTGACACGTCAATGTGCGGGACGGGGATTGGGCAAAAGACTTGAGGCACCTACAACGGTGGGAACATTAGGCTGAAGACAAGGCATGTCTTCTACTGTTGAAGAGTGACAAGTCAATGTGTGAGACAATATACGGTGTCTTCAGTTGAAGAGTGACAAGTCAAAGGCAAATGTAAACTTAGTACAAACTGAGTCATCCTCAATGAGTTAGTGGAGGTGGCCTGTCCAGCCCAACAGAGGAAGGCATCATTGACTTGACTGTCAGTTAAGTTAGTTTTGACAGCACATGGATGATGCGAGGCCATAAGTCGAAGTACGGCCTCTGGTGTGTAGTCGAGACTGAGACTGGTATTGTGCTTGACTTCGTGATCATGTCACTGTACTGTCAGTTGTGCTGGTGGTGCAGACAGTGATGAGTGCAAGATGTGGAAGGCTGCACACAATGACTGCAACATCAACTACAGCAGCTCATCCGGGGGATGGAGGCGGCTACTGCTGAGCTGCTGTGGGAATGCTCCATCAACAAGTCTAAGTTCTGCTGCACAACTCTTGTCTGACAATAAGAGCGTCACGTTCACTGGTTGTGTTAACACAGGCCACGATGGTATGAGGTGTCAAGAGCCAGTGTGTATGAAAATGTCAATGAATGTTTCATCCAGCTACCAACAGATCATAAGTTGGACGAGAGACTGGCTGGATTTCATGATAGATGAAGCTTTCTGCAATGTGCAGTGATGAACACAAAACTTTGGAGGCTACAATGGTGATAATCCAGACTATGAAACCATCTCACCCCATGGTAGAGGGTGGACCATTCCCAAATGTGACTATCTAAACGAGGTGTACCACGAGCACAAAGAAATGAACACTGAATAACACCCAGAACAGTTTTGAGAAAGATCTGTAAGATGTTTTGCGTGCACAGCTGTATATCGCTGGTATAAATGACAACTTGTTGAAACCTAGCAGGTAGCTCAGATAGTTTCTAGAGTAAATTTTGTCTGTGTATGCCAATGCACCAGCAGTTGACAATAATCATTACTGTAAGATTGTTCTCTTGGATAAGACACCCATGATGTATATCATATATGTGATGGGCATAGAGCTGCTCACAATGGCAAGTTAAAAGTATCTGTGTACTTTTATGTACAACACACCAAGTAGAGCACATGGCTATGGCGAATACTAGTATATGATCCTGCCCTGTTATCAGAATGAGAGGCATATGAATATCACTGGAACATCGCTGTCAGTCTCTGAGGAGGGCAAATCACACAAACAACAATTTGATAGAAATACACATTGGGAAGATTAAGAGACAACATGCATGGACCCCTCCATTGGACAGAACGTCGATGAAGTGAGGTCACACACTGTCACACTTTCTATTGCCAGAGCTGTGCGTATGCAACAGGAACAATGCCGAATTTCGCGAATGGCATGCCCTGCACCGAGACTGCAACTACAAGGGTTCCACTGGTGGCACAGAACTTGTGGGAGTGGTCAGTCGATCGGACGGTGACTCGCAGACATACAAGCGCCTGTGTGACAATGATGTCGCTATTACCAAGGAGGAGTGTGTCAACCATGTTGCCAAAAGGATGGACACGACATGTTGGCACCCGAGGGCAAGAAGACCAAACTCACTGAAGCCACTCCATAAGCTGAAACCACTCCACAAGCTGACGCCACTCCACAAGCGGCAGCTACACCAAGGTCAAGCCAACAGGGGCGATTTATGTGTGTGCGGCCAACATCAGCCGCAGTAACAGCACCCTTTAGACGACATATGGTCAAGACATTCCCCAGTAATAAATGAACTGAAATATTATTAATAATCTATTTCATTATTTATTACTTTTTAAGAACTCCCACAGGTCGTAAAATAATAAAAACGGTGAAATTGGTCGATTTAAAAAATATTATTTTCGGCATGTACAATGTTGCATTAAACACATTGCTATGGTTATTTGACTGAATTTATACCATAACCATCCATAACAAATTCTACTAAGCACCCACCCTAACAATAAAATCATCATGTCGCATAACAGGTCATTTAAATCTGCTTGAATAGGCCTCATTTAGAAGCTATGGTGACACAAAACACGCCAGAGAAACATGCCATCTTTGGTATGGTTTTGCCATGAACTGAATGGCCTTTCCATTTTCGGAAATATCATTCAGAAATAGTAATTTTTGAACTAATTATAGCGGTGAGAAAGCACCCTGCTCTAACCAATCAGAATGACGAAATCAACAGTTGATATGCGTCAGTCAGAAGTCAGAACTGAACGCGTCATCCCTTTATTTGCATGAGCTACGTGCTCACGATAGCCAATCAGGGTGTAGCATTTCTCTGTACCCACTGCAGGGGTGGCACGACATCGACCCACCCACCGTGGCTGTCGTGGGGGTGTCCACAAACTGCGACGCACACCGGTCAAGCAAACGGGCATCAACACCACTAACCTGTTGAATATACAAATGAACTCCAATGTACGGCCTGCCAAGTTGTGTCTGCTGAATGCGAGGTCAGTTTCTAACAAGGCTGACTTCTTGTTGACTACGTTGCCGACCATGACCTGGACATATTGCTGTTTCTGCCATCACGCCTTGCGGCTATCTCTTTGAGCACATTGCACAGAGTAACCTTCGTGGTGGTGGTGTTGGCATTCTTTTCAGATCATCATTCACTGTTGACGACTCCCAACTTAGGCCCACTTCATATTTTGAGTGTCTTGATCTACAACTACACTGCCACAGAGTCTCCTCTACACTACGCCTCTTCATCATCTACCGACCACCATCACAAACGTTCACCATCTTCCTCACCGAATTTTTAGATCTCACTGAACGTGGTGGTACGAAATCCGGTATCATCATTCTTGGCAATTTTAACATGCGATATGGCAACAACAGCGATGCGCACGCACAAGCTCTTCACAACATTTTGTCAGATGCCAACATGAGATAGAACGTCACCAACGAGATGCGCTACCTGGGTAATGTGCTTGATCTTTTCATCACTGTCTCTTCTTCTTCCTTGCTACACGGGTATCCGTCGACGATCTTGTCACTGATCGCTTTACAATTCTTTGAGACCTTTTCACGGCCAAGTCACGTCTGCCATGCAAGAAGATAAAGTACTGTCAATATGCTGCGATAGACAACTCCAACTTCATGAAAGATCTCTGTGAGTGTGATTTCATCACCCAACCTGTCTGTGACATAGGTGGCCTGTACGATCAGTACTACATGGAGCTTTCCAGTCTGGTCGATCATCACGCACCACTTATGCAGCGTAATGTCATCGAACGACCACAAACTCCACGGTGGTGTCAGTAACCCAGTGGGTTGAGACGTCAGGTCCGTCTGCATGAATGCACATGGCGACACAGCAGAACAGACAACCATCGCAACCTGCGTGACCGATACTGCCAGATGCTGGCTTCCACGAAAGCTGCGTTTTACAGTAGACATTGAGTCAGCCCCGAATGACAACCGAGCAATGTTCTGCATTGCGAATCACATTCTCGGTCGTAAATGCATGATTCATGAACCTTCTTCCTAAAGACACTAGTGGTCCTGATGCTGTTGCCAACAGTTTCGCTGATCACTTCGTCGACAAGATCAACTCGATCCACAGCCAAATCCTGATTTGGACAAAGTCGACCCACCTACAGTGCATCCATTCCGCCAGCCTCCAGTCCCCATTCGGCCACTGGGTTATAATGCCAGACCCATCAATTTCTTTATGAAGATGCTCGAGATCAACTTTGGCGACAGCAACGACCGCGAACGTTGCTGCAAAAAAAAACCACATGGGTGGTGTCGATCGCCTTGATCAGATGCAGGCGTGGGGTGTTGGTGGAAATACCTCTTTTGGGGCATCCTCAACATAAGCATCATCAAATGTCCTCTGTCTGCCAACACTCACCTCTTCTCCATCAAGACAGTCAATCTCCAGTCGATTCACGACTTGTATGACAGAAATGATGTACGTCCACAGCAGATGCCAGCAGCAGTTGACAAGCTGCAGGTACAGCATGTCATCTCCGATGACGTTGTGGACAGCCACCCAAGGGTCAGGTTTGTGGGCCGCAAGTGCTTGTGCCACATGTGTTCACACCAGCATAGGAGAACGACTCGTGGATTAAATGTCGAAACCAATTTCAGCTGTTCCACCTTCAAAGTGGCAAGGCTGGCATTTGCTTTAGCCAGTACCATGATGCATGATGAGAGATCTGTTGTGCCATGTTCAGCATCGGCTGCAGGTAGAGCATCTCATCTCCGATGACATTGTGGAAGGCCACCTGCATACCCTGTATATCATTAGCTAGGGCGTTTGACAGTATTTTCTTCAGTAAATGTGGCAGAATGTAATTTACATTTGTTTGTTTGTTACTTGTCACATTATGACTTATCTGTTCAAATTATACTAGTTCCAGTATGACATTTTGCATAAACTGCATAAATTGTTTGAAAATATCGAAACTACTATTATTTGTGTTATTGCTGATGACCGTATTTATAATTCTCACTGTCAGAATGTAACATAAAGTATCATTGTCTAGTGGTGTCAATATTCTTTATACTAAATATATACTGCTGCAGGAGGATACTGATATTTAAAATGTTACTCTGCAAAATGACATATAGTGTAAAAATCCAATGTGCTGCCAGTGTTTTCTCTATGTCAAACGTTTTTTTTAATATCAGTGATGCTATGACATGTGGCATCAGTATAGGAGTTTCAATAATCTACACAAATATATAACTTGTAACACTACCCAATGAAGGATGTACAACTTACAATGTATACAGTAACATGGCCCATACTAAATTTATGCAATCGCAATTAGTCTGGTATTATTTTTGTTACAGCTGAACTTGCGCAACAAATATTTGTGTAGGTAATTTAATAATCTTTGAAATAAATATAACTTGCAAAAAATGAACCATAAAAAAGTTACAGCACATGCAACCACTTCCTTATCGAATTGTGATGCATTCTCAGTGTTTTTCCCAAGCCAGTTATAGTCAACAAATTTTATTTATAGAATATATGTTAAGCCATCATAGAAAATGAATATCAACAGAGATATGCCCCAAAAACCAACACACACAATTTTTTTGCAATTTAAGGTAAAATTTCTGAGGATGCAGACATAAAAAAATTCTAATGGGTTAACAGATGACCACATGTCATCATGTTGTACAATCTTTGTTAGTCAATTTCACCCCAGTTTTCAGGTAACTGACAGAGTTTTAATTTTAAGACTACAGACAAATTGTTCTATTACACTTTTTATCATGGTGACAGTCTAAAGTTTCAAGGTTTGATGAGTGTTGCATGGGCTGCATAAAAACATCCTCCGACCAGCGGTGGTGCTGAGAGCCATAAACAAGTATTACATATCAGGCCAACTAAGTAGAGAGCGTGTGTGAGTGCAGAATGAAATTAACTAGAGTTCCAAATCGAGGAGACCACCTGCGTCAAACATATGGCCTAACTTGGACGATGATCAGGAAAACCAACTACCCACAAGCAGCAGATCAAACCATTTCCCCAGTCAATGACAAGAACACAGTGTAGATAACCAACTGAAACATCTCTCGTCTCAACAAATTTAATTTATAACTAATACATAAGCAGGCGTGCATGTCTCAGGCAAAAAAAGTAGAGACCCATTTACTGCAATTCTAGTCGAGAAAGTATAAAACAAAAGCACTCCATAAAGAAAATAAACTTGAAACCAATCAAACAGTATGTTTGTCACATGCCAAACATTGTAACCAACTATCGACATGATACGTAGTTGACGCTTGCCGATTATACAACAGATACAGTAACCAGGCTACAACTGCAGTAGCAGCTTTTAAAACTGCCCCTCAACTGATTAAGGCCACCACAAATCAGGTTCGTTAATGTCCAAAGTGTAGTGTGACAACAGTTTAAGTAATATATATCCTCCACTGACCCCGCGTACAGCCCACTGGACAATCAGTCTTTTCATGATAAAGGACAGTCAAATGCATTTCTATTAAAGGAAAACCTATTGTACAGCCCTACGGACAAACCTGTGCTACCATCTAGCGATCACGTGTAGAGTTACATCATGATGCATCATCATCCTGATTATTGCAAATGGCAGCTCACATGCTCCGAGTAAATCAGCTTCTAAATCCTGGTGAGTTTTGCTTTCAATCTTAGTTTTTAAGTTAAAAAGAGCATAAACCTAAAAACACAAAGAATTACTACGATGTATTATTAAGAAATTTTCGGAAATAGTGAAGCTATGGTTGACCGATTTTGTCAATGTCTAGCATACTGTAGAACAGGTTTGAAATTTACTTCGGCAACACACAGCAGCAGAGGTATTTATTTATGTATTCCTCATTTATCTTGCAGGTAGACGTAGACAACATCTATACACAGCTGTAGATGTGCTTGAAATGCTCTCCCGTGTCGACTTAGATGCTGAGTTGTCAGATGATGAAAATGTGGATGATGTGGCTGATGAAGATCCTGACTTTTTGCTGAGCCTGAGGAGAATGACGACGAAGATGGTGAAGAAGATGATGATGATAATGGTGATCCAGAGGATGTAGATGGAAGTAGTGGCGAATGAAATGAAGATGATCACGTGCCGTTGGCAACTATTTCTGAGCTTGCCAAACGTAAACGCATCTGGCATGAAAATAGTGATTTTAACCTGGACAACATACCGTACGTAGAAAACTCCGTCACAAATGAAGACATTACATCACAAGATTACTTTATGAAGTACATCGATCACCAACTAATTACAAGGATCGCACACTGCACAAATGTAATGTATCTTTCAAACACCGGTCGGGTGATATAGACAAGTACTCATGAAATCCAGCAATTTATTGGGGTCTCACTCACGATGGGATGCATTAAGATGCAGCGAATTCGAAGGTATTGGGCTAACAAAACTAGTGTAATTTCCATCCGCAAGACAATGTCACGTGACAGATACTTTCTTCTCCGAAAGCATCTGAAAGTTATAGATGACAATACCATTTCTGAAGAGTAGAGAAATGATGATAAGCTCTGGAGACTGCGTCCATATCTGGAAAGAATTCGCTCAGGTTGTCTAGAAATACCAAGGCCAAGCGACAAACCAAAATCCAAATTTTCCAGGGAAAAACCGCTCTCCCTGGTGCTCAGGAAGACAACAGAAAGAAATCCAGAAAGTTGGCCATCGGCGGCTTAACCGTGATGAGACTTTCAGAATCATTAGTGGCAGGTAACAGACTGTATTTCGATTGATACTCGATAAACTGGATGGACAACAAACCCGTCTTAATGCAATCCACAGCACACTCTGATGATCTAGCTGACATGTGTCATAGATGGGGCAGAAAAGACAGAAACTACGTAAATGTCGGTCGGCCCAACATCATCAAGCAGTACAATGACAAAATGGAGGGGCGTCGACCTCTGCGACCAAATCATTCTATCGGATCGGAGCGAAATCATGCAAATGGACTGTAAGAACAATCATCCATTTCTTTGATGTGGTGGCAGTGAACTGGATTCAATTCCGAAAAGATCAAACATGCCAAGGTGAATCGAGGAAGCATAAACTTGAATTCTTATCCTTCAAGATCAGATTGGCAGAAGCATTGATGGCTGAAGACGGATCAAACTCAAGTGACAAATCATCAAGCAATGAACCTGCTGCAAAACGTGTCCCGTTGCCCGCAGAGCCCTGTCAGTGCCAAGCACCTACCTCGTGCTGTCAACATCAAGAATCAAGCAAGGTGTCGCCACCCTAACTGCAGTGCAAGAACGCGCATAAAATGTATGTAATGCAAACTGTTCCTGTGCGTGCTTCCGGAGAGAAATTGTTTCGAGAACTTTCGTAAGAAATTATGTGACAGGAACACAGGAACTGTATTCAGTTGAAATGACACACAAACTGACACACGCAGACATGCACGCACGTGCGCACACACACTCTGCATTTACATATGTAATAAATAATTTTTGCTAATTTGTTATTTGTGTTATTCAATGTGACGTGACCTAATGTACAGTATAGTGGACATTCCACACAGGTCAATCAAGGTCAAATTTTTCTAAAATAAATTACGGGGTTACTTTATGGCCTATAAGAGGCATGTGGTTCAAATATGATCAAATTTGAAGATGTTTTTGCCCTCAAGTCCGTAGAATATATGCAGTCAGTTTAATAAGAGTGCACGTTTTTGGTAAAATCATCAAGAGATGAATGTGATCATCGTAGATCGTGTAACGTGCAGAAGTGTGAGTAGGCTCATGTGACCACTTTGCATTTTTTTCGCCGAATTTTGACTGGATCCTGTTAAATAGTAAGTTAATAGTACGTCCGATGATTTCAATGAAACTAAATAAAAAATTTCTGCCAATGAGCTAGTGTTTCATGATGGACACTAAGATTTTTTGTGAAATGAGAATTTGTGCAAAATAATCAAATTGAGGAGGCCGCTTTGAACAGATATCATGATTAGACGAGTGACGTACCTTTAATGAGCCATGTCATGGTGGCAGCAAGGACAGTGGCGTTCTCATCACCCACTCCAACCCCCTTCAGGATCGCCTGTGCTGCCAGCGCCCCAGTGATACTGCTGCAGAAGGCCTGTGGAGCAACAACCCTGCTTTGTCATTGCCCTAACACATGACAAATTCTACATAAACATTCACTTCAAATTACCTGATAAAGTCCAGTTGGGGCCTTCCATCTCAAATCAACAAAAATAAGAAAATCTTGTTGCACTCACATTTTTTTAATTCAACCAACATTTTACCAGTTATTGTAATATAATAATAATACTGCATTTTTAAAAGCGCTAATTCCCACTACATGGATCAATGTGCTGTACATGGTATACTATTTAAATATAAACACACATGTGTAAACATTTAATAAATAAATAAAATTACTTTACAAATAAATAAAATAATTTAGAAAACCTTAAAATCTGGTGAGAATCCTAATGCCTAATTAATGTATATGACAAATAGCCCATCCATAGTGTCCATCACATAATATTCTCTTCATTTACATATATTTGAAGTGACTAATAAAACGGTGAGTCTTTAAAGACTTCCTAAAAATTGTTAGCGTCTTGGAATTACGAATGTCTGCGGACAAATGAATTCCAAAGTCGAGGCGCTGTTGTTCCAAATACAGATTCACCAATGCTCTTCTTAGCAGTGTTGGCGCATAGTCCTTGCGTAGACTGTACTGGTTAACGTAACCACATATCTCATACCATAGAGCTGTAGCTCGAATAATTGCTGAGTTATGGCCAATGTAAATTTTGCAGATTATTTAAGTTTTGTAAATTTTCAGAAATCATGAAGATTTATTGTTCTACTTAAGGTTCTACCAAAGGTGAAACGGCATTTAAAAAAAAATACTCAAAATGTGTTTCCACTGTATTCTGATAGCTTTGTAAATTTATTATCCATAAAGTTAACTTTTATAGCAGTTACGTATATCTAAATCACTTTTATTCATGGATAAAGCATGCCTCTTTCATGTAATAAATCCAGTTTTTCAATCTTTGACGGGCGTTTGCAAAATCTAGGCTAGTGCCACCAGTGGCCACTTGGGCCATAGGCCACATGGCATCTGATTTGGCTAAACAAAAGTTACCCGTTTGAGCCAATTTGGCCACTAGCATTTTCGTTAAAAAGCATACAGAAAAATTAGTGTTTATTGTTGTCTTGCTGCATGTAACAAATTTGGTTAAAGCAATTTAGGGGTCTTTAACCAAGATGGCTAAACAGTTTACAATATCAGAGCTAGCCCAGAAAATAGTGTTTTTCCAATTTGGAAACATATCTCTGGTAATAATGGTGCTGCACCAATGAAGTTTTGATTGATGTGCTCCTTATTATCTTCTTTATGCTACAAGTCCAATTTATTGTTCTTATGAAAGACAGGCACAATGCCAGCGTAATGCACCATGTGATTTCCTATTCAAATGGCTTCATGCTGAAAACATATTTTGGATGGGTGCATTTTGCGGCGGACAGCGACGATTCACGGATTCACCGCCGCTTACACGACAATGCGCCATTAATGGTGCCGTAAAAGCGTTTCGCCAAATTGGCGAAGTTTTCTTTCTTTCGCCAACTGAGAAACCGTTTCGCTTATGGCGCAATTGGCGATCGGCAGCGCTAGCCTAGTCAGAGTGTTTATCTAAACAACAGATTTACAACACAACGTCAAGTCATATAGCTCATTTTACTCCCTATTCCATCTCTAGTAAGAAAATTATGTAAATATTGTTGGCAAATGCAAAAAAAAACTGAATACATAGTTTAAACCAGGAATTATTTACACATTTGTTTGTTGTTTGCATAATGCAAAATGTCAAAACGCAAACTATCAAATGCACACACTCATCACAAACCATGAAAACCTACAAATACAAGAATTGCAAGAAGAGTTTTTAGTACCTCAGTAATGGCCTTGTGCAGACAGTTAATGGTCTGCCAACAACTTACTTGCATGGTATCCCAGATTTGGTAGTCCATGTAGTCATCGCTTACACTCTCTGGGTAGCCTTGGGGTAGGAAGACTGACTGAAAACAACACACAGCGATTACAATGTACACACCACTAGGTCCACAGCATACAACTTGTAAAGGGAAGTTTTGTTCCCATAGGCCAACTACCAATTTCGAGCACTGCAAATACACAAAAATGTACAGTAAATTTAATAGATCAAACAAATCTGGAAATAGTTTGGCAAAAGACAATACCGTGGCACATTTACATGAGCAATTCTCAAACGGTTGTCACTAGTATTGCAAACTAGAACGTCAAGATTTTTTGTAAATAGTTTTTCAGTTTGGATGTGTACTTCCATCGTTAATCTACAAGAAAGTAATGACGAAAATATAGTTGTTCAAGACAATTCGTTATTCAGGGATTTGTATTGCTTGAATGCATGGAGCTTTATGAGCTATTTTATCAAATTATCAAGGTCATTTCATGTGAAATCAACCAATGGTCAAAAAGTTGATGTCAGAATTTACTCAAATTTTAACCAATAACTAAGTGGATATACTTGAGAACTTTTGCAAAAGAACTAAGCATTTACATATAAAGAGTGTCTGTCATGTCCTATTGATACGGAATGACCCAATAATTTGCATCACCAGGGCATAAATTTACATATCTAAACGTCCTTTTTGTACAACTAATTTTTTGCTCCTGTTGAACAAATGAAAACATTATTGTGCCTTTTGATGTTTTTTTAATGTGTTGCTTTTCATGGGAATGTTTCAATGGTTCCTGGAAGTGTGAGTTACTATGACAAAAACAAGTAATGTTAACAGGCAGTTTCAAAAAAAAATAATATGTTGCACACATTGGCAACAAGATCCAAGTTTCCACTGCAAGATTTTTTAATGCTCAGTTTGCCTGTTCTTTACCACTTGCATTGCCACGACCAGGCATGGGTTCTATTACAGACAATTTATTACTATTACTTGTTACTGTTTCTATTACTATTATATTAACTGTAATCTATTACTATTACTGAGCCATATTACTATTGTGCTGAATGTCAATTAACTATTTTTTATGGGTCTGTGAACCCTATAATTGCATATGAACTCAGTCTTTGTAGTACTAGTAAAAAAACTTAGCTCTAAGTTCAACTCAAATCTTACTTTGAATTCAATACAGGTTGCAGCTCCTGCTCTAAGATAACCTGCCTGTCTGCACATATCTGTAACCATGCTCTTTGTGTGTGCTAGGAATCATGTGTGAAGCCATTAGTAATTGGCTTTTCTAGGTATTTCTGAATGTATCAAATGATCAGCCTACTGGTCTTTTTATGTTGTTTGACTAACAGCTCAGCCATTGTCTATACACTGTTTACAATTACTAGCAGTTGGAATAACATGGAAACAAACCTGATTTTTTTGTAAGTTTTAGATTGAACAAGACTGCCATCCCAAACAACAAGTTCCAGATGGCAAGTGCACAAGGAAGCCATTGGCTTATCGAGAGTTCAACAATTGTATTATCTATGTGTAGCCCACCCTTATCAGATATACGTCAATTATATTTTTTTACATATTCACACTACTAGCATTAACACAATCATTTGGCAGTTTGTTCCATTCATTTATCACCCTCTGTGAGAAAGAGTACTTTCTCATGTACAACCTACACTGCTCCTTAATTAATGCTGCTTTGTGGTTCTAATGCCTTCAAGTTTGAAGAACATATTCCTATCAACATCCTCATTGTCTCCTCTTAGTCTCCTGGTCTCTAGTGTTGTCAAACCACATTGTAATAAGCGGCTTTCATAACTAAGGCCTCTCAATTCTGGAATAATTTTAGTTGCTCTTCGTTGTATTCTTTCTAGATTGTCTACGTCCTTCTTACGATGCGGCCTAGAATTTGATTTCCTTTCGAAGCAGCAATCCCACATTGCTTTGAAACTTTCATGTCAGCACTAAATGTTACTCCTAAGTCCTTTTCTTGTGTGGTTCTACCTAGTACAGCATCCCCCATTTTATATTTTTCGTCCATGTTTCCATGTCCTATGTGTATGCATTTGCACTTCCCAAAATTGAATAACATTTGCCATTTTTCTGACCATTTAACAAATTTATCTAGATCATCCTGTAAACTTTGTTTATCTGCATCATTAGTAACCTTTCTGAATACTTTTGTTTCATCTGCAAATTTCAGTACTTTGCTAGATATGTCATCTTCCAAATCATTTATATATATTAAAAACCGTATAGGTCCTAATACTGATCCCTGTGGTACCCCACTCAAAACAGATTTCCAGTTTGAAATCTCACCACTTCCTATTACTATCTGTCTTCTGTGTGTAAGTCACTTTTCTATCCAGTTGATTACATCATTACCTATACCATGGGCTTTTAGTTTAAGTAACAATATTTGATGTGACACTTTATCGAAAGCTTTCCGAAAACCTAAATAGACAACATCTACTGGTGACCCGTCATTGTCCTAAAGTAAATCCTATACATAAAGCTTGTTTGAGGTGAGCAAACCCCAGTTTAACTCACACATAAAAGCTAATTGCCTTGATCCAGGTATAAGCTATTGAAAGTCAACTGCCCTAACTTTGAACTGAATAAACTATTGATTGTGGATTTGTGGTGTGCTGTGTCTGTCAGTTCACACATTTCTATCCAATAAGGAAAGCATATGTTGAGCTGCTCTGCTCTAGCTGGCCTGAGTTTCATGTTGAATTTTATATTTGAGTTCGGAATGACACATGAAACATGGCTGCTAGTTCATCGAAGGTGCTAGGGGACTTCCTGTTGCTGTTTTAAACAGTTATACGTATCACAAATCAAAAGCGTTGACAAATGGCATGAAGTTCACATGTAGCAAGAGGAAAAGTGTGACGCATTTGTGGTGGTCAGCGATGATGGAACTGTGGTGAAAGCTGAAGATAGCCACAATCACCAACCCCACCCTGGTGACGTACAAGCGCAACAGTTGAGAGGACACGAGGAAGCGAACCAGGGATGAAACTACTCCAATGCCGGCGATTTACGATCAGGAAAAGGTGAAACTGCTTCAACAAAGTTCGACTGCGATGGCTTCACCAGGTGAGACAGCATCTGCTCTGGCTCAATACCAGCATGTCAAGTCATCACAACAGCACCAAGGCTGTTTTATCAAATAGTCACATTGCATGCATTCGTTCCTGGAGTGATGCTGCCACTTGTGTTTGGTCTGCTCCCCAACAAAGACGGGAACACCTACATTCGTTTCCTCAGTTTGGTGAAGGTAAAGTCTGAATCAATCGGATTCACCATCAGCCCCCAATGTATCATGCAGGATTTCGAGAAAGGTCTGATGAATGCCTGCCTACACGTGTTCCCCGGAGTGATTGTCAAGGGGTGCTACTTCCACTACGCCCAGTGTCTGTGGTGGAGAATCCAAAGTATAGGACTATCCGTGAGCTACAGAGAGAACGCTGACCACAGGAATTGGTTTCGTATGCTACTAGCAAGGACATTCGTCCCCGTGCCACATGTGAAAGACGCATTTCAACTTGTCAAGAACACAGCACCGAATGTACCCCGTGTACGAGACTTCAATGACTACGCAGACAGGACTTGGATGAACAGGCAGTATCTAATCAAAATGTGGAATTTCTTTAAATATGACGGCCCTCGCACCAAGAATCACATTGAAGGGTATCATACACGACTCATGCGGATGCGGAAGGCAGGCAAGATACACCCCAATATCTTTGAGGTGGTCGAGCTGTTCAGCGAAGAGGAAGCCGCATCACTCGTCTCCATCCTCCAGGTACAGTCAGGTCAGCCCGCTCCCAAGCGCAGGAAGAAGTACATCAACCTCAATGCTCGTTTGGACGAACTTGGACTGGAATACATGCTGTGTGACCAGGGAATTGAGTCATGTCTCAGTGCCATTGGACACATGATGGACAATTTCGTTGACTAGTCGTGCTTACATATGGATGTGGTATTATATGTGCAAATAACTTATTATCAACTTTTATAAGACAATGTAATGTTTTCTTACAACAATGTTTTGATCACTGCTATGAACACAGTATTGTTTTTATGTTACATTTCCATTTACTGTCTATTTCTCTTAATGGTTGGTTACCTGTATCTATGTATGACAAATAAAAGGTTTTTACGGTTTCCCTTCAATAAAAAAGTCTGACATTCCTTGAATATGCACCAGATATATGACTATTTTCTTATTTAAAATCAGGTACCTAAATTTGTTCACCCCTAAAGTTAAGATGGGATAGAACACTGAATGGAACAGCCAGGTGGCTTTGGCAAAATGATAAGTAGTGCCACTAGCCCCCCTCCCCGTTAGTGCCAGTAGTAGTATTCATAATTACCAAGAAGATATTGTTTTATGTAACTGGAGAAACCATATAGACTATGAGTATTACTGACAAAGTCCATACTCATAGTCTATATGGTTTCTCCAGTTACATAAAACAATATCTTCTTGGTAATTATGAATACAACTGTACCAAAACAAATTGTTACATTTGCCGAAATCAGGGCATACGTGTATAGTTATTTATTTGTGTAATTAATATGTAGGTATATCTTGTAGGCAGCCATACATATGCATATATGTACATGGATATGCTTGTATACATATAGTTTATACATATATATATATATATATGATTATTATATAATTATAAACTTAGTACTTTTATTATTGCTATCACTTGTATTCTTAATTTTTAATATATTTTCAATTGCTCAATTGCTTGACTAAACCAGTGGTGGCTCCCATGATAGCGACATACTCAATGTCTTAATTGGAGTCTCCGTGACCATTTATTTTATTTACTTTGTTTATATGTCGATTGTGTTACATTTACTTGGTCAAAATAAATGAGTCTGAGCCCCCGGGGGGCTAGTGGGATGGGGGCTAGGGGTACTAGACCCTCTAATTAATGTTTAGAGTAATTTACATACAACTGATGTTAAACTCACTGGTCTGTAATTTTCTGGCTTGTTCCTCGGTCCATTTTGCGACAATAGATGCAATAGAAATATTCACCGAATGTACCGTCAGGTGTCACAGGCACTGCGGAAACTCGTCACAGCAGTAAACACGTTGCAAAAAGACGAAAAACTAAATGATTAATTCATACGCTTCAAACGTTTTTACACGACACTTTTATAGACATAACGGGATACATAACAAATAAGGATATGTGGCTTGCCAACTTACTCTAAAAAAGCTAAAAGTCGAACTGAATCTCTTATTAGAGTCCACAATTCGTAACTGGTCACCGGAACCGCGTCCGCGATAAGTTTTCCTTAGCGTCGGTTCCGACCCATACTTCTCTCGACAAACTACCTGATCCATTTAAATTATAGCTGAACATGCACTATAAAACATAAAAACAACAGTACAACTTCGTCTGTTACATGTTACTGTGGAACACTGTAAAAAAATGTGTTCCAAATACTTCGATTTGTTGCAAGCTTCCTACAAATTTGTGAAGTTCGGGAACGAGAACGATTTTGTTATCTAACTATCCGGGGGAGGGCGCTAATTGTTACCGCCACCTGTCGGAATCGTAAAATACTAGTATCAGCAGCATAATTATTTTGTTTATATTATATATATATATATATATATATATATATATATATATATATATATATATATATATATATATATATATATGTATATATATATTCTGCTGATATATACAAGATTGTATATTTTTTATACATATATATATAATTTATGACAAAGTGGCTGGCATTTGGTAACTACGGGTCTCGCTGAGAGCGTATTATGTGGCGTTTCATAGATGGTCAAAAGAACAAAGGTTTTTAATTTTGATGATTGTAAAAACATAGCCTAATAGAAATGTTTCACTGCAGCAGAATTGCTATTAAAAAGGAAATTTCATCAACATAATTGCAAAAATTGCAGTTTTGTTGTGACAAATTGTAGTTTTTGTGAAATTAAATAACATTTTGGCAATGGAATCTTTGTAAACAAAATTACATTTTGCTAGTGGAATACAATATATCTGATTATGAATGAATTTATTTCAACAACAGACACACATCATTTAAGCAGTGATGTCATCATTACAATACATAACTATACAACTGTCAAAAAAGGGCAAGAAAAGAAGAGTAATATTTTGGTTACTTGCCCTATTACAAATAAAACTAATACAAGATTTAACAATAATAATACTGAACAAATACAGTATACAATTGTACGCATGTGACATATTGTTTTCAAGACATACCACATCAACTTTATTTACACATTTCCTTAGCATAAAGGCAGTCAAACGTGAATTATTAACTTGCATTCCAAACAAATTGTAATTAGTACAATCAACTTAACGAAAACCATGCCAATACACTTAGAATGAAAGAAATATTAAAGTAACTCGTAATTTTTTAATGAAACTACATTCTGCTAATAAATCATATTCCTTTAAGAAAACGGTATTCTATAATAAATAGGCCGAATACTGGTGAAGAATCACATTGTTACTGTTGTGATACAGAACTGGAGCTGCATCAGATGTTCTTAATGGTGTTAGTAGATGTTCTTAATGGTGTTAGTAGATGTTCTTAATGGTGTTAGTAGATGTTCTTAATGGTGTTAGTAGATGTTCTTAATGGCATTAGTAGATGTTCTTAATGACGTTAGTAGATGCTTTTAATGGCATTAGTAGATGTTCTTAATGGCATTAGTAGATGTTCGTAATGACGTCATCACTTTTCTAAATGTTTCCATCAAGTTGTGTTCTCTACTAAATTATCCACAGGGGCTATCCATAAAGTATGTCCCACCACTTGTAATGCGTCATAACACTGGCCAGTACACCCCCTAAAGCTTTGTTAGTTTTGTGAAAGACCCCCTACCTAACATGTATATATCTATCCTTTCTGGAACTTGACTTTGATATTGTACATTGGAGAAATGTATTAATAAATGAATCTTTATTTCAACAAACAAAACATGTCGGGTTGGAACATTAACATCGATAATGCAGTAATTAACATTAGTTGCAATTTGCAGGATAAAGCAAAAAAAACAGTACGATTATACCGTTTACCCTGTTATAATAGTGAAAACATCAATAGTAGTTCATGAACAATACTTAATTAGTGCCAACAAGCTAGAGTGTATCAATGTAATTTTCATTTGTATTCATGACAGCCTGAAAGAAAATATTGGTGGTGCCTCAACATTAATTGATTTATGAAAATGTTGAAATCTAATCATCACATTTCTCCATCACAATAACAAACAGTTATCAACAAATTAAATACATATTACAAAATGTCAATATACACCACAGCATGTTTTACACACTTGCAATAAATACATATCAAAATATAGAAAATTTATTTAAAATCTCTGGTTGACTCTATAACAGTTTGTTACATTGACACTTGGTTGACCCGTTGACTGATCAGCTGAAGACATGTTTGACATTCTTAATGTTTCCGCACACGCTAGAGAGAATGAAATGCATTGGAGCACACAACGTCCTTCCGCCTCCTGCCATCGACCGACGACACTTCACGAGAGAACTTGCCACTTTGTCACGCTGACACCGTTCTCGCAAAACCTGTCAAAAAGAGCTACAATTTAAGTACAAGCAGGGTGTGGCTTCAGGCTGATCAGATTTAAGAATTTTTTAAGACAACTACTTTGAAAATTTGTAAAGACCTTTTTGACAAATTCAATAAAAAAGTCTACCCCCCCTAAGAAAAATGAAGCATATTACTCAGCGATATACAGCACATTCCACCTTTGCCATATAAAATTTAAGAAATACCTTTCTTTAAAAATTCCTGTTTTTAAGCCATTTTCAAGATCCAATTTAGAATCTTTTAAGAGTCGGCACACACTATGTAGCAATCCTACTGCAACATATGCACCTCAACATTTTGTGTGTTATTTATCATAAGAAGTAGACATTAGACAACCTGTAGTCAAGGTATGATAACTTTACCAGAAGTTTTGTATTTCAGAATAATTTAGAATGGCTGCAATTACATAGCATTTGTATTGGAGCATTATATATAAATCTAAGCAGTCATGAACAAAATTTGGTCTAACTGATAAGCTACAAGAGAAACCCTACCCAACATTTGATATGTCCAACTGCAGTCATCCACAAATAAAGGAATTTACAGGATTGTTTTGTTAGAAAATAAAGAAATCAAATAGAATATTTTTAGAAATTTTTAAGGTTTTCATAAGAATTAGTCCTACAGATATACTTGCAGAGCAGAGTCAACTTTTAGCTGGTCAAATTTAAACAAGATATGTTCACACAAAATGAGTAAGCAATAGATCAGTCAATCATGAAACAATGCATACTATTCACAATTTAGTACTTCCTTGGTGGTGGTTTTTTCTGGCCTTGAAAAAAAGAAATTAAAGGACAAACAAAAGGAATACGAAGGAATTTCAAGGGAAGAGAACAGATAAAGGAATTTAAAGGAGTTTCCTTAAATATAAAGGAATGGTATGACTACTGCAACTACTAGAGAATGGACCTACTTGGAATGGTCCATCTCTTGGTTCCACGGGTCTCTTCAGTGGCATCATGACACCACACGTGTCATCAATGGTTTCTAGACGACCAATCTCGGTGGCATCACTCAGTGACAGTACGACTTCCCCAAGGAAGTCATGAGGTAGAAAGGTCTTGTGCTGCCACACGCTGAACACTACCACAGTGCCCTCTGTTGAGAGAAGTGACCTCGGGATTGATTTACTGCAAACAGGAAATAATTATTATTAACATGTCAAACCTTTGTCTGACACCTGTAGACAGCTGTGCCGGGACAAGGCTGGCACACTAATTATTTGATGTTAGTCATTTGTGAGTCTTGGTTTAAAAAAAAATGGTCACATATAATTCTAGCATTAATGATTGCAGAAGTATTACTAACATATCTGAGTACTGACAGCTGACACATGCACTAGTGCAAACTGACAAATGCATCAGTGCATACTGACAACTGACAAATGCATCAGTGCATAATGACAACTGACACATGCACTCGTGCATGCTGACAACTGACATGTACACCAGTGCATACTGACAACTGACACATGTACCAGTGCATACTGACAACTGACACATGTACCAGTGCATACTGACAACTGACACATGTACCAATGCATACTGACAACTGACACATGCACCAATCCGTGCTGACACATGCACTAGTGCATGTTGACAACTGGCACATGCACTAGTGCATACTGACAACTGTGAAATGAACTGGTGCATACTGACAACAAACACATGCACTAGTGCATACTGACAACTGACACACGCACTAGTGCATACTGACAGCTAACATTTGCACTAGTGTATGCTGACAACTGACACACACACACACACCCACACCAACATGCACTAGTGAATACTCATAACTAACACATGCACCAGTGCATACTCACAACTAACACATGCACCAGTGCATACTCACAACTAACACATGCACCATTGCATGCTCACAACTAACACATGCACCAGTGCATACTCACAATTAACACATGCACCAGTGCATACTCACAACTAACACATGCACCAGTGCATACTCACAACTAACACATGCACCAGTGCATACTCACAACTAACACATGCACCACTGCATACTCACAACTGGAAGATTTCATGGAAGAGTGGGCTGGAGCAGCCGTACACAACTTGGGTGCGCATGGGCCGGTTGAAGGGGAAGAGGGTACTCGGACCGAGGGACACGGTCACGTAGGCATCACACATCCCATTGGGTTTCATTGTGGGAAGGTGTGATGCGTGCAGCACTGTGGAAAAGGAATGAGAATTGTTTATCACATCTACTGAGAAACACAGTCCAGACCTTCCTAGTCTCTTGATATGGCGGGAGATCTCCTGCTTTTTTGTCAGTTTTCCAACATCCTCCCGACCTCAGACTTACAAAAAAATCCCAATTTTGTCACATTTGATTTTACAGATTTGTTTGCTTACATTTATGTCCATACAATTGTACGATATAATTTAATGAATTATGGATGTAAATAAATAATATAAAGCCAAAAACCGGACAATTGCTTCACTTATAAAAGTTCATGTTTTTGAGGGCGGGCCAGGTGTATAAAGCTCTTGCACAATTCAGGTACGTGCCGCAACCAGTAAAAAATATTCATTAAACAATACAAAAAATCTGCCACCATGAGATTCCATGTGGGGGAAGTTTGCTTGCTGTTTGCTTGTGCCAATTTGGAAGAAGTGATTCTTTTTATTCCTGCAGTGCGATAAGACCAGTAACCGTAAGTGCAGATATGGCCGCACTCTTGACAAAATAACAGAGATAACTAGTTGTTGATAATATTTTAGGTTTATAACATAAACAACAAGAGTACCTTTTATGTGCAAGGAGACACAGTCTGCCGTCTTTGAGATGAAGCCAATCTTTACCCCCAGGTGGCCGTAGTATTCCCGAGGTGTAGTCTGGTCAGGGAGGAAGATAGTTAGAGAATTAACACATTGTTAAATAGTGACACCAAAAACAAAATCATTCCAACAATAATTGTGTGAATTTAATCACACAATATTTCACAACAGTGATTATTATGTTGAAGTAACTGCGTAAATACCTGATAAATATGTTGTCAATTTGGTTTGAGCACTATTGCAGGTGAGTGAAAATCACATATTGGAATATAATTATAGTAAACAGATAAAACCTCTTTTGATGACCAGTACCATAGATTCTAGAAACACAGAGAGTCATTTTGCAATGACAACCAATATAACACATATGTACAATGTTTCACTATATATGAGTGCAGGCAATTTAATCAAGTCTTGCTAGAAAATGTGCAGCTCAACTTCTATAGCAATGTGTATCTTTGTGTCTTC
Source organism: Lamellibrachia satsuma (assembly GCA_033239005.1). Taxonomy (NCBI): domain Eukaryota; kingdom Metazoa; phylum Annelida; class Polychaeta; order Sabellida; family Siboglinidae; genus Lamellibrachia; species Lamellibrachia satsuma. The sequence goes on along the minus strand of BSQZ01000072.1, from coordinate 718,618 downwards.
TATCCCAATACATATATCCTACATACTAGACATTCCAAGGTGACACAAGCAATGGCAGGAGATTTTTTAAGGACATTTTAAAAAAAAGTTCAGTTGGTAGCACTTCCTACTGAATGTTTTTTATCGGGCTACCCACGAAAAAGTTAACATTTGCAAGTGAATCGATCTTAATTTTTTTGGCTTGATCAAGTTTATTTAAATCCATAACTTTTAACTATATCGTACATTTGTACACTTATCAAGCCTCTCAAAAAACTTAAAATAAACAAAACAAATCATAAAATCAACTACAACAAGAGGGAGATTTCGGCAGTTTGAGAGGTTGTTTGAAAAACTACCAAAAAGTGGGAGATCTGTCACAACATTGGGAGACTTGGAAGCCTGATATATTCCCTCCATGTGACTGTCATTCTTACCGGTGACTCAGCCAAGTCTTCGTAGTACAACAACATTAGTTGCTCTGATGATAAACTGTTTAGTTGCAGTTTCTCCACCAACTGCCCATAGAGGGAGCTGTCAGTCCAACAGCTACTCGAGGTGCCTTCGTTGTTGAAGTACGCCTCAATCAACTGCAGATGCTGTAAAAATATTGACGCTATGTTATTATCGGGAATAAAAACCAGTAAATATCAATGAGTATTAACCATCAATATGCAAAGGCTTGAACTTGAAATGTCAATTTAGACTTTTGTCAATCACCTTCGGAGATTTATTGAAATAATTTTACTGCATACTGTATAGATATAATGAAGCATAACAATAAAAATGTACATTATTTGTACAATATAACTGTAAACAATTCTGAGTCATGATATCAGCATCTCATTTTGTCAGTGGCATTACTTTCTTTTACATGATAAAACAACAACTGTAATAAGATATCAACTTACCGACAACATCTGCTTATAGTACTCTGGCGATTGCTGGAAAAAAAAGAAATTTTTACAGAAAACATAATATATAATATTTCACAAAGTGTGAACATTGATGTCAATTACACAATTCATTTAGCACATCATGAATCAGGTTCATGGATGTACAAATACGTAGTGCATGAATAGTTTAAGTACATGCTGTAATATGTTTGTTTAATAAAAGAGTTTCTTTCGATAAAATCATTGAAAGAATTTACTTTGATTGTTGTTAGATGAAGTAATTTATGAAAATGTGAATAACCAGATCTGGTCAAAATTTAATAGTTTGCTGGATGATTTCACCAAAACCAAATTCATTTGCATAATGTAGTGGATACTAGGTTTGATTTTTCACAAAATTATTCTAAAATGAGTCAAGTAGACATTTTAGGAATGGTGTTTAAACAGACACGTTAAACATTACCACATACCATCTCAATGTGCACAGACATTCACGTCTTGTGTTGTTCAAATGTTAAACTGACAAGTCTTTCGCTTCATAGGTTTGGAGCAAATTTCCACATTTTGGGAAAAAAACTAGCCCACATATCTGAACCTGCTTTCACCAAATAATGTTTGATTATTGCAAAAAAACAACATCAGTCAAATCCTTTAACATTCTTCAAACATAAACAAGACAGTAGACCAGTTCCCTCTGGTTGTTAATCAGGGGTACTTACCCCAACAAGCAGCATTTCATGGAAGACCTCGATTGTGGCATCCCAGATGTGCTCGAGAATAAGAGGAAACAGCGCAGCCTCGAGACGCTCATAGAACATGCCCAGATTAGTGTCAAGATAGTCCAGCAGGGGGTCAATCTGGCAGGTAGAGACATAACGTTAACAAGTCTTGACCAATTAGTTTGCAAACCACGTGAATTAGAACTGATCGGAAAATCCGAAACTATACATCTCAATGAATAATTTTGGGACAACTATTTTGTCTTCTTTGGTTGTTGAAGTGAGTTAACGACAATAAAAAAATTTTTTTTAAATATTATTCTCGAAATTTTATGAACACTTTTACCAATAATCAACCTTGCTTTTTGAAGTAATGCACATAAACGGCTGCATTGTAAACTTAACAGTTAATAAAATGACTCTGAATTGCATGCATGCATGCATCCAGCTAAGTCATTTCGAATTTGTTTCAAATGGAAAAATTGTGATGAAGTATATATTTTGTTGTGTTCATTACAACGATGTATAACATTGAGTGACAAACTTAGAGCTGTCGAAGCACAACTATTTTTGATGGTAGGTAGAGTCACGATAAAACCGAGCAGATTTTGTTTGATGGCGGAACACTTTGTAGCCTGATAGATGGCGACACTGAGTCGGTTTAGGTCGATTTTAATCCAAACAATATGGGTGGTATGGCATGCATGCAAAAAACCCTGTGGTGTGGTGTGATACTCACAGCAGCTGTTTCTGGCTTGCTTTTCATAAGCGCAGCAAAGTACGCCTGAAGATCCACTGTCATTTTATCAGCGATTTGCCGTAACAGTTGTCGACTCTTCATTAGCATATCCTCGTTAGCGCCATCTACCAGTTGTTCCAGTGTTGTCAGGGCCTTCTGGCCGATCTCTTCGCTCTCGTGTTTGAGCGCCATCTGCTGGGTGACCGTGTTCCAGTCGAGAAGTTGATGAAGTTCATCGAGAAACTGACGCACATGTTCGATGTTGTTGAGGCTGATGCACAGCTGCAAAGTTTGGTGCTCATTTAAATGACATTAGTGTTTTGGTATTTTTCAGAAGTTTTTAGATCAAATCAAATGGTACATTTGTTAACTGCATCCCTTTTGAATGGACTGAGACATTGGCGGAGTAGACATTGGCGGAGTAGACATTGGCGGAGTAGACATTGGCGGAGTAGACATTGGCGGAGTAGACATTGGCGGAGTAGACATTGGCGGAGTAGACACTGGCGGAGTAGACACTGGCGGAGTAGACACTGGCGGAGTAGACACTGGCGGAGTAGACACTGGCGGAGTAGACATTGGCGGAGTAGACATTGGCGGAGTAGACATTGGCGGAGTAGACATTGGCGGAGTAGACATTGGTGGAGTAGACACTGGCGGAGTAGCACAAATAATCATATAAAATTATAGACCAATTATAGACCCGTCCAATTACTTATGCTACTGCGCCAGCCACTGAGGACGATTAAAAGGGCATGCAGATAGCATATGTACCATTTTCCATTTTTTCACATGCCTCATGATTTTAGCAAATTCAAATTCGGGGACTATGTTCTCTATCATGACAGTCGGTCGTCATTCCATTTTAAAACAATTCAAAAGTTTGACTACCATTTTGTACATGATAACATCAACAATAGTCTTGTTGTCATGTCACGCGCCATTTGTTCAGGATAACATCAACAATAGTTTTGTTGTCATGTCACACGCCATCTGAATGGTTATGAAGAAAGTGGAAGAACTTGCTGGCAAAATTGAAAGAGCTGGATACAATCACTGAGTCAAATGCCTGGCTAAAGTAAGTTCATCACTGTCATCATTATCATCACATACCTGCTCGGTGACATCAAACTGTTGATTATCAATGAAGTCGTAGAAGCCATTCTTCTCTAGAATCATCTCGATCTTCTCTGCATATTGCACCGCTCCATCACATATCGTCTGGTGAACACAGACACCAATCACATAAGTCTAGCAATATTGAACAGGGAACATGAACATCTGTATGCCTAAGGGATGATGTCAAAACAGATTACAACACTACACAAAACGAATGTTACAGTCAAGCCTCGTTATAATGCGGTGGTCGGGGTCCATGACATCGGACCGCGCTGTACGCGAGGCGCGTTAGGTGTTCTCATATCCAGGGAGCCACTAGGGAGCTACTAAACAACAGCGATTGCCGCACCAAGTCCAAGAACGCTGTCGAAGCACTGTGTGCTTACAGCACTGTCTTATACGCCAACATGCAGTTTATGGAACTTATTAAACTTCTGGCATCAACGTATGTTATTTTTAACTGTCACACCCTGTTGATTCTTGAACTGAATAAAACACATGTATGTATACCGTTATGGAATAGATCTACTATGATGATGATGTACTGGACTAATAGTACGAACCAAAAATAATAACCTGGATCTGAGCAGCCGAAAACGTATATGATTTTACAAACGTAATATGTTAGCTGATAAAATACATAAACCGACAATAGGTAGAATTAATAATTGTTTCACTTCTTCTTTCATCCGATCTCGACAGAACCATAAATTCTTTACGCACCACTTAACATAGATTCATCGTTTCATATGCGGATGGCGAATTCGTATTTTCGCGCACTGGTAGAGCCTTGGGATAGCAATTTAGCTTGTTGGTTTCACATCACGAAAACTCACCCAAAAACGCATATACACACACAGACACATACCAACACAATATATATTTCCTGCAAAAATGCCTTAGATGAAAGTCACAAATCAGTTACGTAAATCTTGGTTAGAGAAGGAAAGGATGACCATGCATGAACTGGCGATAGACCGTTGACTTACAGCTGGTCAATAGAACAGAGAACTACATTAAGATGCTAGCTGCTGATTGGTCCAAGTGGAAAGCTTTGTCTGTCTCATGCATCTCTAGATGCATGAGGCAGACCCAACTCTGACCGTTTGAGGAGTGTTGGCCAGTATTACTACAAGATAAGACAAGACAAGCCGTTAAATTTATGTTTTACAATTTTATCGCAAAATCACTTGGGGTTTTCCAGGAAAAACTGTTTTCACAGTATTTCATAGTACGTGTATGTATCATATATCAGATTCTACTAAGCAGCAGGCGTGATTCTGTTAAGTGACACATTTTAGTATAGCAGGAATAGGGAACGAATCTGTCCAAGCTATTTTTATTCTACTAAACGGCTGATTTGGTTATCTGCAAAAAAGTTGCCATTGTGCTAACAGTAAAGTTGACTCACGTACATCAGTGATCTTGGTTACACCCAGTAGGGCGATATCCGGGTCAGCGAAGTTAATTTGCATCCACTCAGTGATTATCTGCAGAAAAAATATCATAGTCACTATATTTTGGATATATTGTGACTTCCCAATTATATATATACTTATGACTTGGCACTACTGACAATTATCAGGAAAAACCTTATAAATGACTTTGAAAATCATAAATATTGTTACGATGTTAGAAAATGTTTATTATTTACAGTCATGTATGTTTATGTTAATTGCTTGCAAAATAGACTAACTGTACAGATAAATTTATGAACATGTAATAACATTAACACAACTAATCTATTATCCTAACTACATGCACAAACATACCTTTGTAAAGCACGACAGAACATCTACTGAGGAGTTGGAATATTTCACGAGACAAGTTACTTGCACAACCTACAAGACAAATGTACACATGTCAGAAATGGAGGAAGAGTCACATTCGATGACATCTTGCTATGATCAGATATAGCCAGCTGACATGGAGGATAACATAAACTGAAGGTGATATTCCAAAAGAATTGACACAGATATTGGTTAAATAATCAGATATACCCAAGATACTTCAGTTTGTTTTAACACATTAGTAATGTCAACACTTCCATATTAACACGTCATAACTGGCGTAAAAATGTTGACACAAGTATTTTGTCATGTAATATAATGTATGCACCGACACTAATATTGACAAACTGACACAGATACGCTTGTGACAAATAACTGTTACACCAGCCATGACACGCACATGTTATTTTATCTGATAGTTAATACGTTAATATAATTTACTGTCATAATTAATACCAGCATTGACACATTATCAACGACACAGTGACTTTGGTGACACAACTGACATAACACTCACATCACTTGACAGTGACACTCACGTCTTTCTCTATCTCCAGGGCTTTCTCCATGCGTCTGATGCAGACATCCCGGAATGTCTGCAGCCAGAAGATGACGGTCGTCTTGAACCAGGACTGGTAGTTGGCCAGCGAAACCTTGAACAGCTCCCTAAAACCAACACACTACTAAGTACCTTGAACAGCTCCCTAAAACCAACACACTATTAAGTACCTTGAACAGCTCCCTAAAACCAACACACTACTAAGTACCTTGAACAGCTCCCTAAAACCAACACACTACTAAGTACCTTGAACAGCTCCCTAAAACCAACACACTACTAAGTACCTTGAACAGCTCCCTAAAACCAACACACTACTAAGTACCAGGTACCGTCACGTCTCTTTTATCTGGACATCTTTGTCCCCAGTAATTATATCTGGATTAATGAGTTTTCTGGATGGATGAATCATGCCCATATTTTTCAACATGTATTTACAACTCTGAGAATTAACCTCTTCAAATTATTAAAATAGTGAACAGTGTTCACTTCATCGTTAAACCTACCAATACCACAAGCAAATAATTGTTGATTGATTCAATATTTCCAGATTGTTCCTGAATTTTGATTGGATCCGGTCAAAAATAGTTTATCCGACGATTTCATAAAACTAAATAATACATTTGCACATGGGAGCCAGTGTTTCGTAGTGGATACTAGAGCCAGCGCGTCGTAGTGGAAACTAAATAGGTTTGATTTTTCATTAAATGCGTCTACAACAAGATGGGTGAAAAAAAAATTAATTGATGAAGGACCTTTAACTGAAGCCATGCAGAAACTTTACAAACCTTGGGTTTATGTTTGTCCTGATGACTTCGAGGAAGTCCTTAAGTGCGAGGTAGAACTGTAGCGACACCTTGCTGCTTTCACGGATGTTCATCAGAAACTTGTGATACCGAAGTTGGTAAGAATCCATTGCATGCATTAGATCCTGCGCCCTGGTGGCCAACTGCAGAAACAAACAATATTGTAACAGTACAATCACAATCTGCGCTAGATGCCACTGTGGACATTGACATCGAATAGGAGCACATATAAAGTCAAACATTTTATTTGGAAACCCGAACTGAAATAATTAATGATTAGCACAACATAAAAATGTAATGTTTAATACTGTGTAAGTGTGTAGTTAATGGCAGAAAATATGTTGTCCTAGAAATTCTGTCAGATTTTAACCAAAAGTCAGGATGCGCATTATACTGGTGGCATATAAACTTGGGGGCCTATTATACTGGAGGTGTATTATACTTTGGGGCGTATTATACTTGGGGGCGTATTATATTTGGGGGCGTATTATACACGGAAAATTATGGTAAATGTAATAAGAAACAATTTTAATCATCTGCTACTTAAACCAGACATTCGTGTTGTCATGGCAACCAACCTTGCTCTCCATTGTCAAAGACGCCAGTCGAAAGTAGTCGATGTCAAACTGGTCGAAGTATTGGGCCACACTGTGGACAGGGGTCAAGGTCATTGTGGCATCATACAGGGTCAAGGATGCCAGTTTTGTCTCTGGAATGACTGGATCCCTGACATTGGAATGTAATGTGTCCAACTTTGATTGCACCCAACTGCGGACATCATTCTGAAGAATGAAATAACAGTTGTAGAATTTATTCAGCATGCAAGAACAATATAACAGGTTTTCTGATAAATTGTACATGTCCAATGTAAACTGTACAATATTATGGCTCAGTTAAACCTGTCTTAAGCGACTGCTCAATAGATCATCAAAAAGTGATCTCTTAGTACGGGTGGTCTCTTAATGCAGGTGGTCCTTTGGAAGCAGTTGAATTTGGTCGTTAATTACAGGTGGTTTCTTAATGCAGGTTGTCGCTTCAGCAGGTTTGACCTAGCAGTAAAAAAAATATTTTTAAAGTGATGAAGTCTGATCAGTTTTGCACCCACAGGTTCAAGTAGTTATTTAAGCTATGTTTATGTTACTGGCGAGTTTTGTATGACATTGTTTCTCACATATACGTCAAAAAGTCAAGTGAATTGAATAATTCCTAAGACAAACGTGACTGTTCCCAATAATCTTCTCAAATAAAACTACCATTCAAAACCTTTCAAAGTAGAAGAACTAGAGGACACAAAGTAACGTTAGTGAAGGAATATAGTGCAGATTGGATATCAGAAAGTATTCATTCTCACAGAGGGAATAAATGAACGGAACAAATTTGATTGTGTAAATGCTAGCAGCATGAATTTGTTTAAAAACAAAATTGACAAATATCTCAGAAGGGCAATTTTATACATAGATGAAAAATAGCCATAAATTCTGCCTAACTAGTCAAAACCTCCAGTACCTGAAGCATGTGAGTAAGGAAGGCAGTCACTTGTTGGAGAGCGTGTTTGTTGCAGGCCCAAACCCGCAGATTCAACAGACGGGACAGAACGCTGAAAACACACATGGTCAAATCATACATGAATCTGCAAAAATAAATCAATATGCTTAAATGTAGCTGTTTAAAACAAGCAACACTTTAAATTATGGATTATCAGGTCATTGTGAATGAGTCATATCTGAGCAAGACAGAGTTATTGGAAGGACAACTTGCAGGCCCTTCCTCAATTCAATGTTTTCACTTGTATTGTTTCAGACTAACCTTTGTGAAAAATCTAACTTATCTAGTACCACCATGACATGCTAGCTTCTTTGTAAAACAATTTTTTATTTTGTTTCACTGAAATCATTGGACAAACTATTAAATTAATTTTGATCAGGTCTGTTAAATTTTTTTTAAAGGGCCAAAGTAGCTATGTATACTACATAAAGGCTATTCAAGCTTCTGCACGTTATAATCAAAGTCAATTTTTTCAATGATTTTAACAGAAGGATATACTATACTACTTAAACTATTCACGCACAATAGATATAAACATCAACAAACCTGGTTTCCGATGGGCCAGATCATTTGAGGAGGGATTTTTAAATGGATGAACATACCCCAAACTCTTGTCCACAGCCTCCGTGTCCAGCTGATTCGGGGGAAAGAGCATGGGAAGTTGTCGAGGAGTTTTACGAATTCTCTCGACCATATACGTCACGTAGGTCGTAGCAGTGTAGCTGAATAATGTCAACTGAAACCAAATTATTCTACATAAAGGCCTTGTGTCTGCACAGTCACAAACTTGTGATTATGGGTTTAACAAAGTAAATAAATAAATTAAAAACAGTCATGCTTTGAGAATAGAATATGCTGCTGTAAATCATTCATTAAAAATATGTCATGAATTTTTTATATTCCAAATGAGGGCTTAATATAATTAAACACATCTATGTAACAAAACCAACAACAACACTACAATGGAACATGATCAGAAAACATTAACATTCCACATAAGTGTGTACATACACTTTATATTTATTGTGGGGCACTGTATCTCAGCTGTTGGAGCACTTGACTATCAATCAAGAGGACCGGGTTTGAGTCTACCTAATAGTACGTTCTTATATAGCACTATATCTAGTCCATGGGACTGTTCAAAGCGATTTAAACTTACACACTTACACACACTGGCAGACCTGTTCATTCCAACGCCATTTTGACTTCTCTGGGAAGCATTCAGCCATGCTGCACTTATAGTGCGAAGACTATATATCCACCTCTGTCTGTAGCCAGGTACTGGGTACTCATTTATACAGCTGAGTGAACTGTGGCAACGTGGAATGAACGGAATTACCAAAGTTTCAAAACGGCAGCAAGAGTATTTGAACCAGGGTTCTCTCAATTGAGAACCCAACATTCTAACTGCTATGCTACCATGCCCCACTACCTATTGTGATTTCGAAACTTTGCCTGTGTCTTTCAGAAGAGACACTAAAAGCTGTTTGACCCTTCCACCTGGTGTCTACCCCAATGAAATTAACCAATAAAAATCCCCTTAAAAACACTGAGCATCACAATGTAAATATACTGGTCAGCATTGTCCACTATAATGTCCCTCACCTCTGTACTGGTCAACAGTCCACGGTTAGTGCCTGCTGAGTCACGGCTAGATGCTGGCTGGAGCAAGGACAGCTCTGCTTCCAGCTTCGTAACCTTCTCTCTCAGTAGGCTGTCTGATACGACGCAGTCATATGTTGTCGTGGTAACCAACTCCATGATAACAATCAACTCCCTGGTGACAGAGAAAGACAATATATTCATATGTGCCAAATCTTACAGTTTATGAATACATTTTTTTTTGATTAAAAATTATGGATTTATGGGCTTAGGAGACATTCCTTATAGTTTGATCCGTCATGAACAAAGATATTTTCTAAAGAAATGTAAATATTGTAGAACAGTATTATATATCGAGCAGATTAGGTTTTGGGCAACTCCATGCTTAAAATCACATCCTTGAAGTAGCCTCTTATTCCCGGTCCTTAATCATCGTCAGTCTCATTCTTGCAAAACACAATAGTAAACTGTCATGATCTAAACATAAGACAACATCTTTTAAAATGACTTCATCGTTGCTGTTTTAAGTCAAACTATATCATAATTGCTCAAAATCGATTCACATTATGACAGATTAGTTTTTTATTGCACTCTATGTGCCGATACAGTCCACTTAAACATTCTTGCCTGGGGTTGTATTCAGGCCTGGTTGTATTAACTACTGGCTGGGTTGTTTGTCTGGTCACATATGTGCCCACTTTACCCAGATCTTCCATGTCACACAGATTTGTGTTTCATATGGATTTATTTCTAATGGAAAAATTATGATAAAGTACACATTTCCTTGTGTTCATCAAACTGTATAAAATAACAAACTTGCAGCGGTTGAAGCACAACACTTTGCTAGGCAGATTTTCAGCAACATGTAACGGATATGATTTGATACAGGTGTTTTTCGTAGCTTGATAGATGGCGACATTCAGTTGGAACAAGAATGTCAATTAACCAATGAAAAATATCACAGATTTGTATGGTTTTATACAGAAAAAAGTGTGTACGGGTTAACCAACGTTTTTGCCTTTTTGGGGTCTAATGGGTTTCAAACCTTTAAAATTTAGTTTAATTACTTTCATTTCAGGGTATTAAATCGGCCACCTTAACCAATTATGCAATAATCATAATGTGTTATAAACAAAAACAAATATTCATGAAAGTGCAAGAAATTGTATATGACTTACATGAGGACCTGCGTGACCTTGGAGAAGTGATTCTGCACGGAGAACTGACGCAGGACAATCTGGCTCGGGGGTGGCAAACATTGCAGTACTGGTGGCTCCATCTGGTGATCATCACTAAAACCACTAACGTCTGGTGACGCAGGAAGCAACACCAGTGACACATCACAGAGCTGTGTCAGTGCGGGGTCAGGTGCACTACACTGGTGACGCAGTGATGTGTTAGCGCCGCAGCACTGGCATTCTCTCAGCTCCACAGCACTGACACTGCGTTGGTGACGGTGGCGCACATTGAGATGTGTCATGCTGAAGTGATGTGGCACTGGAGTGCTAGTGGCGCAGGGATGTGTCATCGTGTCACCTTGTGACATGTCACTGAACGTCTGCGTCGCTGTTGGACAATTAAGAACTGAGTCTGTGGATTTGCTTTTTACAGACAGTCGTGGTAATGAGTCACTTGATTGACAGTTTAGTGACATTGGTTCCGATGCGACACTGCTGCATCTGTCAAGTGTCACTGATTCATCTAGTGATGTCAGCAGTTCCATGTCACTGTGTTGACACAAAGTCTTCGGTGGTGACAGTTGCTGGCCTGTGTCACTAAAACGTCTTGACACTCGTAATGACACATCACAACTTTTGCAGTGTGTCAACATTTGTTGTGATGCCGACTTTGATGACGTGTCACTAAGTCCATCAAGGCTACGATGTTGCTTCTGCAACTACAATTAAAATAACTATTAAAATAAATCCTCTCGTCTTGTCTGAGAAAAAGTTCATGCCATCATTTTGTAACATACATAATAATTTATTACAGCTGTTCATAAAGTTAGCAGCAATAAGGTAAGATAAGGTGAAGGTAAATTCTTATACAGCATGGTATCCAGTCCTCAAAGCACTTTACCACCTGGCACACCTGTTCCTTCTAACATCAATTCGATTTCTTTTGGCAGTTACTGCACGAAGACTATTCGTTTACATGTATCCATCAATGTCTACAGCCAAGTACTCATTTATACAGCTGATTGAAGTGAGGCCATTTGGAGTGAACGAAGCTTTGAAATATCAGCAAGAGGACTCTAGCCTCAAGCGCCCCACAAGGAAATGTTCAGTACTATTAAATCTCATCAAAATGATAAATATGTTAAATAAAAATTGGTTTACACCTATTCCAAGATCTATCAAAGCCATAGCATGTTATCTGATCTGGTAGCAAACATGTATTAAAAACGTGGGAAATTTAACAATTATGGTGGTTATGTTAGTTGGAAATAAAATGATAAGGCAAACCCATTCCATTGCAGTAAGCTCTTTACATAAATTGGTCAATCAGTGAATACTGCCTGCATGGTCATAATACCCCCAGGAATCTTACCTGTGCCTGCTGACTGAGTGCCTTCAAGGCATGGATGTACAGTTTCCGTACAATGTGGTAGTAGTCTTCCATGGAGCATTGGTCACTCTCCGCACTGTCTAACTGGTCAGCTTCCTTCATAACCAAAAGAGAATTTCCCACGCATTAAAAATGTGACAATTCTCAATATGTCATAATATTTTTAGGGTTTTATTCAAATGTAATAGTGAAATTTGTAACTGGTTACAATTACAATATCATTGTATTTGAGTTGTTATGATGCTGTGTAATTAAAATTGTATTTAACCATTGTAACTGAATCCAACCCTAACAGCAAGAATGCATTAATTCAACTAAAACACTTGTCTACCAAGGAGCAGTGCTACAGAAGGGTAGACGCCACCAAACAGAACCTTAACACTACAGGTTTTTCTTGTCGTTCAAATGTGAAATAGTTTTGGAAGATGCTGCAGATACGATAAAATATATAAGCCAGTGAAAAGGCGGTGCGTTTTCATTCATTACGGATTTCCACAACACAGGTAGTCTCGATTACCCATAATGCAGCGCCACCGTTTGCTAAGTGAAATAATATCGCTTGGCAGACCAGCCTAATAGCCGGCTACTGAATAATATTAAAGGGAAACAAGTCATGGTTTTAGGGCTATGCATCTATAAAAGTTACTAAAACTTTTGCAACTACAGTTACGAATGTCAAACCAGTGGTTTACTAAACAAACCTTGTTGAACACACATCATCTTAATTTCATGGGCTGTGCCATAATATTAGATAACCCTACATCACGAGTGTCAAACTCGGACAATATTCGCTCAAGCCAGAGTAACCCTGGAGTGGTGTTCTTGATAATTGGTGCATAACCCCAAAACTATGATTTTTGTTTTGTTTTAATAGTATACCATATCGAGTTCCCGAGAACTAAGGATTCAGATGCAATCACAAAATAAAATCCTATGCCTCCGAGCCAAAATCAGGGATCCTCAGAAGCACGGAATCCTGCTTGCAGCATGTTAAACATAAACAATGTTTCTGTCTCACCTGTTTGATTGACAGCTGCAGCCTCAGTCTGAGTTGACCTTGACGTTTGACCTTCTGCTTGCGATCCTCATACAGATCAAACCACTGGTCACATCCACCCGCTGGGATATCCTGTGTGCAACGGGTGTTCATTTATTGTATAAACAAGGACAACAAATTGGCAACATGTATTTAGGAAAAATATTTCATGCAGCATTTCCTCATTCTTTAGAAATATGCCTTAGCAAATATGGACGGATGCAGACCCCGAAAAATGGGGGTGCCCAGTTTCCACAAAAAGACACCAGGTGGCAAGTTATAAAAATTTCTACAGGATACACGCACGGTCATAGGTGTTCTCCTCTTATAAGCCAATGCCTTCTGCAAGGTGCAAAAAATAATGGCCATTTAGTAGAATGAAGTATATCTGTGACTGGATCATTCCCTGTTCCTGCTGTAATAAAATGTGCTGCTTAAGTGAATCGGCTGCTTTGTAGAATCAGAATCAAAGTTCCACTGTGTCAATTTTAAAAATCAGGTATAATGCTTAACTCTTCTGGTTTGTTGTGCCTCTGAGGTCAGGTTCTTGCGGAATTAGGTGCTATAGAAGTTAATTATTAATATTATTTTGTTATAATTATTATTCAGTGAACACCACAATCACTGCATAAATGAGATAACTTCAAATACCTGCTGGATAATCTAGAATAAACATATGTACAGATGTCAGGTGTAAAAATTAAAACACAATACCCCAACTTAATGACAGATTTTGAAACAACCCCTGTAATGTGAAAACACATCTCTTCCATGAAGCCTTCCAAACACCGTGTTGACATTTTAATGACTGGGACATTTTACTTATTTAACTTATTAGTTATTTAATTTGTTTTATTTAGCCTATCTAACTTATATGTTTATCTAAGTCATCAACTTAATTTTAGTTGTTCATTTAACTTATTATTATTTATATTTATTTATTTACCTTATTTATTCAACTTATGTCTTTTAACCACATTTTATGTTAACATGTCAATTTATTTAAAATTATTTAGTATCACCTTGTTAGTGCCTTTCAGCAGGTTTTTAACCCGGAAACATGGCGTGTTATAACTGTATAATAATAATAATAAATGATAATGCCTCCTTACCTTGAGTGGCACCCTACATTGCCCTATGATGTAATCACTGCCTCGCCCCTGGTCAATACTTGACCGCAGCTGACGGAACAGACTGTAAAAGCATAGAAATTTTTTTTATTGTCATATTGTTTGCTTCCAAATTTACAGTAAAGGCCCGTTAACATGAGTGATTTTTGTGTGATCATGTTGTATGACACTGTGTTATATATGATATAATCAAACAAAAATGTCATAGTGCCTGTACGATGCTTGGTAATTATCTATATTTTACCAACATGAGCAACAGTATAAGTATGTTGTCTAAATAGTCTTCATATTTGATGAAATTATGAAAGGATTCTTAAAAGTGACCGCCAAACTGTTATCAATGTAAATATGTTCCATAACATTGTTGCTATTGCTATAACAACCATTATTTAGCCCATCATGAATCAAGCTTGTTGATGTTCAACTCCATAGTGTGTAGTCTAAGTAATAAGTTGGTTTTATAAGAGTGCACTTTTGTTAAAACCATCAAAAGAACTGATTTTGATCATTAGATTGGGGGAATAGCCTGATGTTATAGAAACAACTGAATTGAGGCATGACCATTTAAGCCATACATTATTACCTCTTAATGCCAGACGTCTTCTCCGAGTTGCCTCCTTTGTCATGACTTGGATTTGTCGCACTAGTGTCATCCCAAATAATGACATGCAAGGCCTGGTTATAATACTCCTGCACGTCACTACAAAGAAATAATTACAGATAGCAATTAGTTATCTGGGCTGTTCAACTTGACTGACAGTTAGTTCAAACACTGATTGACAGCTAGTTAAAACAAGTGGTCATGTGTCTTAATTTGTAAATACCATAATACCTACTGTGCATCATGCATGCATCTGTCTAAATTGATTAATCAGCTACTAACTCATTAATTGTAGCTGGTTAATAATTACCGGTACCTACTTTACATAATACTTGTCTGAGCTATAAAACATTACTAGAGTTGCTTAATTCACTGACAACTAAAATGTGTGAATATTTTAGTAAATTTAACAAGTAACTAATTTAAGCTGTGATGCACAAATCTAACATAATCCATGTTTCTAACTGCTTACATATTATGACTTTTGCCAAGCAAAATGCGAACCAGGAGAACAAAGATAGCCACATTGTTCTCATACCAGTTATTTATTACTCCAAATTGTGCATACTGTATAGAAATGGTTTGTTAATGTTCTATATTTTTGTGAAAATTGTAGCTACTCAACTCCTCCGATTGCTGAATACATATATCGGGACAACCCTGTTCACTCGAGCAAAACGGGTGGACCGGAATATATATAAATATTACAGCACTTGGAGGAGCTGTGTAGCTCAGAATATATACAAGATTTACAGAACTCGCAGGAGCCATGATGCCCGTGTAGCTGCAATCACTACAAAATACAAATAATTAACAGAACAAGAAATTTCCATAACCGAAATGAGAACAACATGGCTATTCCAGTCCACCTGGTCCGCCTTGACCCACCTACTAGGCTCCCCTTTTGCACTGACTTTACAAAATAAGATACTTTATTTAAGAGAATACTCACAATTGAAATTCTTCCTGCCATTTTGGACAGACGGTTCCTTTGATTGCTTGAGACTTTCGGATATCTTCTTGATATGAAGACTTGCGTCTCATGCGCAGGTTCGGGGACGAATGAGGTGAAGGTCGTGGAGTCTTCGCAAAAACAACTCCCAGAATGCAGTAGGGATCACGCGAATCTGAAATAAAGTTCCGGAACTGAAAAGATTTTTCATTGGTTAATATGTCCATAGCATTCCTAATCTGCATAACTGAGTGTTGCTATCTATAAGGTTATGAAATATACCTACAGCAAAATACATCTGCCAGGTTTTGCGGAAATCTGCCTAGCATCAAAGGTGTTTGTGTTTTGATTGCTATAAGGGTGTCATTTAATTTTA
Source organism: Lamellibrachia satsuma (assembly GCA_033239005.1). NCBI lineage: Eukaryota > Metazoa > Annelida > Polychaeta > Sabellida > Siboglinidae > Lamellibrachia > Lamellibrachia satsuma. Next base: position 702,204 of record BSQZ01000072.1, on the reverse strand, counting down.
TACTTATGTGACGAACACAAGACAGTATGTCCTTTATTATGATTTTTCCAATTTGAAACAAATCTGTATAAAAATGGAATATGGCCATATACCAAAATCTCCAAAATCCATATTGCATATGTGAAACAGGACTGATTGGAAATCTGTGCAATGTTGCAGGTAAAAAACTGTTGAAGGCAGATAAACATTACGACCAACCACCTACCTGTGATGTAGTTGGGTTTCAAGTTGCGAGCCTCGACAAGCTGAACACTTAGTACAATGTTTGATGGCTGAAACAGAATTGTTGCTTACTAATTTCCATTATTGCTTACTAATTTCTATTCTTGCTTACTAATTTCCATTATTGCTTACTAATTTCCATTATTGCTTACTAATTTCCATTATTGCTTACTTCCGTTATTGCTTACTTCCGTTATTGCTTACTTCCGTTATTGCTTACTTCAAAGCTAAACCGACACCATCCATTAAAAGCTGAATGTCTCCAAAAAATAACAGGAGTTATTAAGTTCAGTTATGGCTGTATGTTAAAAATATATCAATAAATAAAATATTTCACACTTAAATCATAATTATAAATGTTGTCTATCATAAGTGCATGTTGTAAAGTGGCTGCCATGGAAACAGGGTGCTAGAGTCAACATGGCCAATAAATACACTTATGTGAATAGGTCAGATGTAATCAAAGTTGATCTCCACATAACACAATGACAGGTACTGGGCGATATGTGAACTGATCACAATAAGAAGGTTTTGCAGCACCTACCTTCAATAGCTGCAGCTCACTTGAGATTGACTGTCGCTTTTCTACTCCAAAGCCAAACACCTGCAACGCCATCCATCAATCAGTATGTATTTCCAAAATTGGAAACCGAAGAAGTAAAATAAAATAAAATTAATTACAAATTAACTTAATGATAACTTAATTAAGTCTACAGCTTAAATTGTAGATCTTACTACTATTATATTTTTTTCTAAAGATAACTTGATCAATAATGTTTCATCTAAATCTTTGGATATTTGATTCTGTTGGTGGATATTTTATTTTGTCAGTGGATATTTTATTATATCAGTGGATATTTGATTTTATCAGTGGATATTAGACTCAATTAGTGGATATTTGATTATGTTGGTGGATATTTTATTCACCATTGAATAGCTAATAATATTGGAAGATATTTGATTCAATCGACTGATATTTAATTATATCAGTGGATATTTGATTCTAGTAATAGATATTTGATTACAGTGATATATATTTGATTCTATCAGTGAAAGTTTCATTCCATCAATGGATATTCAATTGAATCTACTGATATTTTATTCCCTCAATGACTATTTGATTCATTTGTACCAGGACAATGTATAGGCCAAGCGGATGGCCAACTAAGGTGATAAATAAGTGCATGACCTCTCCTGGTTGGTGTGAAGAGCACCACGGAGATAATGACTGTTGTGGCTGGTGGGTACATACCTAGTCATTCCGCTGACAAGATAAGCCAAAGATGGACAAGTAGAGAGATTACTGGAAACCACAGCAAATATGTGGCTTTTTCCATTCATTAGGTCTGGACATTAAGTGTGTTAGCGCACGACAATACAGTTCTTCCTCAATTAAATTTTTTGCTTGTTTCATTTAAAAATAATTTCGTTAAATACCAAACCTATCTAGTATCTACTATGATATGTTAGTTCACTTGTGCAAACATGTTTTTTTTATGAAATGATTGGACAAACTAGTACATTATTTTACTGGATACGGTCAAAATACAGGGAAAAAAACAGTGGTCCAGTTCTTTATATAATGCTACATGCAGCTACTCACACTATCGTAAGTTACCCGATCTAATGATCAATGCCAACTCTTTTTGATTTTAACTTTTATTAAAACTGTTTTAATAATATTAATAATATTTAAAAAAGTATCATTGACCATGAAATGGCCTAATTAAAACATCGACATAACACATATTTAACATATTTTCAGCAATCAATTTGTATTGTTAATTTTAAAATTTACAATGAGGACCTGATATATTGATGTTATATTTAGAAGTTGGCATATTAATATTTAGAATTTCCCATGAATTAGTTATTTTGACACAAAATTGCAAATAAATAATATGGCAGATAAACATTGCAGACCTGAAGCAATAATATATGAAAACGGCAAATTCTGACAGACAACATGTAAACAAGATGTGTCTAAACAAATGCAGCATTTTGATATATCACTCATATCTCCTACACAAACCCCCCACAACCCCAACATGTGAATTACACCTGTGGATATCCAAGTTCTCATCCTCCATGATGTGACCACCACCTACCACACAGGTATACCCACAAGGTATACCCACACAGGTATACCCACAAGGTATAACCACAGAGGTATACCCACACTAACATCACTGTAGCTGAACGTAATTTATTTGTTCCTCTTTCACCAGCGCCCTTATCATCTGAGATTGGAAAATCAGAAGGAAAAATATTGGAAAATACATGGATGTTCAATGCCAAACAAACAACTGCTCCCTCCATGAAACCAATTCTGTTTAGTCTCATTAACTTTATTGCTGTTTTCTGATTTTACACATAATTTCTTTGTTGTGAACTGGTATATATATATATATATATTTAAAAATTAAAACCTTTTTAAAATGTGCAATGTTGTGCATTATATAAACCCAGTTATCAAGAAACGTATTTTGAGATTTCTGATTTTTGTCACCACTTGAGCTTTAAGAACGGCTATTTCCCCCTCAGAAGTTCCGCTGTGAATTCATCAGATTTCCTCTTACTAAGAACCCATTACCACAGGAAGATGACTGTATGTACAAACACTTTCTTCTTACATTTGCCTTGAATAATATTCTATATCACTACACCACACAATAAACAAATATACCACAAGTATTACGCAAGCTCAGAATCCTATATTAGTCATACCCACCCCCTATCTTTTCCAAGACATCTACACCAATGATTACATGCTGTACCAAATATAGTATTAAATGACGCTAGACATGGGAATCTCATAAACTGACAATTTATGGGTTGACGGGAAAACGGAAAACTGACACCATGGTTGCATTTATGTAATCATTGCTGGCATTAACAGATAACTTAGATATCCTGAAATATCTTATCCAATTTGTGTGACTAAATATTTGCAGGTGTCCTGTGTAATTGTTTACACTGCATCAACGAACTGTTGTGCAATAATAAAACAGTTGAGCTGGTTTAACTAGAATAAAACAGAGTCAATGAACAAAGACCAATTAATAAATTATTAGTAACTTATACACTGCTAGTTAACAACAACCTTTCAATGAGCACTGTATTTATGCCAAGTAACCTTAAGTTTGATCATTATCAAATTCTGACCAATGATCTCTGACCAATGGATATGGACATGGTTAATTTGAGCAAAACATGAAAAGCATGTTTTTCACTATAAGTAAAGTATGTTTCTCACTAAATGTAAAGAGATTCAAGATAGTAAAATGTGGATGAATTTTGAACAACACCTTTTTCAAAAAAGTTATAAATCTAACTAAAAGAACACGAAAGTTTAACAAAATTATTACTAGCTACTTTACAGTCTGAGAACCTGCCACTGTCAGGTCAAAGCAAAACTTACTAGTTGACAATTTATGACTGCCAACTGCTTTGGCAGTCCCAAGACCCATCCTTAAAGGCAATGTACAACAATTTTGATTGATTAACTGAACAAATGCATTATGGGACATTGCGACACTGAATCTATTAGTACTTGTAACATCTCACTTGGTTAAAATAATATCCATATAAAACGTGTTGGTAAATTAAAATTTCTTTCATATAAAATATAACATGTTGTTGCCCTGAACATTTTCTAGCAAAAGAACACATATTTACATACTGTAATATTTTAATAAATCAACACAGAATTATTAGTTTTGGAGAATAACCTCATTTGAACATCTTCGCAATAAATAAATAAACTGAAAAGTGTTGACACTGGAGCAAGTCTACAGTGTATTTATTATTTACACAAGTAGTAAATACTATGATTTACAGGGCTATTTTGTAATGGTCTTTTTAGAATTAATTTTAAAATGCATTTCAAATATTATATTTCACACACGACTGTATTATAGTCCATAGCCTGTAAATAATACTTATCATAAATACATAGGGTACATACTCCTGGATTGATTAAAAGATTAGGGAGATAGATTATCAGAAGTAGGTATGTTGATGAATCAATACATTTAGCAGTGGTGAATAATAACTGTTGATGTATAAGTAATAGTTTTGTTTTAATAACTGAGATGATGACCACAAACCATTAAAATAAAAACGATTTCGTAACCCAATGATATTTTTCCATCAGTAACACTTTTATTAAATTTATTTTTACAGTGACGTTAAATGTAAAAAAAAATTGAATAACTGTTAACAACAAAATATTTTAAAAGTCAACCCAGAATCAATGGAATTCATTACCTGTGTCCAGAAATTGAACTGTAAAAATTCTGATAATTTCATAAATTGCAAACTGTAAAATAAAATAAAATAACCACTCCTGCAACCTATCTTCCCTATCTAAGGATGAAAAACTTGAACATTTTGGTTTAGTCATCACAACAAACAAAGCTGAAAGGTTTTCAAACAATAAATCCAAAACGATGTGTAATCCACAAACATATAATGACTAAATTACAAAGTGTTAAATATAATTACAAAGTGTTAATACATTACAAACTGTTAACAAAAATTTAATAAACACTTCTACAACATACCTTCCCTTTCCAAGTGTGAAAAGCTTGTTTGGGTTTTGCCATCCCAGCAAATAAAGCTCAGGTTTTCAGACAATAAATCCCATGTGATGTGTAATCCTCAAATAATGTGTGCGTTCTACCTTACACAGCAGTGCAACATGCACAGGGTAGTGCCAACTTCATACTGACTGCGACACACAGCTATATATATATATATATACAAGGATCTGGCTATGACGTAGACACCGCATTCTTCTGCTACTATTGGTACTTCAATGTCACTGGGGGAATTCCCGCCCACTTGGGACCGCTGTGGCATAGGAACATCTTCTGGGAAACAGCCTGTGGCCAGGAATAGTAACTAGTGGGTGGGAATCCAGCAAGGGCTGTCCCCAACAGTACGAACTAGGGCCCAGTTAATTAAAGGCAATGGTCAACGATTTTCATTGGTCAACTGAACCACTGTTCTACGGGACATTGTAACACTGAATTTATTAGTACTTAAATAACATTGCAGTTGGTTAAATAATAATAACCATACAATAAGTGTTACTATGGTGACCTTTAACCTCTTAATATAAAAAAAATACATGATCTTGCAATCAATTAAAGTCTGACCAATAAATCTTCAATTCTGAATGTAAAATATAACCTTTTTCACTGGATTGTTTATTGGTCTGTGAAATTCCTGTTTTATAGAATTTCTGATGGTAAATAACGATCATGGTTAAAGCAGGATGTATAAATACTGTTAATTTAGACACAGGACCTACTTTGAGACTAAAAAAAATATAAATATTTGGGCGTTATATTTATATTAAACCCCAACTAGCTACGTATCAGTTAACCAGTGAAAACCATTGTTCACTCTCTTTAAGAGTGTATATAATTAGAACAGGAAGAGAAACTATGTGAAACCCAGGCCTACGATACAGTAATACATCCGTCTACAAAAACTACCACTCAGAGGCCACGAGTAACAGGGGAAAAACTGAAAACTGTCACCAACACTTATTGCATTCATGTGGTCGTGGCGTTTAATTTCCTCTTTTTCCATGTCAATGGTCATATGATGAAACAAATGAACTGATAACCCAGATGAAACATGCCTCCACTTATCTGTAATGAGCGCTGTGTAAAATAACTTTTTGGGGAACAAACTTGAAAAATGTATGGTTTCCTGATAGGTTAGTTTAATTACTTCCTTTAACTATACCCAGGCAGCACAGATCATCTATCTCAAAAGAGCTTTTTGTTCATGAAACTAAGTTCAACCCAGGCAAGTGCACTTTCTCTGTAGCTGGGTGCAAACAGCATAGACATATTGTATTGGAAAATGTAGAAATAGGTGTAAACCAATATATTTTCATTTGGCGAGTGACGTAGGGTTACCTAACAGTATGGCGCAGCCCATGAAATTAAGATGCTGTGTGTTCAACGAGGTTTTCATAGTGAACCACTGGCACGATATTCTTAATTGTAGTCGCAAATGGTTATGTTTTAATAACTTTAGTGACTTTTATTTCCCTTTAATATTATTGGTTTTAAACGGTATTCAGTTGGTCCCCCAAAGAACATTACGAGACCTGGGGGATCACCGGTGTTGTAATTTAATTTAGGCTTAGCCAACGCTCAACTGCCTTCATGAACTTGGCAAGCAAACGGTGGTGCCACATCAAGGGTAAACGAGACTACCCGTATAGTGGAAAAACGTAGCGAATGAACACTTTTCATTGGCTTATATATTATGTTATCATACCTGCAGCATCTCACAAAATTATTTCGCATTCAAACGAGACAAGATAAACCCGTCAAGCAGATGATCATGTTAAGTTCATGTTTGGGTGGATCGACCCTTCTACATCACTGTTCCATTTTAGACAGTGTTTTAGGTGAATTAATGTATCCTTGCTGCCTGGGGTGGGCTCAATTACAATGGTTAATTATAATTACAAAGCATCATTAAAACTGAAATACAATTACATTGTTGTAAAAAATCGATTACACTTTAATTGTAAAATTTTAATAAAACAAAATTATGTTTTGGTAACTCTTACATGTGCATAGGCCCAAAAATAAGTATTTTGTTTCCCTTTAAAATCATCTCAAATTATAGCTACTTTCCACAAAAATCTCAAGAATTTCTTGAAATTGCATTTCCACCCATAATTATTGGTGGTCCGTTGCTGTGATGGTCATGATATTACGTGCTTAATGACCAATTCTGTCTGTTGTATGTACCTCTGAGTTTGGGTGCCTGAGGATTCATGTCCTATAGAAGTGTCATCAGTAAAAACAATCCTTAATGGGGTTCATAACTTAAACTTTGCACTGCATTTTTTATCATTGTCTTAACTTGTCAAATTTTGGCCAACATGTCTATCACACTTTCGCCGATAAATTAATAAACACATAATTGCCATGTACTCTGAGATGAGAAATTAATATATTGGCATTCTTTTATGCATCTTTTATGTAAGACGCATATATCAACAAGAAATATATACAGTTACATATGACAATTCTGAATTGATATTTAACACAAAATAACGAAAGAACCTGATACCTACAGAAAACACCACAGCAAAAATAGTTGCAGAAAAGCTGCTCACAAGATAAATACATAAAAGTTTTAAAACAAATTATTGATGCACATTAGATTGTTCAATTCAATATACAACTAAGCAACTATTCACAATGTAAACATGCCATTTTTTTGTATTGTTATCATCTGAACTGACTCACAAACCAAGCTTTATGGACACTTTGGTTGGTTAAAAATAAAAGCAGAAAAGGCTAGTTTCTAGGTGTGGTTGCTCAAATTTATTAACGCAGATAACAGTTAAGAGATTCCAGATTTTTTCAAACTGTGTGTGGCCTTGTCCACACCCTATTGGGGCTAACCTGGAGGACAGTGTAGACACCAGGGTGGGTGTGGTACAAAGTATAGGGCAATAGGCCAGCACCCAGAAACATCCTTATTGGAACCCAATAGCTGCAGCCTACGCCCCTTGTGATGTCAACTAGGGTGGATCCAAGAGGACAGGGTTGCTGGGTCATTAAATGTGTCAGCTGTCTTTAGACATTATCTGTCTGCAGGAATATGAACTTGAATGTTGCCAGATGATTTTGATGTTTACCAACATACTTAAAGCAAATGAGTGCATTTAACAAATAAATTATTTCCATTCTGTATCCATATTATTTATACATTTTATGCGGAATATATGCCATTGTCTACAAATATTATAGCATTATCGTTCCTTAGCAGGAAACTACGCTGTGACAACAAGTCAACATTTATGAAGATGCCATTTAAGAAATTTAATTAAAGGTGCAAAGTCTATAATATCATAAAATCACGTTATACAGTATAAATGATATCTATTCTAATATCTTGATGACCCAAATGACCATCCAAATGTGTTTTAATAAAAGCGTATAATGTATACTACATATTTATAGTGTATAGTGTATACTACATAGTGTATAGCATATACTACATGTCTAATGTATACTACTTGTCTAGTGTATACTACATATAGTGTATACTACACTACATAGTAGTATAGCATATACTACATATAGTGTATACTATGTATAGTCAGTGGTGAGATTTAGCGGTCGCCAATGGCGCCCAAAAATGGGTTCGGGCGACTTCAATTTTTTACACCAGTAGCCTGCATGGCGACTCGAAATATTTACGGAGCTGCATTATTTTAGACCCAGCAAAAATAAACGGAATATTAATTAAATCTCAGAAGTGTTGTCCTGGCTATATCGCATTTATGTTAACCATAAATAGTGTTTTTGTGACACGTTTTACATTGCAAGAAACGTTGCCAAACCGTAGCTGAAGCAATATCAATAGGGAGCATTCATTGTATTTTTAATCAACCACATCGACGCTCAACATGTAACTGAACGGTCATTCTACACTGAAATAATAACTGGTCATGATAATCTTGTGCCACATGGCACCACTTTTATATATACTACCAAAAATGCCAGTCTCCAGGACGAGATAACTTGGTAGTTCATATGTGACAGTCATGATAGCAATGTTTACCAAATGCCTGAGGCCAATATGCCATCAATACACTCGAACATATTACCAGAAACAACCGCGTCATGCATGTGATGCAATGCTCGTTGCATGTTCAAAACGTTGATGTCCGCGTGAATTTAGACCCGGTCCCATGGTATGGATACTTGTGACGGTTGTAGAATAGTAGAATATCTGCTTTCTACTGTCTTTTTATTGTGTATTGGGTGCGTGCGTGATTTCTACTATAATTAATATAAAATGCCCACATGGCGCTATGTACTCTCAAACGGTTTACAGTGTATGCAGATGCACCGAAGTATTCCCCTCTGTTCAGTTTATAGGACCTGACGTTCTGTGACGCTTTGAGACTTTTCACGTAGACTGTTGGTGTACCATGTTATGAAAGCAAAACAACCTGTCACATGTGTACAATTGTATATGGTATTTTATTCAGTATTGTGTATCACATTGTATTGATCCTGCCTTGAAAATAAATGTTTCAAAACCGTGTTTTTATTTGTCGTTGATGTTGTTCATACATTCTATATTCAAACAATTTACATTCTATCATCAAAGTACTGATTAACAAGTGGGCTACGCAAGAAGCTGTCAGGCTACTTCACTTTGCTAGGTTGGTAGCTACTGGCTTTCTTCCATGGCTTGCTAAATCTCACCCCTGTATAGTGTATATTACATAGTGTATATTACATATAGTGTACACAACGTATAGTGTACACAACGTATAGTGTACACAACGTATAGTGTACACAACGTATAGTGTATACAATGTATATAGTGTATACTACTTATAGTGTACACTGCATATTGTGTATACTATGTATAGTGTATACTACGTAGTGTGTACAATGTAATAGTGTATATTACATATAGTGTATATAACATATAGTGTATACTACATAATATAGTATATACAACATATAGTGTATACTACATATAGTGTATATAACAAAGTACATAGTACATATAAGCTTGGAGGCCGTATCGTAAAAGGACATAGCTAGAAAGCTAGAAGCTAGAAAGAATACAACGAAGAGCAACTAAAATGATTCCAGAATTAAGAGACCTTAGTTACGAAAGTCGCATGTTACAATGTGGTTTGACAACACTAGAGACCTGGAGACTAAGAGGAGAACAAATAGAAGTATTTAAAATAGTGAACAATTATGAGGATGTTGATAGGAATATGTTCTTCAAACTTAAAGAAGGCAGTAGAACAAGAGGACACAAAGCAGCATTAGTTAAGGAGCAGTGTAGGTTGGACATGAGAAAGTACTCTTTCTCACAGAGGGCGATAAATGAATAGAACAAACTGCCAAATGATTGTGTTAATGCTAGTAGTGTGAATATGTTTCAAAATAGAATTGACAGATATTTGATAAGGGTGGGCTACACATAGATTAGAAAATTGTTGGACTCTCGATAAGCCAATGGCTTCCTTATCCACTTGCCATCTGGAACTTGTTGTTTGGGATGGCAATCTTGTTAAATATAGTGATAGTGTACTTCTATTGTGCTAAAATCCTCGGGAGACCCAAGCTCGGTAGTGCCCCAAAACACAAGGGGTTCATAACTGATAAGCAGTTCCAATTGTAAACAGTTGGAATGGCACGCTGGGGAGCTATGGAGGATAAGCAAGCTTAAAACAGGTGGGTTTTTAGTTTACGGCGAAATGTTGCTATATTTTCTACAGACTTAACACTAACAGGGAGTGAGTTCCACAGAACTGAAAAAGCTCTGGTTCTGACATTTGTCTTAACACTGGGAACAAACAGTAGATTAGAATTAGATGATTGAAGATGTCTGGGCTGTCTCGCAGGAGTGAGCAGTGAACGTAAATACGCTTGTTGCTTGGTTGAAAGTGCTTGACAGGTAATTGTACAGATTTTAAACATATTGTGATATTAGACAGGGAGCGAATGCAATGATTTAAGAAGTGGTACTGAGTGAGAGATGCAGAAACCAGGTAACTACCCTTGCCATACAATTTTGTACACATTGAAGTTTCAAGATGTCTCTGAGAGTAATATTTTGATGTACACTAAACAAACCAGATTTTGTACATTTAATCCCCATGCCAACATTTTGCTCAATTCACTTTAAAAGTGAGAGTGTACAGAAGAAACAGATTACCTCTGTGTACTGAGAATGTTTTCATGTTTCTTAAATTACTGATGTCTTTGAAGGTTAAATGTTAAAGCAACATCTGCATGAGAAATGCATATGTCTGTGAAACCACAAGACATAAACAAGTCTGGGTGGTTATGGGGGGATGTATTGTGGCCAATCCTGTAAAAATGCTGATTAGTAGAAAATGTCAGGTTTTAGGCAGACACTGCATAGTTGCCTGCTGTCAATACGACAATGTTTACGGTCATTGCCAAAGATAACCGCCAGAGGAAATGCTGCATTCTGATCTAATCAACAGGAAACTGGAGTCAATGTCATAAATACAGACAGTTATAGAAGTGAGTAACGTTTATTATTAGTTTAGCTGGTGGCCAATTCAGAATAATTCACACCTTGCAATATTTTAAAGTTCCTTAATATTAAGCTGTTTATACGTTCATAGTTAGTTTGACTTGTGCTGGCAATAGAACATAATCTAATTAGCCTGTAAAGAATATCTAATACAATACAATTATAATTCAGTCATATATGTATTGCAGATCACATGCTGGTTATATGAATGTGAATATCTTTATTTGTGGTTAAAATATGCATTAAAAATATAAATAGGTTAAAATATTATAAATAAAAAAATAAGATATACAGATGACCACTGTACATAATAATAAAGTATTGTTGCCCATCTAGATCTGACATGTCCATTAATAATATTAATACTATTTTTATTAAATAATTTTCAATGTTATGTTGTCGAAGGCAACGTTAAGTTTCAAGTGAGTGCAATTGTATAATATATATATATATATATATATATATATATATATATATATATCATTATTTTTTTATTACATTCATTGGAATGTTATTAGCTATATTAATGAATTAGGAAAACTTATAAAAATGTTGTTTCCACAATCCAAAGCAGTAAGAAAGGGGTAATTCCATAACCACACGTCAGTGCTGGGACTGGGTTCAATTACCCTGGTCAATTACAATGCCACAGCATCACGCTAAATTGCAACACTTCAAAAAAGCAATTACATCGCTTCAGAAAAATGACATTTAAAATGTACAGTGCTTCAAAAAAAAGTACAATGCTTCATGAAGGGTCAACTGCAATAATTCATAGCACAACTACAATGTTTTTGTAAAAAGAACATTACATGTTCCATTAATACTAATTTTTATTAAATGTTACACATGCATGGTTTTATAAACCTTTAGGTGAATCCACACATTCTTGCTGCCAGTTTGTGTTCAACTGTAAAAGTTACAATTACACTACTGTAAATCAATTACAGTTACAACCTAATACTTATAGTATTTTGTATACGGATTATGGAATTACAATTTAACCCAACCCTGGTCAGTGGTAATTCCTTATGAATTGTCCTTAGACGATGTAAACATACCTCAGTGAGGTGTCTTGCAAGGTCAGGAGGTCGATACCCAAGGCGTGTTCCCGGAGCTCCCAAAGGGTGGATCACACTCTGCAGCACTTGTCGATATAAGTAATCATCCTACAAATGAAAGATAATAAAATTTAAAAAGCGTCTGATAAAATGGCCATCAACATTATTATTTGGAAGTTTCATATTTTTGGTAATTTTACAACCTTTCTAGATTAAAACAACGATATATGTGCACAGCTATTGTTAAGAACACAAACACATTTACAAATGTAAAAAATTGCTACCAATTTATTTAACATCTGTTATGTGTGAATAGTGAAAAAAATTAATTTGGGTCACTAAAATCATCATCATCATCATCATCATCATCATCATCATCATCATCATCATCATCATCATCACAGATCACCTGTAGCCTGCCTGAACCATTTCCATAAAGTCAGTTGCTCATTATTTGGGATATGGTCAGCCACTTCAGCATCAAGGCTTTCACAGATCAGAGTGGTGTCTGTTTCTCTTTGTTTTCCTGTTTTACTTGCCACTAGAGGGCGGCAACAAGATGAATCTTGACACTGGTTCCTCGTTGTGGTCGACAGAAAACTTGCAGTACATAAAAAGATTCTACATAAAGCCTCGTTATAGAAAATCTCAACACGTATAGAAAATAAATCACTTTTCAAATAGTGATGATGTGTCTGCAAATTACAACAGGTTTGTTGACAGCAATACCCGTCCGTTTAACCTTTACCCAGGATGTTCATGAGGTTACAGGTGCCAGATGCCAACTGACATGCTCAGACAAGGTCCTGGATTGTGATGGCTGTATACACTCAAGAATCAACTAACAATGTTATCAGTACACAATTTGGTCCTGAGTCATTCTGTTTCACCACTAAAAACAGGTGTGTCTGTCTAACATATTATATCTAGTCATCTAGTGCTAAGGTTTGCTTTCCCTGTGAATTACTCAAATTGCCATAAAATATGGGTGACTTCATCACTTCAATCAAATGAATAAAAATTAATTAAAAAAATATGGTGCTTTAAAGGGAATAAATGGTAATTTTCGTTGGTTAACCAAACCAATATATTAGTATTTATAAAATCCTGGTTGGTTAAAAATAATATCCATAAAAGACATGTTACTGTCGTGATATTTTACTCCTTAATAAAAAAATTGGCGATGAATTAAAATGTGTTAGTTTTACATCACCACTTTACAGCAAATAAAGGATCAACCAACAAATTTTTATGTACTGGTAGTAATAATTAATGATATTTGTACAAAAGTACTTGTAACAGTAATACATATCCGAAGCTAATAGAACTAAAACTGGTAACAATGTTCACACAATGGCTAAGCTGTTATTCAAACATGAACATACCGCACTAATTAATGGTTTTCTGGGCTCTTTGCTACCGCCCATTGCTTGATAATATCAAGATGCGTTATCATCAGCTATCTCGCCATATTTATTTTTTGGAGATCAACATTATACTCTAGAAGAATAAAGCCGGGACTATACCAAAGCTGTGTCCTCTCCACACTACTCTATGGCTCCGAATGCTGGTGTATGACAAAACTAGACCTCAGACACCTTTCTACCTTCACACAAAATGCCTTCGAAATATCATGAAAATATTCTGGCCACAAAAAATCTGCTAAAAATAACCAGACAAACCAATATGAACAACATACTCGCCACAAGAAGATGGAGATGGATCAGTCATGTCCTGAGGAAGCAGGAAGACAACATCTCAAAGATTACACTAAGATGGACACCTGAAGGTAAAAGAAACGAGGACGGCCCAAAAACCTGGAGGAAAACTGCGGAAGACGAACTCATACAAATACACCCAAGCTGGGGCCGGGCTGCAAAGCACGCTGCAGACAGAAAGAGGCATAGGACTCTTGTTTTTTGCCCTATGTGCCCACTGGTGTTTCTGAGCTGCTTATTACATCAGCTAGCAGATGTTATTTTGCAATGTCGCTGTCATGTCAAGCAAACAACTGTGCCACATAATGATTGAATTAGTAGTATTTTGTGAGCTGTGGGTTGTTATATGGATGTCAGTAACGGTGTTTAAAATTGTTTGGGGGACAACTTAAAGAGGTGTAATAGTAAAATACCCTACAGTAAAATCATAAAATAGGAAAACAAAAACATATACCATCAGCTTATACATTCAACTAACAGCAGCATACTACTTCAGTTTAATAACTTTGTAAGGAGTAAACAGAAAGTTTGAGATATAGTTGGATCACTGGAATTATTATTCTTAATATATATATATATATATATATATATATATATATATATATATATATATATACATATCAGTGACTTGGATGATAATATAACAAACAACGTACTGAAATTTGCAAGTGATACAAAAGTGTTTAGAAAGGTTAACAGTGATGGTGATAAACACCATTTACAAAAAGGATCTAGACAAATTAGTTAAATTGTCTGAAAAATGGCAGATGTTATTCAATTTTGGAAATGTAAATGCCTACATACAGGACACGGGAACTTGGATGTAAACAATAAAATGGGAGACACTGTTCTAGGTATACTGTAAAAGAAAAGGACTTTTTCTAGCATAACATTTAACAATTTGAAGCTTTTGTATTAAATAGTTTACCAGAGGGTGATCCCTATGATAGCGATCTATCTGGTCTTAATAGCAGCTATCAGATAATAGTTAGTTATATTCTAAATACTAATTTATACTTTTATTTTGATTTATACTTTGATACTATAAAATTGTACTCTGTGTATATTGTCTTATTCCAATTCCATGTTTTTTATATATTGTCATCAGATTGTTATGTTATGTTAATGTATGTTGAGTTTGTATTGTATGATTTATTTGCTATGGATCTGAATAAATTATATCTGAATCTGAATATAATCAAAGTATTGGATTGAGTAGGAGAAATATAACATACAAGAAAAAAAAGCTAATTATACCTTTGTATAAAGCAATAGTTAACTGGGTAGGCCTTATTTAGAATACTGCATACAAGTTTGGAGACCATATCATAAGAAGTATATAGATATGCTTGAATGAATACAGAGGAGAGCAACTAAAATGATTCCAGAACTAAGAGATCTTAGTAATGAGGAACACCTAAAAGAATGTGGTTTAACAACCCTAGAGACAAGGAGCTATCCCTATGAGATTGTTACCTTGTCGTGGTGGAGTAGCTTGCATGCCTTCATGACCCTGAGAGCTATGTCGGTGGTCTTGTACTCTAGTAGGGTCACCCAAACCAGATTGGTTAAGGGGTATAGGTCAGACTAAATTGATCTCCTGGCCCTCCAGGTTGGGGGTTGAGCATAGGGTTAACAACCCTATCTCGTAAAAAAACAGACCATTACAGAAACTTACAAAAGAAACTCAACGGACCCCAGCTACCAAGGAAGCTTGAGGCACAAAGGAGCCGGTACGAGCGATACCAGTGAAAGCCATAAGGAAGCTAGTAGCGTGAAGACAAGCCTACTGGATGCAAAACCCAAACTCCAGATTGGGGCCTGGAATGTCAGGACAATGTTCGATACTGCAAAAACAGCACAAGTCATAAATGAGATGAAATCATACAAGTTACACATCCTTGGGATTAGTGAGTCCAGATGGACAAGTTTTGGCAGACACGTCACACCGACAGGAAAGACAATCTTGTACTCTGGCAGAGACAACCGCCAGACTGCAGGAGTGGCACTAATCCTGAAGAAAGGGATAGAAAGGACACTGATAGAATGGAAACCAGTCAGTGCTAGACTGCTGATAGCCAGGTTCTTTGGCAAACACAGCAAACCAATGATGCAGAACCGAGGAGAAAGAGGCCTTCTACAGCATGCTACAAACCAAGGAGGAGAGAATACCTGCACACAACGTTTTGATCATCATGGGCGATTTCAATGCAATGGTTGGGTCTGACAATGTTGAAAGAGAACGAACCATGGGCAGTCAGGGATGTTGCAACATGAATGAGAATGGAGAGATGCTATGTGAACAACATGATGAAAGGAGGAACCCAGTTCGCACACAAAGACATCCACAAACTGACCTGGATTTTGGCAAATACACGGGACCAAAACCAAATCAAAGACACTATGATCAACAGAAAGTGGTGGCGATCATTACTGGATGTCTATATTAGAAGAGGTGCCGATGTTGGCAGTGATCACCATCTACTCCAAGCAACAGTCAAGCTGAAGCTCAGAAGAACAGGCAGTCGAAGAACGATTTAATGTACACCTGCTGAAAAATGCAACACAAGCTAGAACCTTCACAGTTAGGCCACATAACAGATTTGAACCATTGGAAGAAGAAACAGACACTTCCTATCAAGTACAAGAGAAGTGGGAAATCATCAAGAAAGTATACTATAAAACCAGCAAAGAAACACTGGGCACTAAAACTTGACAACATAAAGAGTGGATCAGTGCTGTAGAGAAAATGACTGAAAACAGTAATTGGCCAAACCAAATCTGAAAGATTGAAAGAAAGACTGCGAATACAATACAGTGAGTTGAATAAACTTGTTAAGAAATCAGCCAGAAGTGACAAAAGGAATCATTTAGAGGAACTTGCAAACAAAGCTGAAACAGCCGCTTCGAGGCAAGTGATGAGCACTGTGATCAAAATAACGAAACAGATCTGTGGAAACACAAACTACAAGGTCAACCCCCCCAGTCATGGACAAAGACAGCCGAAAACAACGTGGTGACGAACAATGGAAGAAGAACTGAAGGCTGCTGGGTTAACATGGGGCACAGCAGAGGGGTCTGGTGAGATCTCGTGCAAGCCTTATGTGCCACATGGTATAAAGAGGATAAGTAAGTAAGTAAGTAAGAGACAAGAAGGTTAAGAGGAGATCAAATTTAAGCTTTTAAGATATTAAATGGGTATGGAAATAACAATAGAACTATTTTTTTCTCACTCAAGAAAGATAGTAGATCTAGAGGACATGAGGTAACATGTAGACTGAATATCAGGAAGTACTCGTTCTCACAGAGGACATTAAATGAATGGAACATATTATCTACAGATTGTGTAACTGCTAGCAGCGTGAATATGTTTAAAAACAAGGTTGACACATATCTCAGGGGGGCAGGTTATACATAGATGAAAAATGTTGGACTCTGGATAAGGCAATGGCTTCATTGCCCATCTGTCATCTGGGCTTTTGCCTTGGATGGAAATATTGTTAAATCTTGTTTAAAAGGTATTCCCTTAGATTTTCAGACAGCTTTCGACAAAGTGTCACACCAAATAATAATAAAATACAATATTTATATAGTGCCATAATCACATAGTGCTCTATGGCGCTTAAAATCAAAGACTACTACTTAAATTAAAAGCCCATCATATCGGGTATGGCATAATCGACTGGTAAAATGATTACCTCTTATACCTCTCTGTAAAGCAGTAGTTAGGCCTCATTTAGAATACTGTATACAAGCTTGGAGACCATGTTGTACAAAGGATATAGTTACGCTTGAACGAATGCAGAGGAGAGCAACTAAAATGATTCCAGAACTGAGAGACCTTAGTTATGAAGAATGCCTAAAAGAATGTTTAACAACCCTAGATACAAGGTTAGGCTAGCGCTGCCAGTGCCAGTGGCCATTTGGGCCATACGCCACACAACATCGGATTTGGCTAAACAAAAGTTACTTATTTGGCCACCAGCATTTTTAATTGAAAATCATACAGAATTCATGAGCATATGTTTTCTTGGTGAAAATAAAAAAGTGGCAGTGCCCGTATTTGGCGCAGCACACCATATGCACAGACAGCCATTGACCATTGACACTGACATTGTAACTTGTAAGATAACAGCCCCGAAAGTTCTAAACTCAGATAACAGTTAGAAAAACCGGCGGGTTTGGGTGGCGACATCGATTTACCTCCACAGCTGTCGTTAAAAATGTTCATTCGTCACCCCCCGTTTGCATCCGCTCACAACAAACTCCAGTTATTTACAAAAACAAAACAAAAAACAACACCCAGAGGCAGAGCCTCTGGCAGAGGGCCAGATTATCGGCGGCTTATTCTACAGATGGCGGTGACAGACGACGGTGGAAATGACTGTAGCCCAGTGGTCGCAACATCCGTTCAAAGTCTGACTCGTGTGCGTGGCCTAGAAGTTGTCGCCAAACTTCTCCGTTGCAGACACAATCTCATCGTATAAAAAGCGTAAAAGAACAACACTCACGTGACTGGACGACATCGCGAGTTACTAGACTCTAGAGCGACCCTCGATCATCGATGGGCGTCTCTGCGTTGTGGGTTCGTTCTGTGACCGCGTTCCAAGACCGACCAGGTCCAGGCGTTGGCGTCGTCCGCGCAACACCGATATGCCGTCTATCCATCACGAGATAATCTAGCGCTCACTTCTGTGTACAATTATATTTATAGCCGGGTCAACAGTCTGCCGCCTGCCGCCTGCCGCAGTACAAACACTGCTGACTTCGCTAGTCTAACGGAACTGACACCCGCACCGACAAACATCTGGGTACCGTTTTTTACTTGTAGCATATTTCCATTTCCACAACACCGAAAAATTCATTAGAATTCCATTAATTAATAATTCCAAATAATACTGTGTTCTACCGGTCTGCCTCGATTATGCATATTTTTTCCGGGCATATTGGCGAGCTTTGACGTGACGTCACTGACGATAAGAATTTCCCATTTATTCACCGTGCCGTTGACAGCGATATCGGTTGTTTAGAAGCGAACGTCATAATGGTTTATTGCGCGGCATTTGATTGTAATGCAAACAGTAGTTACAGTACGTAACACGTAGAAAGAAAACTTGTCTTTACTGCAATCCGGACCAGAGGCAGAGAAGGCGCAGCCCTACGCTATATCCTTGTGCTAAAATCTCTTTGAAATTCTTATTCTTATTCCCAAAAGTGGAAGCTATGTCGATGCTATCAATCTAGGCAGCGACACGGTCCACCTAGGATCGCAGCGAGCTGTCAGTGCGGATACAGGTGATGTTGGCTCACGGTGAATTCGGCCCGGTGAATTCGGACAGCATTCTTTGGAGAGTTCGGCCCGCAACTTCGGCCTCAGAGCATAGTGATCTCAGCCCAAACGATTGTGTAGCGAGCACATGAAGTTTAATGAGTGTCTTTCTGTGAATAAAGTATTCTATTAATTCTCTCATTTGTTAATTTAATTATTTTCACATTAACCCGAAATTGTTACTCTGTAACTGCTTTTATAGCTTTCGTTCCTTTCGCATAAAATACGGCGCTGCATTTTTTTCATTTTAACACGCAGTCAACGAGACGATCATTAGAACTTATACAATTCGTTGTATTCTTAAAAATCATATCATAATGTATAATATATTACACTAACAACTATAACATTATATACAGTTGAATAATGTTAATAAATTAAATTGCAATTATCATAATATCTTGTTTCTGTATTTCAGATTTTCATGCGTTTCCCTCATCAGGTGATATTCTCCCCAGTTTGTGTTTTCAATTAAATCAGATAACAAGATTTAACAAGATTTGCCATCCAAGCCATAGGCCCAGATGGCAAGTGGACAAGGAAGCAAGTGGCTTATCGAGAGTCCAACAATGTTCATCTACTTATAACCCGCCCTCCTGAGATATGTGTCAACCTTGTTTTTAAACATATTCACGCTGCTAGCAGTTACACAATCTGTAGACAATTTGTTCCATTCATTTATTGTCCTCTGTGAGAACGAGTGCTTCCTGATGTCCAATCTACATTGATCCTTTACTAATTTTACCTCATGTCCTCTAGTTCTGCTATCCTTCTTGAGTGAGAAAAACATATTTCTATCAATATTTTCATACCCATTCAATATCTTAAAAACTTCAATCTGATCTCCTCTTAACCTCCTTGTCTCTAGAGTTGTTAAACCACATTCTTTCAGGCGTTCTTCATAACTAAGGTCTCTAAGTTCAGTACGTTATTTGTTATACTGTCGTCCAAGTCATTGATATAAATTAAGAATAATATAGGTCCTAATACTGATCCTTGAGGTACCCCACTCAAAACCGATTTCCAATTTGAAACTTCTCCATCTACTACAACTCGTTGTCTTCTGTCAGTCAGCCATTGTTCTATCCAGTCAGTTATGCTATCCCCGATACCATGGGCTTTTAATTTAAGTAGTAATCTTTGATGTGGCACTTTGTCAAAAGCTTTCTGAAAATCTAAGTAGATAATATCTACTGGCGATCCCACGTCTATCCACTTAGTGATTTCTTCCAAAAAACATAACATATTTGTTAAGCATGACCTCGCTTTAAGGAATCCTTGGTGAGATGAATTTAATAATTTATGCTTAACGAGGAAGTCCACCATATGGTCTTTAATTAACCTTTCTAATAATTTACAAATCACTGACGTTAAACTCACTGGTCTGTAATTCTCTGACTTATTTCTCGAACCCTTTTTAAATAATGGTATGATGTTTGCTTCTTTCCATTCAAACGGAACAACTCCCTCTTTTAATGACAAGTTGAATACTCTTGCAAGTGGTATACTGATTTGTTCTACTGTTTCCATTAGTAATTTTGGAGGAATCCCATCCACTCCCGGTGATTTGTTATCCTTCATTGCCTTTATTTTCTTAGCTACCAATTCTGGAGTTACAACTAACGGACCTAAATAGTCAGATTTAGCCCCCTGAAATTTAGCATCAGCAACTGGTAATGAACTAATATCTTCTTTGGTAAACACTGAACTGAAGTAACCATTTAGGTCTTCCGCCATTAAAAACCCCTGTGATATTATATTTCCAGCACTGTCTTCTAGAGGTCCAACCTTGTCTTGTACCTTTTGTTTACTCCTGACATATGCATAAAAACTCTTGCTGTCATTTTTTATGTTACATACTAGTTTTTGCTCATAGCTTCTTTTAGATTGTCTGATTTCAGTTGTAGCTGCATTAAGTGCCTCTTTGTATTTTGCATAGTCTTGTTCCTTTCTGGTATGCCTATAAACCCTCCACATAGTTTGTTTTACCATTATTTTTCTAATAGCCTATTTTGATAAGTGTTTCTTTCTACACCGTTTTCCTTGTTTTTGGAAGGGAACAAATTTATCGATGATACTCTCAATTTCATATTTTAGAATATTCCAACATTCAATTGCGGTCTTATTCATCAGCATGTTATTCCAATCTAGCTTTGCTAAGTATTTTCTCATATCTTTGTAGTTACCTTTGTGGAAGTTTCTCTTGTACGTTTTCATTTTGTTACTTTCTGATTTTACATTAATGTCAAAATGTATTTGATTATGGTCACTATTACCCAATGGTTCAAATATTTTTACATTGTCCACTAATTCTTTCTGTGATGACAAAACTATATCTAATACATTTTCTCCCCTGGTTGGTTCTAGTACATGCTGAGTAAGAAAGCTATCCTGGATTAAAAATAGAAATTGTTGGTCCTCAATCCCTGTGCTCTCTAGAGAATTCCATTGTATGTGTCCATGGTTAAAATCTCCCATTATGATACATTTCCCTTTACTAACTTCCTTTATAGCGTTTTTTATTTTTGTGTTGTCCTCTTCGTTTATGTTTGGACTTCGGTAAACTAATCCAATAGTTAATTTTGAATTTCCTGAAACAATTTTGCACCAAACAGCTTCATCACAATCTGCTTCCCTTTCTAGTTTTATTTCATAAGCCTGAATAGATTCTTTAACATATAAAATAACTCCCCCGCCCCTTCTTCCTATTCGATCTTTCCTAAACATTACATATCCTGTCAGTCCTAATTCAGCATCTGTTATATCTATGTTGGCCCATGATTCAGTTATACCAATTATGTGAGGGTCAATATCTTCTACTATAATGTTTAATTCGTTTTTCTTATTTACAATGCTCCTTGCATTTAAACATACGCATCTATAACCTTTTTCAGAGATGTTTTTCGGATGATTTGATATTGGTTTATCTGTGCTAGCGGCCTCTTGTTCTGCTTGAGACACCTCTAGGTAACCCCCCTGCACTTCTAGTTTAAACCATGTTTACTTCCAAAAATATTTGTCATTGTACCAAAGTCACTATCTACTGCTGCTGAAAGTTTGTCCGCGAATACTGCCGCCCCCTTTCCACTTAAATGAAGACCATCCTTCATGTACATAACAACGATTATTGTATTGTGATTACAACGGAGCAATCATTTTGAATGTGAAGCATGATCTTTTATTCACACTTGTTCGCTGTACGAAACCGACAAAGCAGTCTACTTCAACAGTATCTTAAGTTAAACTTAGCATCCCTTTGATGCCAAGTACAGGAATAATAAACCCTTAAAGTGACGGCTAATATATTGCTGGCTAGAACTGAGTAGATATTGCGTGTCACACCCATAGAGTTACATCATTAATCACACCCTATAAACTAACGGGTGTTCTATTTATGTCTATGTTTACACCAGTCATCGAAATCACCACGCCGAAACAACATGGCAGTTGGGCCGAATTCTTCGTGAGCTGAAATCACCACCACCTGTCAGCGCTACTCCTGCTACTGCGATGTTTACTTTTTGACCTAGCCGTGAAAACAACCACCTAGAGTCACCAAACTTCTTCTCATATATTCACCATACATATACACATGTCACGTGGTCAAGCATTACTCTTTATTCCATGTAACAAAAACAAAAGCTAGCTATAACTATTTAACTAGCTATACATATGCTATGGCCTATGCCTAGCTCCGCGAAGCTAGGCATAGGATATGTATTAAGCCTTTATAGAAGTTCCGTGTTAGCGACATGCTATGTCTTAATGGGAGTCTCATTGACCTTTACATTTATGGTAATTATTAAAAAAATTTATGGTCAACTAAATATGTCTGTCTGTCCCTGACAATTAAGTTTTCGTTTATTTTGATCTTTATTTGGAAGTAAGAGTAATGTTTGACCACGTCACATGCGTATGCATGCGTATGGTAGATATATGAGAAGTTTGGCAGCTCTATATGTGTGTGTGCGTGTGTGTGTGTGTGTGTGCGTGTGCGTGTGCGTGTGCGTGTGCGTGTGCGGGTGCGAGTGCGTGTGTATGTGTGTGTGGGGGGGTCGTTTTCATAGTTCGGTCAGAAAGTAAATTAGTTCGATGTCAAAGGCTAGGCCTACTGGCGTCGCTATACTGCTCCGAAACTGCCGAATTCGAAGATGATTCTGTCATATCACAAGTAGAGGCTATATATTATAGCAGTTCGAAATCGTTACATATTGTACGTTTTATCCTGGGAAATTGACACCGCCATCATGCACTCGCTATAGTAACGCGAGTGAAACTATACTGAAACATTGCATAGAAATCACTGACTGAATGTAATCCCATCGCATCACTGACGTCACAAAACCACGTGATCGCTCATCTCATTAACTTCGAATTTTTACGCGCGGTTTGCGAGTTAAACATCTAATTTTACCTATAAATAAATGTTTAAAATTTTTGGCATAAAGTACATACAATATTAAACACCGAAAGGCATTTTAGCTAGTGCCTTAATTGTTGTTAGTCCTTTTAAGCACGACTTCGCTCTTAAAAATCGATTTCGCTTCTTGGCTATGATCGAAACTGATAATTGCGTTTCACTAAGAATAAATAATAAAAACTCTCATAGAAACGTTCTTAAAAACGCTCTTAATTTACGAGGTTATCTCCTAACTTACGTTCCATCACAACGCACCATCGCGCATCTACCGTTCTGCTCTGTTGATGGCGCGATCTATGCGACGGATTGATGACGCGATGCGACGGCTCGATGGGATGGAGCGATGCTACAGTGATGCAGCAACAATGCATGATTAACAGTATTGAGGGCCTTACGGAGTGCGTGAAAGAGGAAGATCGAGACGCATGATACTGACTGTGGGAGTAACTCGATCCATACCTTAACGTTTATTCAACTGCGTCTTGAGCATTGCCATTCACAGAATGTTGTCGATGACGGTATGCAAACATACATAGTATACAAAAATACAGTGTATGATGACAACAAGAATTACAGCATACAGTGGCATACCAAAATTATACAAGACAATAGAGCGTAAACTGGAGACTGTACAAGTTCTCCTGAGCAAAAGAGAGACATCCAAATACTTTGTACTAAATTAATTACCAACGGTACTAGAGATGTGTCTATTCTGGCTCATTGTGGATCGGTGCTCATACTTGATCACGTTTTAAAAATACCTCTCTCAGCTACAGCTACTAATAATCAAAGTCAGATATGTGTGTGTTTGTGTGTGCGTGTGCGTGTTGAACATATGTTGAACTTTCTCAAACATAAATGAAATGTTTGCGCGTTTTGGCAGCCCTGACGTCAAGATTTCAACCTTAGTACATTATAGTGAAACATCATACTCTCATAATATGACGTTAACTTGCCGACGATTCGTTCGTTGTGCGATATCCCTCCTATAGTATCGCTCCATTGCATATATTGCGCCATCGTTCATTTGCATCGCGCATATCGCTGCATCGCATCGTGCCATCGCTGCGCATCGTTCCATCACTCCATCGCATCGTTCCGTTGCATCGCTCCATCGCACCGCCCCATCGCGTTCCCAAATTTAGCACACAACAACAATGACCTTTCTCGGCCATCATAGACCAGTAGTAGTGTGTGAGTCAGACGCGCTTCCAAGCGTAACACTTGAACGGTTTCCAAATTTCACTCACAGTGAAATTTCACGTTGTCATAATAATGCTGTTGCCAACGATTCGCTTGTTGTTGGCTTGTCATGTAGGCCTGTGTGTTGCTAAAAATGAAAAAAAAAATGTATTACTGTATTCCTGTATACGGTGGAAAAACCTTAAATACATTACCTTAAACACTGTCAAGTATTGCTCACCATACGTACTCGTCTCCGGTTATGGATTCAATCAACACTCACTCTATGATAACACTAGAACTCCTGTTGGTGTGGCAAGGAATCAACTTCCTCCATTATGTACGGTTCTCGTACCGTTCTGTTCCTACAACTTATTTGAAAGTAAAAAGGTAAAGTCATCCCCCAGGCATTACGCCTTAGGAAGCCATGAAGGCTTATATGGCCAGTGCTTAAACCTGGTTTCTATAGTGCGAAGCAACTTAGAGTGCAGTTATACTGACTCTCCTGGACTGGACACTAGTCCATCGCAGGTACCTTCCAAACAGTGTTTGTACTCATTTGCAGCAGAGTAGACTGAGGCAAAGTAGGGTAAACGAAATTGCCTAAGCTTCGAAAACGAACCATGACCAGTGTGGGTCTTGAACTCACAACCCTTGAATTTAAAGTCCAAGACCTTAACCACTAGGCCACGGCTGCCCCACAACTTATTTGAGGCCTGCGTTAATTTCCTCTGGTTTTGTCTATGATCTATTTGGCTTTCTGTTCCGCTTGTTTCAACAGTCGGTACATACATCCTACATGCTGGATACACTTGGGGATACGGTTGTTAATAACTCATTCCATAGTACCCTTTTCGTTGATACTGCTGCCTAGGCATTTGAAGGATGTCACTTGCTTCAGCTGATATTCACCGATTTTAATGTTTAGATTGTGATGCACTCTTCCAATCTCCATGACTTTTCTGGAGGTTCATCCTTTTCACGATGTGTTATTAACTTGTTTTATTGAGCACTGTGTTCCATGTATTCGTGATTTCTTCGAGTTCTGTCCCAAACGCTGCTGTATGCAATATCATCAGCGTACGCTAGTATGAAGTTACGTTCTTGATTTGCTGCCACTTCCCGAATCACCAAATCCACGTGCACGATGAACAGGGGGTGTCTTACTCCTCTTGTGAGATAGTATCAAACCATTGGCCTCTCCCTCCAGCTCTCACTGTTACTTTACTCTGACAGGTTGTACAGGTGTTGACAATTGCTGTTTCAGGTCTGACAGTACATCATACTTGTCCATCGCCTTCCACGTCTCTCCCCCTCTCTCTCTCTCCCTCTCTTCTCTCTCTCTCGCTCCCCCTCTGTCCCATTCTCTCCCTCTCCCCCTCTCTCACCCTCTCTCTCCCTCCCTACCCTCTCTCTCCCTCTCTTCCCTCCCTCTCCCGCCCCTCTCCCTCTCATGCTCTCTCTCTTCTCGTTGGGGGGTTCGTGGAGTCTTTCTTTTAGGTTATGTTAGAACTGATGGTTATATCTGCATCTTTGGGTTTACCATATCAACCTTCTTCCTGGTAGCCTGTTGTTTCCGACTCTTTGGCACCTTTTAATATCCAAGAAGGAAAACCGGGTCATTCGCTGGGATGTACGCAAGGATGGAATGAAGGGCAACATAGAAAGATTCTTTCTCTTTACTCTGCCGCAACCGGTGTGTATATAGGCACTGATGAATACTGCACAATAATTGGATTGCACAGATGAGTGGATATACGAAATTTGATAGTGGAAACATATTTGGTAATGTCCCGTGGATCAGCTGGTGCACCATTGCAATACCAGGTTTCAATCATTGACAAACAGGTTACGGCATCACCAGTGCCGGATTAACCATGATACAAGATACTAATGCCCTGCGCGGGCCGGGCTTTTGGTCCAAGCGGGCTGCGGGCCGGGCCTCTACATAATTTCGCGGGCCGGGCCGGGCCGGGCCGGGCCGGGCCTGGGCCTACATACTGCGGGTCCGGGACGGGCCTGGGCTGAAAACAATTTAAACACATCGGGCTTGGGCCGGGCCTGGGCCTAGTGTGAGCGGGCCGGGCCGGGCCTGGGCTGGGCCTGGACATAATAAAAATATTCATACAAAACACCGATTATTACTTTATTTTTTTTTATAAAAACTGATTATAAAATGTAATTCCGTTTAATGAATGCTTAAAATTATTTCTTTAGTATTATATAGTTGCAAATTGAGACCTTGCATGGAATCTAATGACCCCATAAGTTCACTTGGCTGGAAGTAGCCAGCCCCAAATGTTTACTTTAGAAATATTTGCAGAGGCAATCAAGCCATGATTAACCATCAACTTATCACCCTTTGACCCTACCAGTGGACATTCTATTGTCTATGTCTTCCCTCCAAACATTGCCCACCTGAAAGACCTGCCCACTGCCAAGTGCACACTTGGCCACTAGCCCACTACCCAGTACCCAACCCAGCTGGTAATTGGTATTTCTCCCCAGTCCTAATTCATTCACATTTGTACTAATTCACACATGTCTGAACATGTCTGTCTCAGGCTAGTGACTGCAGGCCTGCTGGAAATGCCGCTGGGTGTCAGTGCCAGTGGGTGACATTTAATTGAAATATCATATTAAATTATGTTAACTTAGTTGAGCTAATTCAGTTAACAATATAAATTGGGATTATGGCTTGCATATGGGTTAAGTCAGGGTTAGATAAACAAATATCCTACCCTAACAATAAACCAATACATTAAAGCCAAATATAACAAATGTTACCATATTTAATAGTAATGACACTAAGAATTTTTTCTTTATTTTTCTTCAGGATATTCGTAAGTTTGAAGAAGTTGGTGGTGCTGAATTTTTAGAACTCATCCAGCACACTATGGACCTTTTTTATTTAATAAAACAATAAGTCTGTTTTACAGTTTATTTGTTTTTCGTCTTTGTTATAAGATTATAGGTTTATCTTCTCTAAACTTAGCGGGCCGCGGGCTTGCGGGCCGCGGGCTTACCCATCTTTGGCCCGCGGGTATGGGCCGGGCCTGGGCCTGAAACTTGCGGGCCGGGCCGGGCCTGGGCCAAACATTCACGGTCTGGGTCGGGCCTGTACCGGGCCTGGGCCTAAATTCTAGTTTGCGGGCCTGGCCCGGGCCTCGACTCTAACTGCTAATTGCGGGCCGGGCTTGGGATCAAATTCTAGGCCCGCGCAGGGCACTACAAGATACACACTCGTACCAGGCCACCACAAAAGCAATCATAATCCGTCTGAGTAACCGCTTAGAGTTTCGAATCTCTTCGCTTTCCTTGAATCGGGTTCCGACCGCTGTTCAACTTTTGTGCTATATTCGTTAATGTGACATCGCATATCGCACACACGCACACACACAAACACACAAACACACACAAACACACACATATCTGACTTTGATTATTAGTAGCTGTAGCTGAGAGAGGTATTTTTAAAACGTGATCAAGTATGAGCACCGATCCACAATGAGCCAGAATAGACTATTTAATCTGGCTGTGTAATCAGATCTGTGTGTTCACATGATCACATCTCTAGAACCGTTGGTAACTAATTTGGTGGAAAGTATTTGGATGTCACCCTCACAACACGTTTGTTCCACGCTCCCACATTATTCTCAAGTCTCAAGTGGTTTACTCCAAACAGCCCAAACTTGGGCTAACGCAGGAGTTTGTGGTGGACTGTGCGCATGCGCTGTGGGTGGTACATTCGATTAAAATACTAGTATCATTAATGTTGCTGAAATGGCTTTTATCTGATAATTTTATTTATTTTATGTATAGGATGTTTAACGAAATTTTTTAATAGGTTGGTTATGTGTATGGATATTGTCGCTGCCTTGCCACATGCACACATAGACAGTCTCCATACCCACACCATGTTTACGCTGGGCACTGTGTTTTAAAAGGCAGTTTAGGTGAGGAGGTGTGGTGAAAGGGAGTTCCATAATAGCTTCTTGAAATGATTTTGGTTTTTTTATTTTGGTAATTTTTGGTGGAATCATATTCCATATGCGAATGGCTCTGGGATAAAATGAAAAGACCATTGCATTTATACGACACTTGGGGGCTATGTATTGTCCACGGGTTCGAGAGCAACTTAGTAGGTCTGGGGGGGTGATCTCAATAATGTTGTTTGGAATTTTGTAGAAGGTTGTGGCTTGTTTGATAATGCGCCTTCGTTCGAGGGTTGGCCATCCAATGGCAGTAATTAGATCTGCTGGATTTGTGTTCCGTCTGTAATCATTTTTAACAAATCTGGCAGCAGAGTGTTGCATTCTTTCAAGGCTTTTAACTTGTGAAAAGGTGTGGGGATTCCATATGGGTGAGGAGTACTCAAGTTTTGGCCGGATTAGTATGTTGTAGGTTGTTTGTTTAACTTCGGGTTTACATGGGCCAAGAGTTCGTTTAATCATGCCTAATCATTTCGAAGATTTTGAAGTTATGTCAGTGACGTGATGTGTCCAGGTTAATTTGGAATCCAATTTTACTCCGAGGTATGAATGGCTGGATACGGTGGATAATGGCTTGCCAGAAAGCGAGTACTTGTGTGTGCTGGGTTTAGTTTTGTTTGTTATTGGAAGGTGGACGCATTTAGATACATTAAATTCCATTTGCCATTTGTCTGACCATGTTTGGAGTTGGCTTAGGTCAGTTTGGAGAATTTCGTGGTCGGTTTTGGAAGAAACTTTACGATATATAATACTATCATCTGCAAAAAGGCGTATAGAAGATTTGATGTTCCCATTTATGTCATTTATGTAGAGTAAGAAAAGGACAGGTCCTAGGACTGAACCCTGTGGGCCACCATATGTTACATATGTGGTGTCCGACAGGGCACCGTTAACTGAGACTCTCTGTTTGCGGTTGGATAGAAAAGATTTGATCCAATTTTAGTGTTTCCAATGATTCCGTAGGAGGTAAATTTTTATAGAAGACGTAGCTGAGGCACTTTGTCGTAGGCTTTGGCAAAGTCAAGCAGGATTGCGTCAATTTGGGTCTTGTTGTCCATAGCAGTCATCCAGTCGCGGACTGTCTCAATGAGTTGAGATTCACAAGACAGTCCCGACTGGAATCCGTGTTGGAAGTGGAGAATGATGTTATGCTTGTGCAGGTGTTTCCACATATTGCTTAGGGTGATATGTTCCATTACTTTACAGAGGATGCAGGTTAGTGATATGGGTCTGTAGTTAGCCGGGTCAGATTTATGGCTCTTTTTGTGTATAGGAGTTACTAATGATTGTAGCCAGTCATTAGGAAGTTTACCTGTGTTGTATGACTGTTGGAAAATTTGCGTGATGATGGGAGCTATCTGCTTAGCAGTTTCTTTAAGGACTCTGGCTGGGAGTTCATCTGGGCCTGTAGCTTTGTTCTGGTTTAGATTTTCCAGCTGCTTTATTACGCCATCTATGCCAATTTCGAGAAGGGGGTGTTGGGGTAAGTAGAGGGGGCTATTAGGGGGATGGGGTGCTTTTCTTGTGTAAATACAGAGCTAAATTGGTTGTTTAGGGCATTTGCTTTATCTTGATCATTAATTATTGGTTGATCGTTTACTCGAAGTGTAGGGATGCCAATGTTTTCCCCCTTATTTGCCTTAATAAATGACCAGAATCGTTTTGGATTCGTTTTCAGGTTGTCTCCAATGTGGTTGTTAACATAGTCTTTGTAGGATTTTGCTAATGCTTTAGTAGCTTGCTTTCGGAGTTCCTTAAATTTTTCCCAGTCACTGTTTAGTCCAGTTTGCTTTGCCTTTTTGTGGCTTTTGTTTCGTCTTCCCTGCATTCTAATTAGTTCACGTGTTATCCAGGGGAGGTGGGTTTTAGCTTTTGTGTATCGTCTAGGTATGTTATTGTTAATCAAGGTAGTCAGACGTTCGCGGAAAAAGGTCCAGTTTATGTCTATAACCTGTGAGTTGGGGTCCATGTCGAAGTACTCAAGATTTAGTTTGTCTATGTCGTCTTTGAGTTCGTCCCAGTCTGCTGATTTGTAACTATAAACTTGGTGGCACTGAGCATCGGCGTGAAGCGGTGGTAATTAATATTAGCATAACCACTTGTAAATAATTTACCTGTATTTGACACAAGACTAACATTTGCAAAATCCACCTGTATCGGTCTCAGTCGGGTAAGCGGGTAAGCTGACTGCATGGTAATATCAAATACAAATGTTGTCCTGGGTATCCACCAGGGTTTGGCGTAAACACAAACCACTGGTGATACGGGGGTGGATTCCGGGTAATATAAACACGCCCTCCTGTTATGACATCATTGTATTCGTAAAAGAGAGTGTTACCGCAGACGCCTGCACTTCGAATATCAAACACACCGCACATTCTCAAAGCATTACGCACACTCTTAAATCGAGAACACAATGGCGGAATCATTAATCATGGAGCCGCCTCGATGGCACGCCAACCCGAACTGGGAGGTTAGTCTGGAGTCTACACCAAAACCACACGATCAGTATTAACGTCAGTGGTTACGTGCTGGTCTACATCTAGGTCTGCAACTTCCTGGTTCCGATTGCTCGACAGAGTAGTGGAATTCAGCACATTCTGTTTTCGTCTCTGATTGTCTATGCTGTTATCGGGCATTGCACTGAAGACTCGATTAGACTATGACGTATCCAGTTCTTCCCTTCGGTGCCAACTGGTCATGCACTCCTGAAAGGTAATGTGACATTAGTTATATAGTGTTTACTTAATTTTCAGACTAGTAATGACGAAACATATATTTTCTAAAATGTAGCACCACATTGCTTTGACAATACTGGCAACTCTTCGTATTGAAACGGAATGCTGAATTGTGCCTGGGTATCTGGAAAGCATTTTGTTCTAACTCTAACGGAGGTAATAACATTATAGCAACGTTGTTTTTTACTTTTTTTAGAGCATTGGGAAAATATTCAACTGGTGCAACGACTGTGTAACAAGTCGGTTAATTTAAATTATAGAGGTATACTTGACCAGTGAAATGTTTGGGTGTATACAGAAATGTAGAGGGGTTATTAGACATGTGGAAATGCCTCGTAAATATAAAATATGTTTAAAGTTGTTCAAAATAAAACAGGATGGGGTATATCTATGTCCCATGTATTAATTCATTAAGCACGATACATATGTCTATCGAGGAAGGGCAAATTAAGGATGCACGCAACATTTGGGCATCACTATTATATAAAAAAATCAAATGGGGATCGTTTATGACTTTCACCTATATAAACTTACACCTTCAATCTTAAACATGTGCTGCACAACTAGCACAGTCGCTGGCAGGTAATGTAACTGATAAACTATCTAAACCTGCCAACAATAACGGACGTATATTTGCATGACGTATGACTAAATCTGTTTTGATTACACCACATGTCCCCACTGCCACCGCACGGCTACTGGACTCTGTGCATCTGAACAAGTAGTTAGGAAATACTAATAAATGCTCGTGCAGACACGTCTGACTCCGCATTATGAAGTTGTATACGTCAAAACCTCCTCACATTACTTATTACCACAAATGGATGTATAAATACATTATATTACATTGTTTTTGTCCAATCCCGGAAAGTCACAGGTTGGATTACAGTGCATGTTGATATCTTAATAATAATATTTTATTTTGTCAATCAAAACATTGAATAAAACAATAATCGCTTATCTAATCGCCACTACCTGGCAGACATGTTCCTTCCAACATTAACTGAACTTCTGGGAAACAAACCCACCACGCACCTTGCTCGTTTATACAGCGGAGTGAACTGAATTCCTACGTTGGACCTTAGGGAAGAATGCCCAACAGAGCTTAATGAGATTATGACCACTTGCAGTAAGTAGCTGGTAAATGTACATATCCCATTAGAAAGTTAAGTTTTGATCAGGTTTAGTGGTGCTACTGTTATAGTTAATATGTTGTAAGATGTGATAGACATGGTGCAAGCATAAATTGTGCATGTATATAGGTATTATGTAACTGTCCCTACAGTTAAGCCAGGATCAGTCTGGTACCCTCTCTCCCTTTGAAGTTACATTGATTAATTGCTGTAGGAGGTGGCTGGGAGAGGGTTGATCTTGAGTACTCCCCAGAGACCTGTAAGTTGAGCAGTGTCCAAGACTTGCTTGTAAACAACAGTGGAATGACAGCTAGGCTAGTCAGGGCATGCACATGTGAAATTGACAACATTGTTGACTGTTGAATTTATAATATTAAGGGTGTTTTACATGTAGAGTACTAGTATTACATTAATACCTACAAGTATGATTATATATATATATTAGTACTGAATAAGATAACAGGTATTTTACAGACAATATTGTGAACAACACCAATGTGTTGGAGCTATTGTATTTAACAGATGTTGATGTGTCATCTTACACTGGACACTATGATATGCAAATAGCTTACTGGTTTGGTTTCTATTTGTACAGGCGAACGCAATTCCTGGCCCACTCCTGATTGTGGCCAGTCGTCTTTTAAGACATTCTTTAAATCGTCTTTTAAAACGTCTTTTAAGTCTTATTTTGAGTCGTCTTTATTATTATGTTTAATGTCGTCTGTTCTTTCACCTTTTATTGTTGTTCTTAACGCTCATGCTTTTGGTTGTATTTTGAACTTTCGGTTGACATTTTATACTTTGATGAGGTACCGAAGTTATATTAGTAGTGCAAATTGGGCAAGGACTGAGAAACTTGGTTTTGTATAATTTTAGTAGTTAAACTGTAATAAACGCAATTTTATCTTCAAATTTGCCTTACAGTGGTCTATTCTTAATTTAGGCATAAGCTTACCACCCACAGCCTACAGCAAGATGGAACTTGGGCGTGGAGTTCTGATTATGTTGCACGATGGAACTTGGGCGTGGAGTTCTGATTATGTTGCACGATGGAACTTGGGCGTGGAGTTCTGATTATGTTGCTGAACCAAAAGACGCGTCAAAAATGTTGCTCCCTTTATAAAGTATATGATTTATTTAACATAAATTAAAGTAAAATATTTCCAATTGCCCACCTATATATATGTCTCAGTTGCGTAAGGGTCCACGCTGGCTGGTGATGTAACGTACACGTGTTGTCCTGAAGAGGCGAGGCTATATAGGTCATGTATTTCTTTACCACCCCAGTTGTTATCTCTTTCCACCATGTCCAGTCTTACAAGCACTGCAATGTATCATATTACACTGCTTGTAAGACAAACTTCATTGGTATATTGCAATAATCCACAATGAAGTCGCAGGAAGGCATGACTGAAACTTGGTTAAAAGCGAAGCGTTGTCTGAAGGCTCAACAACGAAAACCTTCGAATGAAAAGCTTTCCCAAGTAGGTGATATTTTAGAAGGTGGCATATCAGTCAGTCACTGATGCGTATCCAGATGATATGTCTCCTCACCTACGGTTGTTGTAGCTACAGCGGCGTCGCTCAATGACTTCCGACATCGTCGATGTATATTGCTTTCCGTTCTCACATGTATGACCATACAACTTGAACTCATAATTTTTTCATTGCAAAAACGAGCCGACATTTATGTCAGGAGGTAACTGCAGAAATTTAAACGAGTGGACTCAATGTCTGGAGTCTGCGGACGTGCATGGTCAGCATAGACAAGGACTCTAGCGCAGGTGGGAGCATCGTAGCCATCATTGGTACGACGTACCTTTCCTATTACTGACATCACACCTAGTGAACCCCAATGAACTGGATGGTGAGGAATTTCTTCTCAGCATGCTGACAACGCTCAACGCTTTCTCATCCCTACCTGCCCTGGTGCGCTACATACTTTTGTAACAAGACCTTGTTGCGGTAACAATGCAAACGTTACTTCTGGACAAGACTGGAACGCGCCTGGCTAGCATCATGTGTAGAGGCCAAAACACGAATGATACCGGTACTGCTACTGCAAGCAATCAGCGGCCGCAACTTCGTCTTCGATATAACATTGTTTTTTCCACTCACGCCATTGTTGTATGTGTGTTCCCGATGTTACATTACGATAGTAAACGAAACCAATCCTAATCATGGATAAAGTCATGTAAACTGAAGTGTTTCAGGCGCATGAAAAGAAGTAGCCTTCCAGCCAAAGCCATCTTCGAAGGGATGAGGGAAGGTTAATGAAGAGGAGGACCGCAAAGGAGGGAGGGACGAAGCTGTGATGGAATAAACTGAGCATGAAAGTGAAAGTTCGGGTATAGTGGAGAAGCATACGCATTGAGTGACGTATTCTGCAAAAATCGTTAGAAGAGAGAATAAACGAAATAAACTGCCAAGTATAAAACAAGAAATGTAATTACTTTATTTATAAACAAAACATGGAATTAGTTCATTTTCACAAATTAACAGTAACAAATACGTGCACACAGTCATGTTGTTATAAAATACAATAAACATGTTTGAAAAAACATTTAGCGTATCAACATCGTTATATACATTACATCGTATACCCAATAGACATTTCCATTTAACAGCAACAAGTCAGATTACACCGCCATGTAAATAGGACTGTGTAAATATCAACATGAAAACAGCAACAGTATAACACTTGACAACACGTTTAAAATTCATGGATGGCACGATGATTTGTAAACAGCTGTGTATAACATCCTTTATGGCACATTTCTACTGATTACATGTAGACAAGCATTTAGCTCTAAATTTAAACAAAGCTACTTTCCATCTCTCATTTATCACAGTGGAATATCGCAGTAAATTGGCACAATATTCACACAACTGGCCAGACCTTAATTACAGAGCTTCCAGAAAAAAAATCAATGAACATCGAAATATTAAATGCACGAATCAACAAACGCAAGCAAACATTTGACAGAACACAGCTAACAAAGTTACAAGAAAACAACAAAACATCCCCCCGGAGTGTCTGGTTACGACTTATGACCAGCCATTCAGTGGCACCTACTGATTGTCTATTTTACACATTCACTTTGTATATTATATAGTGTTTATATTGCATTCACAATAGAGTATTATTTACAATGTGCAGGATTGGTGATTATATTCAATTTAAGCAATTATATTGGAGGATGTGCAGTGTTTAAAGAAGTACATCTTGTTCTGTGTGCTGTTATAAAGCAAACACAAAGCAACACAATGATTACTGTTCTATTTTACCATGTTGGTATGGCTGTATGTCTAAAGAAGCCATATTTTTGACATGGTCGTATGTACACACACGACTTAATGATGTCACAAATCAATATATCAAATCTACAATCATCAAATATGGTAGACAGAGACAGAACACTTGAAGCTGTATGTTTACAAAAGGAATCCATACAAATTCAAGAAAGAAATGAGGTAGATAAAACAGGATGGTAGGGTGAATCAGATGGACTAGGGGTACATGAAAGGGCTAGGGGGGCAACAGCCCTAGTTTATGTTGTTAAAATGTTCTGTTAGGTCTGATACATTGCACACTTAAAGAAACATATATGTTACTAGGTTGTGTCCACCTTGACCTGAGAGAGTGAAAGACGGAAGAGCCATTTTGAAACTGTGCATAGATTATCCATACAAAACAAAACAACATGCATACATAAAATGTACACGGTTAAGCAGATCATGGGACACTGTGTCTCTGCTAGGTAGTGTGAATATGATGATTTTTCAGAAGCGTCTGTGATGCTTCCTTGTCTATGCACATTGAAACATCCTTCTCAGACGGAGCCTGCGAGTCGGAACTTGTGTTCTTCAGTTGGAAGAAGGTCTCCTGCCCAAGGACTGTGCTGCCGTACACACTTGTGTTGTGGTTCCTAAAAACAAACGAGAGCAAGAAGAACATTTTATTAACGAGATCACCATTTAATGCCTAGTGACCTGCACAAATTACACAAGTCTTGATGTTAATTGCCTTCTATGAAATTAACTGCAACCTGAAATATCAGTTCTCAGCATAATGCTGCTGTGATTTCCTAAACCTAACCCAGATAATAACATCACCGAACTTCATAAATAATGTTTAAACAACAGTCAAAATTGTAAAAGGCGATATCATGAATTAGTTGTTCTGAAACCTGGTAATTTATGTCTGCTGTCCATTGTTAAATGATGTATTTAACAGAGCATCTATGGCCATTTTTGAGGTTACTCATAACTTAATAACTAGGAAAACAACAACTGGGTCATATCATTCAGATTCCATCAAATATTTGTTACCGGTATACAGAATAATTATCTTAACTTATCGATCTCAAAAACCAAAAGTATTAAAACTAAAGGGCAATGAAATAGCATTAGAAAGTACTCATTCTCATTGAGAACATAACAATAATGATGTTTTATTTCAGGCAAGAGCCCATAATATGATATATACATACAAGTAAAAATAACATAACTATACACACATGATGAACAATAGAGGTACATGTAGTGAGAAAAGAATATATATATATAAATATACATACATGACGTGCAGTAAAAATATATATAAAATAAGTCAGGATAAAAAATATATTTGTATAAACGTACAAACATCATGAATTAAAAGTATGCAATTGATCAATCCAATGTTTAATCAATGGACTTCGATAATAAATAAAGTGTGAAAATATATTCACAAAAAGTAGTATATTGTCGGATTTTTCCAACCGGCATAAAAGGCTAAAAATTTATGAGCGAATGTGTTCATTAAAGGATTTAACATAATTATTAGCAAACATATGACTTTCACTACAGCGGGGTGACAAGTTGTGTATACAGGTAATTCTAAAACAGTTGTTATAAGCATTACTAAAATTACACCAAAAACTTGAGGTGTACAATGAACCACAGTATGAATTAAATAAAGACAGCCAATTTGTCATTTATTCAAATTTACATTTAAGCCATCCATGTAAACATTAAAAAGATGTGGAGAAAGGATTCCACCCTGCTTACCACCGTTTGAAGTGGTAAAAAATTCAGAGAAGCTACAACACCATCTGACAGTGAATTTCTGAGTGCTGTACCAGTAATAAAGAATGCGCACAATAAAAGAAGGACATCCCCGGTCAATAAGTTTGGTGAATAGCTCACTATGATTGACTTTGTCAAAGGCCTTAGAAGCATCCAGCATAGTAACATACATAGATGAGCCATTCGCTATGTAGTGTCGAAAGAGTTCTTTTAATAAAAATATGAGCATTTCAGTTGAGTGATGCTTTTTAAATCCAAATTTGTTTACACATGTAGATAAAAAAGTAGAAACCCTGGATTAATATCAAGGATTCAAATAATTTACTAGCAATTGTGTCTAGAGCAATGGGTCGGTAGTTGTTGTTATCAAACAGGTCACCCGCCTTATCTTTAATTATGGGGGCTATGATTGTAATCATCATAGCATCCGGTAAAAAACCTTGAATTAACATGCTGCTATATAAAAGTGACATGAGAACATAAAGTTTTTCATTCGCATATTTAAAATGTTCGTTACTTACACTATCATAACCCGGGGCTTTGCCTACAGGCATTGCATGTATTATATCTTGAATTTCCTTAACATTAACAATCATTTGAACATTAAACTGTACATTGCTACAGTATTCATTGATCTTCTTGATGTTGACTGGAGAGCCAGGTATAGAGTTAAGTAGGGACTGGTAATGATGAAGCCACATATTCTTTACATTTTCTACACCAGAAGCACCACCAACATTGCTAGGATTTGACAACCTGGCATTATTCATGTTTTATGTCCTTCCAGAAGTTTTTGAAGTCATTATTACATAGTTTAGAAGCAAGTCTTTCAGCTTTAAGAATTTCAGCATTTTTTTCACATAGTCTTTTGTTGCATTTAAAATGTGCCCGTCTAATTTCCATTATATCATACAAGGGACCATGGCGAGGACTCCCAGCAGAATGCCAGAAGAGAAAGGATTCTCTAGCAACTTGATGGGAGTCTCTGACTACGTCGTTCCAGCCAAGAACAGTATACTTAAAAGACGTGTTGTTAGCCTTAGTAGGGATCGCCTCGGCAGCATCCTTGAGTGATTTTATAATATCATTGTAAAGATTGCTTAGCAAAGTGCGATGGGCTTCATCATTACAATTAGGGTTAGTACATCTTAAAACATCATGAGGTACATCAATAGTAGATAAAAGCAAACCAGTTTGTGTAAAAGACTGTGTAAAAGAATGGGGTTCTTAATATCCACATTAAAATCACCAATGATGAATATATTGGTTGATTCAAATGAATCACTTATGGCCTGGATTTTGCCTAAAATTTCTAGATATTCATCAGCATTGTCAACAGTTTGATATGGTAGATAGACATTAAAAAGTAGAATAGTGGCATTAGAGCTGGTAATTTTTAGACCCATAAGTTTCTTCTCATCAACATAAATCAACAGTTCAATAGAGGGGTCGAGTAAACGCCTCCATAAAAAGCAGAGTCCACCATGAAGAAGCGCTACCAGTGATAGATGTAGAAGCGGTAGTAGTTGATAGAGTGGTTGTCGACGCATCTGCAACTACAAGAAGTAGTTGCAGAGGTCAACACAGCGGATCGTGAAGAAGTAATTGTCGAGGTTGACACAGCGGGTCTTGACGGAGAAGTTGCAGTCGTCGACACAGCGGATCGTGAAGAAGTAGTTTGAGAGGTCGATACAGCAGATCATGAAGAAATAATTGGAGAGGTCGACACGGCGGATCGTGAAGAAATAGTAGCCATGTTCGATACAGCAGATCGTGAAGAAGTAAAAGACGGAGCAGTTGCCTTGGGGGCAGATCAAACTCTTGAAGAAGTAGATACGGCAGATTTCGGAGACATCTCACGTATGGCAGGTGTTGGAGAAGATGTAGAAGCTGAAGTCGTTGCGGCTGGCGTCACGTTCAGTGAAGAAAGTACAGGTAGCAGTGATGACGCAAGAGCGGTGATTTGTGTAGAAAGTTCAGACGCATAAATGGAATAAAATTATTGATTGATTGTAAAAGCTAGCTCATTGTTTAAAAACAGAAATGACAGATATCTGATAAGGGTGGGCCACACATAGATGAACAAACTGTTGGAATCTCGATAAGCCAATGGCTTTTTTGTCCACTTGCCATGTTGTAGCATTGGATGGCTATCTTGTTAAATATAAAACACATGTATAACTACTCTAAATAATAACTCCGTCCTCTTAATTGCTTAATACGTCCCACTTAAAACCACACTAACTCTGAAAAGTCCAGTTTTGACAGGTAAACCTTAGTGTACCAATCAACACACCTTAGTGTCAGTTCCTTTAGAGTTTCTGATGTGTGGAACTCTTCATGCAAGAGAACTGCAGTATCGCAGAACTGACTTTCAAGGGCAGACATTGGATGTTGCAGATCAATGGGCATTGCGATCTTCCCTGTACAATAAAATACCAATAATAGCATGCAAAGCAATACAGGTTAAATGGGGGAGGTACTTTTTATGTTTGAATCAGCTCTTCATTTTAACAACAGCAACAATGCCAAACACACAGAAATAGCCAAACATAAAATATAAATCAGTCTTGATGTTGAAAAGGGCAAGAAATAGTGCATCACTTATAACACTTGTCCAATTACCATAAACATAACAAGAAGCAAATAATTACAGTATGCAACATGCATACTATAATGAACTTTATATTTCAACATGAATGATGAAATATTAGTGTTTAGACAAGATAGTCACCATAGTGTAGTTCAAGACAACAACAACAAGACCTGCATAAACAAAACAATGATGAAATATTAGTGTTTAGACAAGATAGTCACCATAGCGTAGTTCAAGACAACAACAACAAGACCTGCATAAACAAAACAATGATGAAATATTAGTGTTTAGACTAGATAGTCACCATAGCGTAGTTCAAGAATAACAACAACAACAAGAACTGCATAAACAAAACTAATTTTTTTTTAGCCACAATAAATCAATATTTATACAGCCAAGCTGTTATATTTATACTACATAGCTAACCAAAATGTTAGCAGTGTAATTTTTTAAACGATGAAAGTTTCTACAACATATTAAAAGAGCTGTCAATTGAGTTCCATAGTATTACACCTTTAACTGAAATACACATTCTCTTTAAATTGATATGAGCATAATTTTTTTTAAAGGTGGGACTTTGTCTGGTTACATAGACAAACATGTACAAAGTAAACAACTTTTGTATATTCACTAGTAGCTAGCAAACTGCTTTGTCTGGTTACATTACAAAGTAAACAACTTTTGTATATTCACTAGTAGCAAACTGTTATTTGCCTTGTACATAATAAGTGCAGTTCATGATTCCACAATATCTGGTACATTCAGGATACGTAACTCGGAGAAGTGTGGTCTAACCTCTTAGCTC
The DNA here is from genome assembly GCA_033239005.1 of Lamellibrachia satsuma. Taxonomy (NCBI): domain Eukaryota; kingdom Metazoa; phylum Annelida; class Polychaeta; order Sabellida; family Siboglinidae; genus Lamellibrachia; species Lamellibrachia satsuma. Next base: position 660,847 of record BSQZ01000072.1, on the reverse strand, counting down.
TACAAATTAAACGCACCTTTTTTTGTAACAATACTAAATAATTTAGATTAGTAGCGTAGTGGAAGTGAGGGGAAAGATAGATGGAAAAAATGGGACAGCACTACTAATATGTTTATTAATAATGCTATTGATCATTGTTATGCCCTACTGCACAAAAATATATATGGTTTTTGAAATCGTGTACAATTGTTTTGCCATACAAAAATAAGTTAATCAACTGCACCAGCAATTGTATAAACATTGCCTATGGGCCCAGGTGGTCTAGATGAGCAAGTACACAATGTTGTGTACAACAGTAATTGTATAGCCCACATTATACTCAATTATTGTTTATGTTATAACTTAGTTATTTTTTAATGCATATTTGTATGTACATGGATTTGTTTGTACAATGGCGGCTTTACATACCATTTATATCTACTAAATTATCATTATTTTTAATACTTTAAATTTATTTATATTCTTAATACATCTGTGTATGTATGTGGGTTCTTGCTAGAAATCAAAAGTATTCTATATACTTCTAAAAAGGATATTTAAGAAGGGGATTAAGAAACAAAGACCTGCTGAACTCTGTTTTCTATTTCAGCTTGTGTAGGGTACTCAAGAGTTGGAATGCAGATAATGAATACTACGTACTTACCAATACTAGAATCCACAGTGTTATAAAATCCATACAAATCAATCAGGCTTTGGATGAGCTTACATTTAAAAAATCATAAACTACTTATAATGGACAGTTTTAGACTAATTCCGCTTAATAGAATAACTTCAGGCCAGAGAAATGTTATCCTATTAAGTGGCTGATTCACTTAAGTGAGGCATTTTAATACAGTTGGAAATAGAAGATGATTCTGACCCAGCGAACATATGTGACTTTACTAAACGACCGATTCTGTTATCCACAATTCTGTGATTCAAAAATATTTGACATAAATTGTTGGATTACTATGCAGCAACAACATACAACAAGTACAGTACTTCATCATCCACTGGATTGGATACCCAGGACTACAACAGCCTTTGTACACAGGTAGCTAGGACTACCAACATATGACCTCTGTAGACAGGTAGCTATTAACTTCTAACATAACTTACCTGAAAGATGTTCTGTGAAAGTGTCAAATGTCAGGTAATTGTAACTGCTTTCATCTACCTACAAGAGACAAAGTTGTCAAAACTTGAATACATCATGATTTTATTTCTGTCTTTGTGTGTACACCTGATTGTGTCAATACTAATAATACGCACATGGGTATATGTGCTGTTTCCATTTGCAGTGAACATAAATGTTTTCTAAGACAAACTACAAAACAAACAACTACTGTATTCGACATATTTAGCATACATGCCCTAATAACCATACATGCCCTAATATGCGCACACATGTCCTAATGAGTGTACATGCCCTAATAACCATACATGCCCTAATATGCGCACACATGTCCTAATGAGTGTACATGCCCTAATAACCATACATGCCCTAATATGCGCACACATGTCCTAATGAGTGTACATGCCCTAATAACCATACATGCCCTAATATGCGCACACATGTCCTAATGAGTGTACATGCCCTAATAACCATACATGCCCTAATATGCACACACACGTCCTAATGAGTGTACATGCCCTAATAAGCGTACACCCCTATTTTTTAATCAGTAACAACAAATGTTTGATCAAAATGTGTACTTAGAGCGATGTGTTTCTCAATGGACGCCATGTTTTGTTTACCATCTGGTGACCAGGTGTAGAACAATTAAAATCTACACCAGATGGCACCACTTTCAAACAGTTACCTCATCAACTAGAGAAACAAATGTTGGTGAAAGCTTATAAAACAGATTTCTTGACTTTTTTACTGGTATTTTATTGATCTCTAGTAACTGACAAGACCTTGAACAAAGCAAGTAGCTCTAATGTAAAAGTTACTGAGACCATTAAATGTCAGATTTGGTTCATCTGATGTTTAAAGTATTGAGTGATCAAAAACAAACCGGTTAAGTGAACCATAATACAGTGTGATCTGGCCATCTGGTCAGTGTGGTGTGCGGAAATGGAGACATTAAAAAACGGGTTAACCATTTCCGTGTATCAAGATTATTCTCACACAAAAACATGCAGATTACAAAAAACTGGATAATCGAATAGAATGATTAAACGAGACATCACTATAATATATGGCTGAAACATGCAGAAGAATGCCTTAAGAATGACTACTTCACTTTAGTCACTTACCTCTGGTGATTGGCTTCTTCCCCTCGTGCTCTGTTTAATGCTGTAGTCGAGACTGGCTAACTGTGGCGTCACTGCTCTCCACTACAACACACAAAACATTTACTTAATTAAATGCACTTTCAAAACATGTTGCTCCATTACTTCAACAATTCTGTAAACTTTGTCAAGTCAAGGAGGTTCCTTCTATTTGTATTAAAAAAAAATTGTATTGCTAAGGAAACATTGTAATCACACGGCAGGTTTTCAAGTTCGGCAGTGTTTTTAATTATTATTTCGACATTAACGGCAGTAAAAGTGGCAGCGAAGTGGATGAGTCTCTGGTTGAAAATGATTGTTTGACTGGTACGGCAGATAATCCACCAGCTTTCATCAAAAAGTTTAAATCACGATTATATTGGTAATAAAATTATCGGATTATGACATAGAGCCATCAGGGAAAATGCAATTATGATTGACAGAATTATCACACAATAATAAACTATACACAAAAAATGCATTGTGCAGCAAGGGACTCAAATACATAATGACAGTCCACACTGTTCTGCTTAAAGCGCACATTCCCTCAAAGAAACAAGTGCAATATGGTGCTTTTGAGAAAGTATCAGAAAGAAGACGTATTGCAGCTAGCCACAAAAGCTGTGGACTGATGTTGTAGCAACAGCAATAGGTTAAAATAAAGCTTAAAAAAGTCTAGACAGTAGATACAAAATCCAATTGTAATAACTGATATTTGAAAACAATGCAAAAATGTGTTGAAGTCAGGGAATGAAGTACAGGAAAGCTATTAACGTTGTAATAAGCACACTTCTCACTCATTCTTAGGACACATATAAAGAGTGAGGAGAGATTGACATAGAGAGCATGAAAAACAGAAAGGGCAGTAGCAGGAGAAGAGGAAGACCAACAGCAAGATGGAGGATATCTAGTGTTAAGGGAGATCTTGGTTATCAGCCAAGAGTGGGAAAGACTGGCAGAAGATCATGGTAGATGGAGATGACTCATCTAGAGGGCGGAACAGATTATGTGATGTGGCCATCCACCCCACAAGGGACGAGAGGGAAAGAAGAAGCACATACCACATCAGTGACTGTCTCCTCATGTGATGTCACTCCGTCCTCCATCAGTAGCAGAAGCATCAAGTCACAGTTGGTCTGGACATACAGGTCAACATTGACCATTTCCTCTGATGGTCTGTCTCGCTGGACACCTGGCAAACTGACCACATCACTGTATGGTACAGTGTCACTGGAGTTCAAACTGTCTAGGTCTTGCATGTCATCTGTTTCTGTAAGCGTATTGACTATGTCACCATGCAACTCACAGGGATGACATATTTCAGCTTTACCAATACATGTATTGTCACTGTCACCGTGTGACAATTCCGTGTCACTGTTGCTATGCAACATTTTTTGATGAAGTCTGTCACTTTGATCAACAACTGCACATTTGCTGTCACCATGTGAGACTTCTGGGTGACACATCTCACTTCTTTCAGTGCTTGTTAAGTTGTCATCATTGTGTGGCATTTCTGAAGGACATCTGTCACAGTCACCAAGGTAACATGTGTCACCCATCCCATAATTTCTGCTGCCTGAGCTGTGGCCATCTGTTTCTTCACTTCCACATTTGGTACAAATATCTTCAACATTATCTGCCTCTTTGTGAATTTCACTTTTAACATATGATTCACATTCCTCTAAAACCACAGCTTCCACAACTTTCACCACAGCATCTTTGCTCTCAGTTTTTGCAATTTTTCCCTGGTCATCCATAGCGATGTCATGGGTGGTTTTCAGTTTGATATGTTCACTTTCAGTTTTAACATTAATTTCACTGTCTGTTTTACTTGTTTCACTTTTAGCATCTATTGTGGTTGTAGATTTATGTTTCACATCATCTTGCTGTCCACCTTCAAAATCATTTTCACTATCACTTCTGAGTTCACTTTCAATGTTCATGTTTCTGTTTTCATTTTCAGCTTCTACATGTTCGCTTTCAGTTTCAACAACCACTGTGATTGTATCTTCAAGTGTTGCATCATGTTTTCTAACTTCAACATCATTTTCGTTTTCTGTCTTACTTGCATGTTCACTTTCAACATCCACTGTGATGGCAGCCTGATGTGTTGCTTCATGTTTCACATCATCTTGGGTTTCACCTTCAAAATCATTTTCACTATCACTTCCGAGTTCACTTTCAACGTTCATGTTTCTGTTTTCCTTTTCAGCTTCTACATGTTCACTTTCAGTTTCAACACTCACTGTGAATGTAGCTTCAAGTGTTGCATCATATTTTCTAACTTCAACATCATGTTCGTTTTCTGTCTTACTTGCATGTTCACTTTCAACATCCACTGTGATGGCAGCCTCATGTGTTGCTTCATGTTTCACATCATCTTGGTTTCCACCTTCAAAATCATTTTCACTATCACTTCTGAGTTCACTTTCAACATTCATGTTTCTGTTTTCCTTTTCAACTTCTACATTTTCACTTTCAGTTTCAACAACCACAGTGATTGTAGCTTCATGTTTTAGATCATCATGGTTTCTACCTTCAACATCATTTTCACCTTCTGTCTTACTGGCATGTTCACTTTCAGCATTTGCTGTGATGACAGCTTGATGTGTCACTTCATGTATCACATCATCTTGGTTTCCAACTTTAACATCACTTTCACTTTCTGTTTTACTTGCATGTTCACTTTCTGTTACATCTGCTGTGATGGCAGCTTCATGTGTTGCTGCTGTGCAACAATCTTCAACTACTGCTGTCTTAACTTGAACGGTCTCAGCAACACTGGTATCATGACAGGAATTCCCAGAACTATCACCATGAGTTTCAGCAATGGCACAGCAAAGACTACTACCAGTGCCACCATCAGTGTCATCTAAATCTGAGGTGGAATCCTCTGAGAGATCAATAATTCTCACACTTGGACTACTACTGTCTTCCAAAACCCCAGAATCATTCTGCGTCAATATGAAATCGGATTTATGCTGAATGCTTGAATGAGTTCTGCAAATGTCATCAGTGTACGATGGCTGGGTTTCCACGTCCACCTTGTCATAGTGCATATCATAACTGATGTCATATGGCATATTGCCAATCTCTTCTTGTAATCTGAGACAATCATCAGTGACTGTTGCATGAGAGCTGTCCATGCCACGGCTTTGTGTGTATTGTGTGGACCTAGATATAAACTCCCCTCTGTAAGGCTCTGGAGGTGGTGTTTCACAGCTATCCTGGGCAACCACATCTGGATGTCTTGATTCAGTCACTGATGCATTACTCTCAATTGTCTCAACATCTGTGGCACAGTACCTGGGCAATTGGCCTGGAGTCCGCTTCTGAAGGTCTGTGTTCATTGCTTGGGTAGTGTGCTCTTGACTAATTTTACACAAGACACCTCGTGCAACAATAGCAGAAGATGACTCCAGGTTTATGCTGGAAGTATTGTCATGTTGAGTGCAAGGGCCAACTGCCAGTGGGTTCAGCTGTGACACGTCAGTAACAGAGTGACATGTGCACTCATTGTGTACATCAGCCTGTGTCTGAAAGCAGCTTCCTGCACATTCCTCCTCCGATGTTGTACCCGGCGACATACTCGGCACAAACTCAGGTCTTGCTGAAAGGGTTTCAGGCGTCTGTTGGTGGGGTTTTCTTTGGATGGTTGTGGAACCGTGGGCAGGTCTGACACCTGGAGCAGTCTTGTGTCTGCTGTGATTGGGTCTGTGGGGCAGTCTACTTGAGAATGGAGACAACAGCTTCATTTGGTCTTCCGTTAAATACACGGAGATAAGGCAGACTCCTTGAGGCAGGTCAAAAGCTGAAACAGAACAATTGTGACTGGTTTAAGGAATCATCTCAGAACATGTATAAGGGGTCAGTTCATAACATGTATAGTGGGCCATATAAAAATATATAAAGGGCCTTCTCAGAATATGTATAAGGGGCCATCCCAAAATATGGAATATTTACAATTTTAGACTATCAATTGTTGTCCAAGGTAAAGGAATGTGTATAAAAATTACATTTACGAAATCACAACATAATCTTTTATTGCTGAGTTGAAACAGTACCATATGGCACTGGAGCATACAGAATGGCATTTTGTCTAATATTACTTTCCTAAGGGTGTCAGCAATAACAGTTATATATAACAAAGTAAAATGTACTGCACTAGGCTAATTACAACAGAAATGCACACAACAGAAAGCAATCAAATCAGTTAAGTTGCTGTTTCATGCAATTTGTGCTACATCACTTTTAAAAGGTACGGTAATGGTGTAACTGCAGCTGCAGGCAAAGCATATTTCTTAAAATATAAAACTAGAAAGGTGTAAAATATTCAACGTAACCATTTACTATACATATATCACCATATATGAGATATGTACTAACCAACAGTTTGTGTCATCATTCATAAACTCCCCCCACTTGGTTCCAAAGGCCAATTGATGGTTTAAAAGTATGACTCATTATTTTTCAATACTAAACAAAATTGGTATATATATATATTATATATATGTGTATATATATATATATATATATATATATATATATATATATATATAATAAATAATATATATATATATGTATATATATATATATATTATATATATATATATATATATATATATATATATATATATATATATACACTGTCTATATATATAATATATATATATCAACACTGTACTCATTTATACAGGTGAGTGAACTGAGGCAATGTGGAGGGAACAAAATTGCCCCAGCTATGAAATGACATCAAGAGGATATGAACCTTGGTTTTCTCGATCGAGAGTCCCAAGTTCTAACCACGACGCCACAGCATGAAGGAAATGTTCACTGGTATCCACACATTCCACAGATCAATGTGATTCCCTGTTTAATGTGGGGGGGGTGGACGATACCGGGTCCATGTGTTTAATGTAGGGGGGATGGATGATACCGGGTCCATGTGGTGTCATACACTGATGTGATGAGATGACCATCAGGCCCTTAGCCAGGGACCCGTCTGTCTGTCTTGAAGACGGGCAAATGTCTTACCACGACGGGTAATATAAAAATAAGACGGGTTTTTCTTTTTAGAAGATGAGATTTTGTCATAATAAAATTGTTTGAACGGTCTTAGTGACTCTTAGGCTTAGCGCACGCGGTCGTGATTCGATGAATGTTGTCGGCGGCAGAATAGCGAATACCGCCGATATATAAGACTATACATTTTTAACCTTGACATCGTTGGAAAATAAAGATACTGCGTTTGATTTATTTATTGTAATCGTGTATGTCATTGGTTGGGAAACGCGTTTCTATGGCCTTTCTTAGTGCCTATCCATTGGTGCTCTCATTTGAAGAAACAATCCCGTGACCCGGATGTCAAATTCAAAATGGCATTTGCCAAGCAAGTGAAAAGATGCGATATGTCAACGTCAGTGTTGACGACAATCAATGCCGTTTTCGTAAATGTGAATAAAAGCAGCTATCCTGAGACTGTCCATAAACAGTCCGAGTCAGCATCCTTTGTTATGTTGGTGGAGATCCATAATGTTGATGTGCCTGTTGCTAGTAGCCGAGACGCTACTGTATCGTCGCCCACCGCTGGCACTCTGCAGTGGCCTAGCGCACTCGCAGTAAACTTCGAAATTGAGTCTGATTCGTGCTCCGATTCACTTACATAACCGGCGTGTAGGCATTACTATCGGCAACAGTTTCCTGGTTCCTCAACTCAAGCGGCAGGCAAACCATGAACAATTAGGCTGTGCTCAGTGTAGTAAATTCATAGTTTTTTGTCCAATACTGGCAATAGCCAGGCAATGCTGAATCTGGATTGTTGCTGTTTTTTCAAAGAAGTAATATTTCAATGTATTACTTTCGAAACCAATTATGTTACTGAGTGCTATATCTTACACTTACACATAATGAGCATAAATTTTGTAAGGCTAGAGATAACCTTTTTATAGTTTGCCCATATCTTAACCCAGCTTTTATCTATTCTATTTTTATTTGTTGTCTTGTTTTACTTTTGGTGTCAAGCATTTCAGTGTGATAGTAATCATATTTGTTCATATTAGGCATACTTGCATGCATGTACTTACAATCTTTCAAATATTACTTCCATATTTATAAATTTTCAAGTTATTTTTTCATGAACCTTCATGTGTTGGCTCTTCTTCTATTCAGTAACACTGAGCAGGTGTTAAAGCCAACCTCGCTGCACAGCTAGTAAGACTCGATTGGGTCAATAATGGTTAAACCGGACTTGACCTGCCATTGAAAAACCTCACTTGGCCAATAATGGCTGTCATTTGACATTTGCTCAACTTGCACTGGCTTCACCAGTGCAAAAACAAAATGGGCCAATAATGGCTGTCACTATGTCATCTAGCATTGCCATTGAAAAAAACATAATTGGGCCAATAATAGCTGTCATAAACGGGAACGGCTTCCAAGGAAGCCATTCGCACATTTAAGGTTTTTTAGAATGTTCAAGACCGGCAAAATTTTATTTCTGGCCTGACGACCATCACAACAATTTATAACATAGTAGATAAAAGCAACACATTGGTCTTCACTTGAATGTTAAAACAAACATTTCCATTTTAAATTGCATTAAGAAATAAATTACAGTAGAACCCTTCAAAGCGGCCAGCCCTTGAAAACAGCCACTATATCACAGTCTGTTTTTCCCACATCTGTATATCTGACCAGCCTCTGTAATCAGACCACCACTTTAATCAGTCACTTGGGTGGCCGCTTTAGAGGAATTCTACTGTATAAGCATCATGTTTAATTCTGGAAAAAAATTATACATGTAATAACAGGTAAAACAGTATTTTAAACATTGAACATAAATTGCAATTTCCATAACCTGGATAAAAACATCTTGATATTTACCTGGTTGTATTCGTTGGCATGGAAACTGAAAATAGCAACATTACAGTCAGAATGTTATTACCAATACTACTAAGCTGTTTTTACGCTCCATTTTTTTTAGTAATATACAATATAACTTGTTGTCTAATGTTTGGGAAAAGCTAAATAAGATATTTGTAAGTCCAGCTAAAAAACATCTATGCACATTTATGACAACAGATATTAACATAATTATACAGACAAAACTAATGAGCTCCAATCTTTGTTAGTGTCATACACCAATCATATGCAGTTTTGTAAAACATTGCACGTGTGGCATTAATTGGAAAGCTTGAATGCAGTTATTTAAAACAATACTACTTAGTAGAAGGCAAATAGGCTTACATACTGTAAATTGTAAGCATAATTTTTATTATTGCTACACTGATGGCAAGAGGAGGAACTTTGGCTGCAGAACACTTGTATATCACATTCTAGGTATGTTTACTGTAAGACCAGACCTGGTCACCTAGCAAGACCAGACCTGGTCACCTAGCAAGACCAGACCTGGTCACCTAGCAAGACCAGACCTGGTCACCCAGCAAGACCAGACCAGGTCACCCAGCAAGACCAGGCCTGGTCACCCAGCAAGACCAGACCTGGTCATCCAGCAAGACCAGACCTGGTCACATAGCAAGACCAGACCTGGTCACATAGTAAGACCAGACCTAGTCACATAGTAAGACCAGGCCTGGTCACCTAGTAAGACCAGACCTGGTCCCCTCATATTGTTTTTATGCAGGCATATTTCATAGCCAGATAGATGGCAACGCTTTATCAGAATAGGAATGCTACAGTCATGTTATGTTATATGAAATTATAAGGCTTTATACAGAATTTCAAGTCAAAAATACAGATTTCAGCCAAAAAATGTGGCAGGACACTCACTTCCATCTTTTGTTGCTGTATGAGAAGCAGATAGGAGGTCAACTCAGAGTCCAGCTGGCTGCAAAGAACCCTGCACAGAAAGCATCTGTCTCACACACAGGGTCTATGCATTAAGGGAGGTGTCAAATTAAACATCATTTCAAGCATACTACAAAGAAAATTCAAGGACCCAAATTCATAGTTTATTATGTTACGCAATCGCAGAAAGCAAATTATATCAGCAGAAAATGACAGCAGTGGTCAGTGGTCAGCAATTGCTAAGTAACACAAGCAGACAAGATGACACCCACTTGCTAGACAATGACTACCGCTTACGAAAGGCCAGTCCCCAGTCATAATTTGGTTTGAAAATGAGCTCCACATCACTTGAATTCTGGTGTAGTCAGAATTCAAGGTTTTCCAAGGCTGCATGTCAAATTTCAAGGCTTTGTATTGTTGTTGTTGAAATTCAAGATTTTCAAGGATTTCAAAGCCCCGTACGGACCCTGCTGACACAATGTGACTGTCAATTTCATATCACTGTGGATTATTAAAATATATCAAAAGTTTACAGTACAGAAGAGTTGGCTGACATGCAAAATGGCCACACAATATAAAATGTTAACTGTTTTAAAGGTAAAATCTGATAATTTTTATTATAAAATCATGTTACAAACTATAAAATCTATTCTATCCTGACTGCCCAATGTGGTTTAATGAACCACATTTTAAAATATACTTTGACCATTATCTGCTTAATTTGAATGTGTTGGGACAAATATTTACTTTGCATGCAGAGAACATAATTTTTCGGGTGTTAATGATGTGCCCATAACATGAACATGTAACTTTGTCTACAGGTACTTGAGATGGGAGGACTGTGTAAAGAGGGATGTAAGAAAGACAGAGGAGGATGACAAGTGGAGGGAGAAGGCTGTTGATAGGGAGAAGTGGAAAGGAATGACAGAGGAGGATGACAAGTGGAGGGAGAAGGCTGCTGATAGGGAGAAGTGGAAAGGGATGACAGAGTAGGATGACAGGTGAAGGGAGAAGGCTGCTGATAGGGAGAAGTGGAAAGGGATGACAGAGGAGGATGACAAGTGGAGGGAGAAGGCTGCTGATAGGGAGAAGTGGAAAGGGATGACAGAGTAGGATGACAGGTGAAGGGAGAAGGCTGCTGATAGGGAGAAGTGTAAAGGGATGACAGAGGAGGATGACAAGTGGAGGGAGAAGGCTGCTGATAGGGAGAAGTGGAAAGGAATGACAGAGGAGGATGACAAGTGGAGGGAGAAGGCTGCTGATAGGGAGAAGTGGAAAGGGATGACAGAGTAGGATGACAGGTGGAGGGAGAAGGCTGCTGATAGGGAGAAGTGTAAAGGGATGACAGAGGAGGATGACAAGTGGAGGGAGAAGGCTGCTGATAGGGAGAAGTGGAAAGGGATGACAGAGTAGGATGACAGGTGAAGGGAGAAGGCTGCTGATAGGGAGAAGGCTGCTGATAGGGAGAAGTGGAAAGGGATGACAGAGTAGGATGACAGGTGGAGGGAGAAGGCTGCTGATAGGGAGACGGCTGCTGACAGGGAGAAGTGGAAAGGGATGACAGAGTAGGATGACAGGTGAAGGGAGAAGGCTGCTGATAGGGAGAAGGCTGCTGATAGGGAGAAGTGGAAAGGGATGACAGAGGAGGATGACAAGTGGAGGGAGAAGGCTGCTGATAGAGAGAAGTGGAAAGGGATGACAGAGGAGAACGACAAGTGGAGGGAGAAGGCTGCTGATAGGGAGAAGTGGAAAGAGATAACAGCTGGGGTAGTGCAGTAGTACACAAACTAGCCTTACCCCTTTATAAAGGAAGAAGCGGAAAGGGATAACAGCTGGCGCGGTGCAGCAGTACATGACCTAGCATTAACCCCTTATAAAGGGAGAAGCAGAAAGGGATAACAGCTATGGCAGTGCAGCAGTACATGAACTAGCCTTACCCCCTTATAAAGGGAGCGGTGAGGAAGAACACATATTTGAAATTGTTGACAGTTGTTTGTGAGTGTACTGAACAGGAAGGTTGATATTCATAAACAAATAACAGTCAAATAACATTTTTAAATTGGGGTTTGGGCAGTCAAGATATTAGAATAAATATACCAGGTAGTTTATACAAGGCAAACTTATTTCATAATCACAACTATCAGATTTGGTACCATTAACTTTAGCTACAAATACAATATTTATGTACCAGTATATGTGTGTGCAAATCCAGTCAAAAATAATTTCATAGTTCGTTGGATAATTTCGCCAAAACTAAATAAAATTTTTTTACAAACAAGTCAGCTTGTCTTGGCGGATAAAAAATAGGTTCAATTATTCGTGAAATTTGAAGTTTGAAATGCGAGGAATGAAACAATGAAATAAAGGAGGGAGATTTAATAGAACAGTGATGGTGGTACCGGAAGCTATTTAATAAGTATCATCTTAACCCTTTAACACATACAACAGCCGAAAATGGCTGCATCCAGCTTTCATAGCAGCCAGACCCGACTTTTGTATAACAATTTTCCTTTCCATCACTATTCTCTGACTTGGGAACAGACAGTATCAATCGGAAGCTGACTGATTTTTCTTTCTGTCTCATATTTATTAATGACCAGATTCAAAGATAGTTTCAAGTATCTGCATCAATATTTTGACAAAATGCGTTGTCTGAAAAATAAAATATAGTTTTTAACATATTTGGTTCTTGTTTGCTGTATATTGCTGCTAACATATATATAATATATATATATATATATATATATATTTATATATATATATATATATATATATACATTTGGCTCATTGGGTATAGCAAATTATAGCCACTCAGAAATTATCTGGTAGCAGGGTGAACTGCTTTTTGTTTTGTTTTCTGTTTCGATGAAATTCAGGTAGTGATATCCCCATGATTAGATTGAGATAAATTATATTTATTATCATAGTATTATAATGAAGCATTTCCTTAGCAATAAAAATACTAATTCATATGTTTATGTTGATTATTAGTAGTTATGATTTTTTAAAGTAACTGTTCTACAGAGGATTACCATGGAGCATTTCTACGCCCGGGTAGAAGAAGGAAACTGGAACTGTTTTCACCACGATAATTTAATTGTTACAGCTGCAAACTTTAATCACACCTGGTATGGCTGATGGGAACAGAACATACCGCACTGTAGCATACCGTTGGTTCTCACAAATAATGAATATGTATATATTACGAATGTACCGATTCTGCAAGAAGACGCAGCCAGCAAAGACGTCAGGCATTCGCTGTATCCTCTGCAGTAGATCGGATGCCTCCAACAAGACATTAGTCCCGCACTACAACATAGCAACACCTCTCATTGGCTACAGAGTAGCAGTAGAAGGAATAAGCTACTCTCATTGGCTGGCTGGTTCCCATTAATTAGCCACTGAAAATATGAAATGCTGGAGGCAATAATAATTATGCAGATGTTATATTGCTGTTAACTGTATCTTTCTTCCATTGTTTATTGATCACTAAATGTATATTTCATACTTCAATTGGTGTAAAATATTTCACCACTATAGGATTAGTTTTGGGGCATTTTTACTGCACCCAGAAAGCAGAGTGTGCAGTTTTGGGATGATCAGATTTAATGATTTTTAAGATCAACACTTAATTTTTTTTAATGACAAATTCAGTAAAAAAATGCCCTACACAAACCATTTAATTATTTGGCGATCAAACTATATAATTTTCATTAAAAAGTATATTGCTCAACAATACGCAATCCATGCCACATTTACAAAAATTCCAGTAGGACTAATTGGGTGAAATCAAATGTAGCCTTTTTAAGACATTTCTTTTTCTTTAAAAATCCCATTTAAAAACCTTAAAAATGCCAGAACCCATTTATGTCTTTTTAAGACTATGCACACATACTGAGAAAAACTTTAAGTAATTAATATACCAATGGTCCACATGCAGGAACATAACCAATGGTCCACATGCAGGAACATAACCAATGGTCCACACAGCGGAACATACCAATGGTCCACATATAGGAACATAACCAATGGTCCACATATAGGAACATAACCAATGGTCCACATAGTGGAACATAACCAATGGTCCACATAGTGGAACATAACCAATGGTCCACATAGTGGAACATAACCAATGGTCCACACAGTGGAACATACCAATGGTCCACACAGTGGAACATACCAATGGTCCACACATTGGAACATACCAATGGTCCATTGAACAATAGTTCGGTGAGCAGCTAGGGACTTCTCATACGAGGCTACTGGTTCAATCTTAAATTCAGGCAATAATTTTTATGAACAAAAAGGCAGAGAATTAAAAACCACAAATGTCAACTTGGGCCCAGTTTTCACACAATGAAATGCATGACTGTTTTGATTAAAACAAGAAGACAAAACCACTGAAACCCACTCCCACATTAAGGCCCCCATTGGCGATCTGAATCAAACTGTTCTTCATAACTCTTATGAACCCTGTGTTGCCACTGGTGCATTATATGACACTAATATAACGATGAAGTCACGGGCAACTGCCAATGGAAGTACAAATGTAATTTGGAACAATGATGCATCCACGATAATGACAAGAAAGTAAATATTTAAGTAAGTATTGTGTCAGCAAAGGATGCGTCATACCAATAATAATGCTTGCTGATATTAAACAGAAATCACAATGCTGATCTAACATTTTAATAATTTCAAAAGCTATTGAGCCAAGGTACATGATTGTTTTGGTGTGCGGCAAAATAATTGTGCAAATCTTTTCAGTATTTAATTGTTCATTTTATTCAAATTATATCAGTCACTCATGGATTTAGATGTAGCATGACATGTATAATCTTAACTGATGACCCTTGTTGTACACCATGATGAAAATACAAATTGTCATAGCTACTAAAACATTTATTGTATGTGCCATCTGTTGTTTAACAATGACATCCTGCATACCGACTATCAAACTACAATATTCTTATAGGAAATTTATTGTTTTATGTCTTCATTGATGATATAGCCATCATTACAGAAGACATTGTCAGTTATGTAATCAGCCATACTCACCCTTGTTGGCTCAACAGAGGGCAGAGATTCAAAGGATGCAGCCACTTGATCACTATAACGCCACACGTATGGCACATAGCTCGCAAAGATTCCTCGTACAAAATTTTGGAACATCTTAAAATCTCCACCACTATCCTGAAAAAAAAAACCATTACTATATTCGTGTCCACAAAATACCTGCACGATGAGATTGCAAAAAGTTTATTTAATTGGATGTTACAGCTGATGTTGTCTGAGATTGTGTCTACCTGGGATAGTTGCAATATTTCACATGCTTATAAATTGTATATTATACATAAGTGTTAAAATTTTCCATTTAATTAATTTTGTGTTACTGTCAAGTTTCAGATCTGCATAAAAATCTAACCATTCATTTTGTAGATTGGCATGCATTATGTTATGAGTAGGTAATCTGTATATAACATTCTGTACATATCAATTACACTGGACGTTGTACCTAAAACCAAAAATACTGTCCTGCCATGTATCATTCAGTGTAGTCACGTTATCATATTTTGAATTTTTTTTATTTCTAATAATTTAATTATTCTTACTTTCTGATTTCATTAATGCATAGCACAGGTACTTCAAGCAAATATATGAATCACTCAGAGGTGTAGACTATTTAGTGTAAAAGGTTCTCAGCATTCTAGAATTAGTTTTATGACAACATATTAATTAACTTTCATACACTGATTACTGCTCCATTGGAAACAACTAAAGGAAAACAATTTTACACATAGAATATTGTGGAAATTATTCTTATAGAAACAATTTCAGATTGCCAGTTGAAAACAAAGAAAATATCACAATTATATGCAGGAAATACCTCAAAGACGTCTTTGAGGCTATGCTGGTAAAAAGTAAATAACTGGTGCAGTTTTTCCAGCTGCCTGTCTACTACACGTCCTGTATAACTTCTGCTTTCAGACATCGCCTGCAACAAATAATCACTGTTCACAAGTTGGAAATACCAAAGGACCTTCTCAAAACTTTACAATGGAATTCCTCCTTTTTCAATATTAGCAATTGGTTTTTCACATACAGTGGCCTATCAGACTGTCGACATAAGGAACAGCAATTAAAAGGGACTTTGAAATCCCTGTCTGCCCAACAGTGCTGGATATAAGGAGCATTAACAAGAGCATTAACAAAGAGTCCAACAATTTTCTCATTTATGTGTAGCCCGCCCTTATCAAATATCTTTAAATTTTATTTTTAAACATATTCACACTACTAGCATTAACACAATCATTTGGCAGTTTGTTCCATTCATTTATCACCCTCTGTGAGAAAGAGTACTTTCTCATGTCCAACCTACACTGCTCCTTAACTAATGCTGCTTTGTGTCCTCTGGTACTACTGCCTTCTTTAAGTTTGAAGAACATATTCCTGTCAACATCCTCATAACCATTAACTATTTTAAAGACTTCTATTTGGTCTGCTCTTAGTCTCCTGGTCTCTAGTGTTGTCAAACCACATTGTAATAAGCAACTTTCATAACTAAGGTCTCTCAATTCTGGAATCATTTTAGTTGCTCTTCGTTGTATTCTTTCTAGCTTGTCTATGTCCCTTTTTATGACATGGCCTCCATGCTTGAATACAATATTCCAAATGTGGTCTAACTATTGGAACAGATATATGCCGAAATTATATGGAACAATTTGGCTAAGTCCTAACTTTCCCATATAGTGATAGTCCACTGTACATAGTAAGAATAATAACAGCATTATTTAAAGTAAAAGAAAAGTCATGGTTTTGGGCCTATGCACCTATAAAGGTTACTAAAACATAACCATTTGCAATTACAAATAAGAATATAATTTCAGTGGTTTACTAGGTAAACCTTGTTGAACAAACAGTGTCTTAATTTCATGGGCTGCGCCATACTGTTAGCTATATCATAAGTGCAATATTCGCTCACAAAATGAAAATATATTTGTATACACCTATTCCTGCACTCCCCAATAGGATGTGGCCATGCTGTTTGCATCCAAACTCAACTTATGTGGCATATTCTGGCCTTCATTTACTAAACTACGGTAGTCTTCTTTCTGTCAAAACAGAACATTTGTTTGAGACTTTGCGTTGGTTCAGTGTATGCTGGCCTCACTTAACCATTTTAGTACTACAGCCCTGATGTGCTGCGACCATTGAATACTACATTCCCAGTGAATATGCAAGAAAATCACTGCATTACTTCAAGTCAAGATTTCAGCAACAAAAACGCGTTTTATTAATAGGAATATTATATATATATTCTGAAAATATGATAATCAGCAAGTAAAATGAGCCATATCATTTTACTTGCTTTTCATCGTCATGGCAACCAGCAATCCAAAATAGCCACCATGATTTCAACGTTTTTGCACATTTAATATAAACTACTCATGCTGACCATGCTACAGGAGTGTACTATGATATAAAATACAATATCAAGTACATTTTGTGGAGTACAAGAAAGTGAAAAACAAGTTATTTATCTGTATTTTATACATATATGACAGAAGTGTTTATTTGTACATTTGCTAACACATCCATCACTACTGGACGGATTCCAATCAAACTTTGCATGTTGACGGATTCACAGACACCTATTCCTTCTTACAAAAATCAACCTCCGGCAATGACACATCATCCAGCATTGATAGTACAGTGATAGTACAGTGCGCAGCTCATCCTCAGGGTTTACACCATCACTTTCATCATCACTGATGTCCGAGTAGCCATCGAAAATACTCCCGCTGTCGGCTTTCGTTTCGCCTCTGGCTCGGTTGCTAAGTTTGCTAACACCATCGTTGTTTCGATTGTCAACATCCAACAAAGATTTGTTGCTAAAACTATCAAATAATTTGTCCAAAACATATGTTGATAAATTGCCAGTTGAAGTAATGCCGTCCGCCATTGCAGCCATTGTAAATTTTTATAATTCATCATTAAAAACAGCGAAAATCTCCGTAAAATGACATTGAGCGATAATCAATGATTTCCGCTACTGAATAGCTAATTCATTCGCCACGACTACCACAGATAACAAGTGGCTCCATTTTGTGGATAATCATGAGTAAAAGCGATTTAAATAGTGAAAGTAGCCAATGCCGAAAATCCCGCTTGTCGTACTGAAGTGTCACACACCATGCAGGGTTATCCCGATATCATACAACTATGCATGCGCTTATCGGTTGCGCTGGTTAACATGTCAGCCCTCAGTCAACCGCAGGAATGACCGGAATCTCCAACTATTTGACCACATTCTGTGTAAACCACTTGCATGATATTCTTGATTTTAGTTGCACATGGTTGGTTTTTTAGGTCTTTCAAGTGCAGAACCCCAAAACCATGACTTTCATTTCACTTTAACTATGTTGCAGCTTGCAATGATACATCAAAAGAAAGAATAATTAATTGCAACCGCATTAATTAATTGTAATCACATTAATACAGAGAGGATTGTAGTATATTTTGAGTTAGGTAGCACTTCTTCACATAGGTCAAGGGCCAGTTTTGAGCACCTGCTTCCTCGGCACTTATGCACTATCCATACTGTGAGGAGCGGTAGAGTAGTGGTTAGAACACAAGAAGCTCAACTGAGAGAACCGGGCTATGAATCCTCTTGCTGCAGTTTTGAAAATTGCACAATTTTGTTCACTCCACGTTGCCTCAATTCACTCAGCTGTATAAACGAGTACTTGGCTGTAGACAGTGGTGGATATATGTGACCGATTAGTCTTTGCACAGTAATTGCAACATGGCTGAATGCACCCCAGAGTTGTGTATTCCACAGACAAGAACTGGTGACAGACCACCTGACCTACCATTGTGAATCGGCCAAAGTGTCTCAGAGTAAACTTGCACTTGTTCAGCATGAACTCAACAGGTGGCGCTCCAGTCATGTGCTTGAAGAATGTCACCATGCCCATCAATTGTCCACAGAGGGCGCACTGGGTGCTCACATCCGTCTGTCGCAAACAGTTTTCTCATGAATAAACAATGCCTGTACCATTGTTATTATTCCAGTCACTTCTGTCAGGCTATCTATAACTTTCATTACAAATACAGACAACCATTATGCACCAAACCTTGGCACGAAGAGGATAAGTAGGTAATGACAATCAACAACTCAACAATTAACAGCAGCAATCACCCCTTCTCATGATCAACGGACGAGCCCAGTGTCACTGTAAGGTCAAGCAGAAGTCAGAATGCACACACTGTGGAACCGACCTGAATTGTTATACTGTTACTAGTGGGCCCTGAAATTTCATATTCATTTCTGTACCAATAAAAATAAGGCTTGAAGCATGTCACACAAAATACGTACCTCAGTGGAGTTGTATGTAACAGTATCATAAACAACCGTCCCTTCATACTGATTTAGGGATATGTCACACCCCTCTGGCATTCTTCATTTTTTAATGCCCCCTAAGATATTCTTGAATCTTTTTGCTCAATTCCTTCTTACTCTACATTAGTTAACAGACATATTGATGGCGTCCCGGATGGTTCAGTGTTACATCCCACTCTACATGATATGTAGTGTGAATTATGATTGCGCACAGATACATGTATATACAAACACTCACAAACCAATAAATATATCATTCTTACACAGGAATATCAATAAAATAGCCATGCTTAACATAAGTAATTAATCAATCAAATTAAGTCATTAATGTCTAACTCTAAAGAAAATGTCTAAAAAATAGTAAAAAAATTATGTATATAAATAATAAGAAAATTTATTTTACCAAACGAAGTGGATGATATATTTTAATGCAGATGAAAACTGACCTTGTACTTAAAATATTTATATATAATTTATATATGTGTGTGTGTGTGTGTGTGTGTGTGTGTGTGTGTGTGTGTGTGCGTACGTACACAAAAGGGAGTTTCATGATAGTTTTTCGAAACGATTTGGGTTTTATATGTTGTTATTTTTGGTGGGATCATATTCCACATGCGAATTGCCAATTAAGACCATTGCCATGGCATTGGCACTGCATTTATATGACACCTGGGACTACGTATTGTCCACGGGTTCAAGAGTGGGTTAGTAGGCTTCACGGTTCATTGGTTGTGAAAACGGTTGGTTCGGCACACGGGCTGAACCCTGTAATATTGATCGTAATAATAATTATGGATCGCCAATAATCCCAATATGGCAATATATAATATTCCTATTCGGTATTCAATAATTATTACTTACAGCTCTTGGCATGAAAAACACAATAGCATCGTTGAGGTCATCACATTCGGCTTGCAGCTGCATGTGATCGAAGATGAAGAAAATCTGTTCATCCCAGCTGAAACTGAAACGTGATGAACTATGACACCCTCTCACACGAGGGTGAAGTGCCGGCATTTCACGTGTTCAAAGACCTGTCAATAATCGTAGACTTTTTGTATTTATAATATACATTGTTTACACGTGTATATTTGACAACAATTCTCGACGACATTTCGTCTACAGTTTGTATGTTTCAAAGCATAGCGATGATGTTCGCAGCACGATTTGTGTGCATTAAAATGTAATAATTTCGCTTTGTTTACAAAGCACCCTGCCTTCTTACCGATTCGACGCCATTTAGAACTCTCGCCAGTCATATGATCGGGTAAGTAGTCTCTAATTCAAACAAACCATTTTCTTTTAATTGATCACTAATGTTTATAGTGTTTTAGTGTTTATACCATATTTAGTATTGATTAAATTAAAATTATTTACACATTATCTACGGTGATAATTCAATTATAACTATGCGGTAATGTAGTGGTCGAGATTATATGCAACACAATTTCGGCCAATCCCTGTCCCGCCGTGTGGCGCCACTGTTCTGGCTACGACGCCAAGGGCGGATCATGGCTTTGTCAGGCCTGGAAGAAGGATCGAATTGCCTTCTGGTTAAACGTAAATGCTTAGTGAGAAATGAAGAGTAGTAGATAGTTGGACTTAGTATGATGGCTGAGCTTAGGGTTAACATCGGCGTGAGACATGTTAATGCATTTAGCCCATTATACTGGTTGGTGTAGTTTTCGACCTACTTAAATTAATAGAATATGCCGTTTAAAAAAAATCTTAAGAAACATTTTGTGTAAGAGATCGATATACCAAATCAGCAAAAGCTACTTCATTTATTCAATGCAAACAAATTATTAAAACAGTGGTTTTGAGTGAAAAACTTACGAATATTGAACGTCTGAACCATGTCGCGCGAGTCGAGGAAACCGGCGGAATTCGACCTATATTTGTGGCAAGCCGTACAGACAATCGTTTTTAATTTTACCACTTTGTTCCAATTATGTCAACTTTTTATAACAACCAGGCTTGACATAGCGCTTTATAAAACACATACACATATACTTGTATTGAATATATAACGTTAATGTAGTACATTTTTTCTCGTATATTTAACACATTTTAATTAATCCTACTTTTATGACAAGACTAGCTTGCCATACATCTACCACAAAAAGGGCTATTATTGTCACGTGGCCAAGAACGAGACACGTGTCAGCAGACGCTCAATAATAATGTCTGGTAAGCATGCAAAGTCGGTTTTTTATCAAGGTATGTATATCATAAATGTGTTCCATGTTATATTATATATAAAATATATTTTGCTCAGACAAGACTCTGTATCGTTATTGTCGTAAACAGACGCTGTGACGTCTCTAACGCGATATCAAGCGGGATTTCAATGGATCGAAAACTGGCGTGGGTCGAAAACTGCACCGGTAACTATACTGTTCATCAGCAGGATTCAGGAAGGTCAACACCTAGGCTATAATTATATACGCCTAGGCTATTAAGCAGCGACCGCCGCCTTGTTCTACTATCTATAATCTTCTCTTGCACAGGAGCAGCTGTCTCGCAATGCTTAAAAGCGTGAAATGGGAATGTCATGAGCCGTAATATTTAATATTAAAAACTGACACGCACTAACCGTTTCACACTCGTGTATTCCGTGACCTAACACACGCACAGTAGCGTCAAGAAGTATAACGAAATATGTTCCAAGGCAAAGGAGTACATTTATCGTTACCGGTGGGCAATATTTCTGTAACTCAACCCGCGCACGACGTCACGCGATGTTACGGTTTTCTTCACAAAACGATTCCATACACGAAATTGAGTTTTTTGCGTGTGTTTAATAATATCCCATATGAATACGTTTTTGGCCCAGCGGAACTACACCCCTACTGGGGCGTTTGACTATGCCTACTGTAATTATATGTCCTTAGGTTGACAGTGGACCAATATTGATATGCCAAGACTGGTCCAGTATTGGGCCAATGTTGGCCCAGTGTATGGCGTTATGTTTGTCTAATCAAGCACACCATCTTGCATGGCCCTGCGTTGGCATACCAAGCTACTGCCATGTAGTGGCAGTCGATGTACTACCAACGTTGGGCCAAGGTTGGCATGCCAATACCAGACTTGTTGGCAAGCCACAAACTGGCAAGTATTATTCTTCACCATGGTGACGCCATAAATGTCGACGAAGAAATTACACCTTCTCTCGAAAACATGGTTGTGCTCACATGGTTGAGATTAATTAACGTGGCACTCCCAAAGCTCGTCAAGCAACGATACGGCACTGAACTGAGAGCTAGAACACTGGCGTCGATTAAGCCTGAAATATCCCAGGCCCTAGACTCACTACTTGATGAAATCACTTCCGCCGATGATGCAAAGTTCATGCGTACAGCTACGGCCCACTATCAACAGAACAAATTTGGGCAGAGACAGTCGTTCTCAAGGCGTCAACCATCTCCATTTTCTGCCCCAAGGCGGTCTACAAGTAAAAGGCATGTCCACTCTGCAAACAAGCTGGCCGCAGCAACGTGCAGCATTTCTTGAGCGAATGCCCATATCTTCCCGAACAAGATCGTCGCTACATGGCTAAGATACGTCAAGTCTTTGACGTACACGAAGAGGACGACGAGTATGAGTATAGCCATGAGCTCCATCAACCCGAAATCGTTGACCATCCTACATTAGGCCTCGCTACGGCACAACGCATCGACATACGTCAGTGGCTTTATCTGGACACGTTTTGTGGCCATCACACGGTCCGAGTCACCGTTGAAAGCGGTGCGAAAGTCAACATGATCCGACATTCCACTGCTCTGAGACTCGGTTGTGAGATCAAGAGTTCTTCTCAATCAGCTCATCAAGCTGATGGGACATCACATAATTGGCGAGACTACAGTGCATCTAACGCGCAAAAACCACACCTCGTTTTGTGGGTTAGTCGTGAAGAACTTGGATGTCGAAGTTCTAGCTGGCACTCCATTTATGGAAGTCAACGACGTGACCATACGTCCAGCTAAGAGAATCATCACGCTGTCTGATGGCACGACTTACACGTATGGTACCACCGATGAATCTCTCAATCGACATGCAGTACGATGCACCCACGTGTTGCGAGCGCCCCCCACCAGTACCACGGTTTGGCCTGGCGAGTTCGTGGAAGTAAACCTCCCCACTGACTTGTTTACTACGGTCTCCACATTCGCTTTGGAGCCACGCCTTGACACTACAGGCAACAAGTTCACACGAGACAGTGACCTGTGGCCACAACCGTCGCTCGTTACCAGCGTAGATGGCGTGGTACGCATACCCAACCTGACAAACACCACTCGCTTGCTGAAACGAAACGAACACTTTTGCCAAATTCGAGACGTGTTTGTACCGGACGTTCCAACAAACACTCCCTTACGTTCTGACGTTATCAGTAAGGCCATAGACCTACAACCTCGCAGATCTACACCTAGCAAGCACTCTGCCTCTGTCCAAATCGATCCGGACATGCAACTATCATCCGATGAACGTGCATCATTCCGCGCCATCATTGAAGAATACGACGATGTATTTGACCCTAACTACACTGGCTATAACGGCCATGTTGGACCTTTCGAAGCGGTCGTAAACATGGGCCCTGTTCAACCACCTCAACGGAAAGGCCGCCTACCACAATACGCTCGAAATCAGCTCGTTGAGCTTCAGAGCAAATTCGACGAACTTGAGACGATGGGCGTTGTCGTTCGACCTGAGGATGTTCCTGTGAACGTCGAGTACCTCAATCCGTCGTTCCTCGTTAAGAAGCGAAACGGTGGACACCGATTAGTCACTGCATTCACAGACGTGGGACGCTATAGCAAACCACAACCATCCCTGATGCCCAACGTTGATAACACGATGCGTAAAATCGCACAATGGAAGCACATCGCAACAACAGATTTATCGAATGCTTTCTATCAAATACCACTCTCCCGTGGATCAATGAGGTACTGCGGTGTCGTCACGCCGTTCCGCGGTATGCACGCTCTGCGATGGGGATGCCCGGGTCAGAAACTGCACTCGAAGAATTGCTATGTCGCATACTCGGAGATCTGCTGCAAGAAGGCAGTGTAGCTAAACTTGCAGACGACATCTACTGCGTCGGCAACACCATTGTTGAACTTCAACAAAACGTCAAAAGGCTATTACAATGCTTCGCCAACAGTGGTTTGCGACTATCAGCCACCAAGACAGCGATTTGTCCGACGTCAACTACCATTCTCGGTTGGATATGGAATATGGGTACCATTCAGGCGAGTCCTCACCGTATTGCTACCCTAGCCAGCTGTGAAGCTCCCACGACTGTGAAGGCCATGCGCGCATTCGTTGGAGCTTAGAAAATGCTAGCGCGTGTAATACCCGGTTGCTCTCCTTACTCGCACCTTTCGATAATGCAACTGGCGGACGCCAGTTTTCTGAACACATCGTTTGGACAGACTCGTTACGGAAGGCCTTCAAGCATGCACAGGACAGTCTACATACGAACAAGGCTATCACGTTGCCTCAACCCTCCGACAAGCTATGGCTTGTGACCGATGGCTCCACCAAACAGTACGGATTAGGGGCTACCTTGTACGTGATGCGTGCTGGCAAATTGAAGCTGGCCGGATTCTTCAGTGCCAAATTACGCGGGCGACAAACTACGTGGCTGCCTTGCGAGATAGAGGCGTTGTCCATTGCAGCCGCAGTGAAGCATTTCAGCCCGTACATCGTACAGTCGAGTCACACTGCATCTATCCTCACTGACAGCAAGCCTTGCGCACAAGCTCATGAAAAACTGTGTCGCGGCGAGTTATCTGTGAGCCCGCGAGTCTCTACATTCTAGTCGGTAGTCAGCCGCTATCAGGCAACTGTCCGACACCTCGCCGGCTCAGCAAATGTCCCATCAGACTTTGCTAGTCGCAACGCACCGACATGTCTCGAACAACAGTGTCAAGTATGCACCTTCGTTAGGCAAATGGTGGAGTCGGTTGTCCTGCAACGCTTCACTACCAACGATGTGACATCTGGGAGGGCTCGACTTCCGTTCACCAGCAGATCAGCGTGGCTAGATATCCAATCCGAATGCCCTGATGTGCGACGCACACTTTCACACCTCACACAAGGGACGCGATCATCCAAGAAAATAACGAATGCCAAAGACGTCAAGCGATATCTAAACGTCGCATCCATCGCCCGTGATGGTCTGTTAGTCGTACGCCGTAACGATCCACTCAGCCCAGCACGAGATTGCATCATCGTTCCCCGTATGGTCCTTGACGGGCTAGTGACAACACTACACATTCAACTGGACCATCCCTCATTTTACCAGTTGAAACAGGCAGCACTTATCACTAGTAAGTCACCCTTACGCACGCACGCACGCACGCACGCACGCACGCACGCACGCACGCACGCACGCACGCACGCACATTATTACATATTTTGTGTGTGTGTGTGTGTGTGTGTGTGTGTGTGTGTGTGTGTGTGTGTGTGTGTGTGTGTGTGTGTGTGTGTGTGTGTGTGTGTGTGTGTGTGTGTGTGTGTGTGTGTGTGTGTGTGTGTGTGTGTGTGTGTGTGTGTGTGTGTGTGTGTGTGTGTGTGTGTGTGTGTGTGTGTGTGTGTGTGTGTGTGTGTGTGTGTGTGTGTGTGTGTGTGTGTGTGTGTGTGTGTGTGTGTGTGTGTGTGTGTGTGTGTGTGTGTGTGTGTGTGTGTGTGTGTGTGTGTGTGTGTGTGTGTGTGTGTGTGTGTGTGTGTGTGTGTGTGTGTGTGTGTGTGTGTGTGTGTGTGTGTGTGTGTGTGTGTGTGTGTGTGTGTGTGTGTGTGTGTGTGTGTGTGTGTGTGTGTGTGTGTGTGTGTGTGTGTGTGTGTGTGTGTGTGTGTGTAAATATAGATGCGTGTGTGTGTGCGTGCGTACGTGCGTACGTACGTTTTATTAGAAAGGTAGCACTGAGCATGAAGATGACGGGAAATAGACCGCGGGGAAGGTCCTAGCTAAACAATACCAGCAGCCACTTGGAGGAAAAGAAGTTTTAGTAACAGAACGCTACAAGAACCGTTCGGAATGGAAGAAGTTAATTTCTTGCAATAAGGGTAGAAGTTTTATAGTAACTTGAACACACAGATAACCCAGATGGTGTAGTGTCAACGAAGCAGAGACGTATCCTGAGGTGTCTAGGTTAGTGTTGGAGGGACACGCAGGCGTCTAGGTTAGTGTTGGAGGGACACGAAGGTGTCTAGGTTAGTGTTGGAGGGACACGCAGGTGTCTAGGTTAGTGTTGGAGGGACATGCACATATGGTGAATAGGCATAATATATTACATATCTTCGAAAAGAAGCCATCTGATCACGCAGCAAAATTATAAGTATAACAAATAATAAGTATAACATATTATCTTTTAGAACCGTTGACCCGTCGACATTGCGTTGCACCAGAAGGAATAGCAGGAAGTTTAACAGGATTAAATACTGCGGCTTCCTTTAGAATCGGAGAGGCCTATTTAGCAGATGCCTTGCGAAGAAGGTTTGTCACGGCTACATTGGTTACACTTTTGCCAGTCACGTGAAATAACAGAACTTATTTATCAATGTAATAAAACTGAAAATCATGAATGTATTATAGAAATGGTGCCTTTCAAAATTACCCTGCAACTGTTTGACACGCATTTAACCATACATTAGTTAAGAAACCTTTAAAGATTATATTAACTAACAATATACCCATTCTTCGGACAGCATAACTTGCCGTCTTTCATACCCCCCCCCACCAACAATGGGACAACAAGCATATCACCACTACCACAACTTGATTGAAAATTCAAAGTGGTACAAGCTGTTTACGACTTGTTTTGTCACTGCATCTGTGACGAATCGAATTAAAACATAAAAGTGCAACGACTTCTTCGTGGGTTCGCAGATGAACCTGACAGTTTGGCACCCGAGATGCAAAGTGTCTTGGAGGAGTAGCATAACATACAAACATACGCTAGCTGGATCATAACAAGATTTGCGACACAAAATCCCAGTACAAGTAAATTTATGTATTCGATAATCCACACATCTTGTTCTGTCTCACAGCGTGCTGCCGGAAAGAATGCATATAACAGTTGCATGTTCGTTACTTGTGCGAACCAGGTAAGTTACCTAATTTATATACATCTACATGTATACGTGTGTGTGTGTGTGCGTGCGTGCGTGCGTGCGTGCGTGCGTGCGTGCGTGCGTGCGTGCGTGTACAGTTGGGATATTAAATGATTTTAGATATCGTCTTAGTACATCTTTGAAGTGAAGGTCTGGCTGCTATTATTTTTCCGTCCTGCAGCTCGCCAAATCAGACAGATTTGGTGAGTCTGTTCTCCATCCTACAAACGTGTCAACCCAGCGCATTCGTCGATTGTGTACACTGCTGACAAGTGGCCGGAGACCTGTTCTTGAAATAATGTCTTGGTTTATAATTTTGCTAATGTCTTCGTTTGTGACTTTGCTATATGTCAGGGAATGCCTAGAATCACTCAGAGGCATCGAGTGTGGGCGTGTGTCGGCCAGGTCTCATTGCAGTAGAGCAATACACTGAGTACGCAAGCTTCGTATCCTTTGTTATCTTTATACTATTCACATTAACAACTTTATTTCGCTTGTCTGACCAGAACAACAACCAGCTCGCCAAGAAATTCGCCGGCGAGAATGTGGAAGCGTTCGCTGACGTGTGCGGGAATCTCGCAGGAAGCCGCTGGAAAAAAAAGACGGGATGTCGTAAGTACTGACATTTATTCGTGACTGTCCCAACACCGGTGCTTCTAACTGGTGAATGCGTGACACAAATTAACAACTCACTCATTCACTCAGTCACTCAATCACACGTGTGTGTGTGTGTGCGTGCGTGCGTGCGTGCGTGCGTGCGTGCGTGTGTGCATTTAACATAATTTGGCTGCTACACATCTTTCTGGCAAGCTTTTCCATTGATAGATCACTCGGTGATTGACATTATCGTGATATAAGGACCTCGAATTGGCACAGCGATCGCAGGCAATGGTACCATCATTGCAATGGCACAATTTGTCTTTCAATAACCAACTACATGTTGTAAAATAATTAGGTTTAGTTACATAGCTCATGCAGCTAGCAACAAAACGATCGAGCTTTCCTGGCAGGCCCATGAAAATATATAGCATCTTTGGTGGTGATGTGCCGAGTGACGCCACTGTTGGGAGTGTGGCCAAAACACTGCCAATGCAGGAGTAGAACAATATAGACAGCTTTTCAACGCTATACTGCATCCAAACAACTGCTGTCACACTGTTGTCACGTGAAGCTGTGTCAACGCGGAAGACGGTGAGCTTCGCTAGAGTCAACAATGGCGGGAGCTGAGAAAGTGGTAAAGAGCGGATTGAGTTCAGCCCTAAGTGTCTTCTTCGAATATGACACACCAAAAATCGTGCACATCAGTAGCAAGACAGTGGGTGTCATCAACAGACTCATCCAACTCGTGATATTAGCCTACCTGATCGGGTATGTTCTAAGCACTTCTAAGTCTAAGTCTAAGAGTCTAAGACTAAGACTAAGTTCTGTCACTGCATGCCTTGGGGGCTCGGCTCTGGCTCTTGCCCTGAGGCTGATCCTAGACTAGAGACTAGTCTAGTAGAGTCTAGTCTAGAGTAGTAGAGGGGTAAGACGAATGTAGGACGTATTAAACTGTGATATGTGTAATGTGAATTTAACCAATTCATATGATGTGACATCATTGCAATCGAGCAGGCATATTACATTTTTTTTTGTAGAAGTATTGTCTGTGAAATAGTGCATTTTTAGAGTTTAACAGGCGGAGGAATTTATGGGAATTTTTCTGCTGTGGGCCACGTGGGTGCCTGAACACATGGGTATTTGTGTCAAAATTGACGAGCATCGCACGTCGGGGCATTTTAAAAGAGCTGGAGATATGTAATTTTGATAAAACTTGGTCAGTATGTCATTGAGGTGATAGCAGTTGCTGTGAAAAATTAAGAATTCACGTTTTCTTATAATAAGACAGAACGTTAACATGGCCACCAATGCAAATCTCTACTGTGATCTAACCCCTAGAATGAGGGGCGGTTGGTCTTAAAATGGATGGGAGGCTGGCCTAACAAATAGATGGGAGGTCAGATTGGTGAGAGGTGGACTCTCAAAATTGGTGGGAGGTTGGCCCCCCAAAGCAAAACAAGTGGGTGGTTGAGACCCTTGCCACACCCCCCTCTGGAGTATGGTATGCACTTCCACAAAAAAATACTGTCACAATAAAACATTGAGCAATTTTTATTTAAGTTATAGGTGACAGCTAAAAAGCCCATAACTGTTTATTTTATTAATATATCTTTATTATATCAAAATATATTACAATTTTAATACATACAGCAAACAATTTTAAACTATGTATAGTCTAGACAGTCTTGATTCTATTATGTTCTATTAACTGACTTGTCTGTACACATGTGGTTAACAACATCTACTGGTCTTAGGAGGCCTCATTCAACTATAATCAGCCCATTTCAGAACATCACACCAAGCCTACCCTTCTATGGCTATGGCTATGCTGCCATTGCTAGCTGGCACTGAGTAAAGGACCAGCCAGGGTGCATGTCACCCCTAGACTGCATGATATATATATATATATATATATATATATATATATATATATATATATATATATATATACATATATAATATATTATATATATATATATATATATAGTGGTTCTTTGATGTCTCCCGTTAACGAGAGGGGACCTACACTAACATGACTAGAACCCAGAACTTTCACATTCTTCTGTTCGGGTTCAGCTCATGTTGGCTCAACACAAAACATTGATCATGGGCAGGGTTGAAACAAATCATGATTTTAAATCGGATTATTTTATTTAAATTGGATTTTTTTTTTATTTATTTGATTGTTTTTTATTTGATTTTTTAAAATCTGGTATACACAATGTCATAAAATATTTTACTATCAGGCTGTCTGGTGTCAATACAGCTACACAAGTGTGCGCACTTTGTGCTTTTGTATTAATTAACACACAAAACTTTGTTGATCTCGATGCTTGTAAACAATTATTAGTGTTAAATTCATATAAATCAGCGATTAAAAATTGGAATTAAAAAAAATCATAGATTAATGATTTTTTTGGAGTGATTTAAATCATGATTTAAATAAATTATTTAAATCAAATGATTTAAATCAAACAACCATGATGATGGGTATTAAATTTTCCTTGCTGTTTCCTGTAAATTTCGATGTTTTATTTGAGATGAACTGTACAACTCATGTCCAGGTTAACATATCAAATATATTCTATTGTATAGTACCATAGGCACACCTGATGCTCACAAGTTCTTCTCTCAAAGGGTCGCCAGAACTTGGAATAGCCTTTCACAGGAAGCGTAAATGTAGCAATAGTCAACAAATTGAAGTCAAAATATATGACGAATTATAACTATAACCACTGGTTAACATAAAAAGCATTCTGTTGCTGCCCAACTCACAGACCAAACTGGTCCAACAATTCCCTGTATGCACACATTTATTATTGCACATGTGCAGTAGTGTCAACAGCTGAACTTGAAACTCTGTGATTAGTGTAAAGTGGTGTTAAACTGTTTGTTTCAGCTCCGCTCATGTTGTCATATTCCCATATTGATTTTGATATTATTGGCATGGCACCATATGGCACCACTGTTTGCAGCACTTAACCTTTTCGAGTAAAGGGTGTGGTATGCATGTCGAGTGGACACCTATTCTTTGAGACACAACCACCTTTTTACAAGCAAATAGTTTACTATTTTGGGTTAGATATGCCAATAAATCTGCTAATTTACCATGCAAATGATTTGAACTATAAATTTATCTTGCATGTATCTTATAGAGCCAGTATGCTGTCAGTTTACCATGTAGCTAGTATATATATATATATATATATATATATATATATATATATATATATATATATATATATATATATATATATATATATATATATATATATAGAGCTACTGTGCTGACCATTTAATTTTACCTTGACATTATTTAGCCAACATGCTATTCATTTACCATATTGGTAGAGTATAGAATCAATATGCTGGCTGTTCGTCCATTTAATTTTCCATGCAAATTTATTATTGAACCAATTAGAGCCAATATGCTGTCATTTAACCATTCAGGTATGTTATTGTGTTGTTGTTCTGTCCGCTGACTATGCAACCATATATGTTATAGGGCCAGTATACTGTCCATTTACCATGCAGGTGTAGAGCCAATATGCTCTATATTCACCATGCATGTATATTATAGAGCCAATATATTTTTTGTGTTTACCATGCAGGTATGTGATTGTCTGGAAGAAAGGTTACCAGGAGTTTGATCAGGTGGAAAGCGCTGTCACCACAAAAGTAAAGGGAGTCGTCTACACAAACTTCACACATCCGTCCATTCCTGGCATCTCCAGCAGACTGTGGGACGTGCCCGACTATGTGATTCCCCCACAGGTCAGTGATACATATCCACTTCTTGACTGTATCCAGAGGCCTCACTCACTCAATCCTCTTTGCTACATTGGAGTATAAGGCAACAACAAATCTCCTCCAGCCAACTGAGTTCATGCCAGATCTTCACAGCCAGCTTCACCAAATCTTCAGCAGTTCCTCCCCAGGTGTCCCATCATCTGCCTTGTCTCTTTTTTAGGTGGTATCCATTTCGAAGCGACATGTGGAAGGCTGTTCTGTCCACTTTAAATTAACACAGAACTTTGTGTTTTTGATTTTTGTGTGTGTTTGCATATGTACAGACAGTGGTAATTTTGATCTGCTTGAGATACATATGAATGCAATTTGTATTTAAATGTAGAAACATGGGTTGGTCCACACTTGCTAAATGCATGGGATCAGATGCATTTAATTTTTAAAATACAAATCTTAAATTAAAAACAAATGCAAACAATGTTAAAATTGCCCATTAAATTACCTTCACATAATATAGAAGTTTGTCGATTAAATTAATAATTCACTTGTACACAATTTTGACAAATCATTTGATTCCAGTGCATTTTAAAATTCATTTGCATCTGAATCATTTCAAATATATGTAGTACATTTAAATGTACAGGCTCAAATTTAAACCCAAGCCTGGTTGGTGCACATGCGTACATACAAGTGTACAGCGATAGCCCATTGATACAAGATGCGTAGAATACTTTCAGAAGCTGTAAATTAAAAATTTTGTCACCAGAGCACATGTGTTTGTTTTCAGGAGAATGCAGCGTTCTTTGTAATGACGAATATGATCTTCACTCCAAACCAGACACAAGGGAAGTGCGAGGAGGTATATTGTATGGTTCTAGCTGTTTGGATCTAGAGCAGGTGCCAAGGAAGTGTAGTTGTGTTTCATGGCTTAAGTGTAGCCGTGTTTCATGCCTTAAGGCTTAAGTGTAGCTGTGTTTCTTTCAAATGGCCACCAGTATTGTTAGCCTAGATAACGCTAACTCTTTGTTGCAGAACAACAAAACATCCTGCACCAAGAACTAAATGACTAAAATTGTTGGATGTTTTGCAGCAAAATGTATCTCGATAATTTGTTCACTGTTTGTGTTCATTTAGGATCCCAGCATGCAACGTGTAAACTGTACTAGTGACGCTGACTGTCACGAGGGGGAGTCTGTGCTCAATGGCAATGGTGAGTTTATATGAGAACTGGCAGAAACAAATGTTATGAGTTGTAGAGGCATGGACAAATGTGAAAGTATTGAAAAATAAAAGAGTAAAAACTGAGCTGATTGAGAAAATTATGAAACAAGGCTTTAGGCAACCGTGTTTGGTTGATATATTGTAAGTTTTACAATTGTCTGGAAAATATGAGTTTTATGAAACCCCTGGTTGCATGAAGTTGCCCCAGTTTGTTGCCATGAAGATATTTCAAGATATTTAACCGCAACAACCTCAACAAAAAACCTATTTTGAAACTAAAGCTAATGTATTATGTTTTTTGTATTTTACCATGGAATCAAGCTTTGGTGTTTGTATCTACTTTATCAACATTTTACCATGGAATCAAGCTTTGGTATTTGTATCTACTTTATCAACATTTTACCATGGAATCAAGCTTTGGTGTTTGTATCTACTTTATCAACATTTTGTTTAAGCAGAACTGAGCTGAAATATTTGAACAAGTATTATGACAGTGGAAATGTAATTAAGGGAACATGACAAACGTGAAACAAATATTACAGTTTTACAATACAAACCATTTACGTAGGTGTGAGGACTGGGAAGTGTATAAACTCAACAAGAAAGCCAGGTCAGAAAGTGTGTGAGATATACGCCTGGTGTCCCGTGGAGAACGACACACTACCTTTGTAAGTGAAATATTACAGGAATTTAATACTATAAATGTTTATTTAGAAAATGTGTTCAGTTATGTTTATAGTTTTGTACTTTTGGCTACCATAATATAATAATAATAATAATATATTTAATTTGCAGTCATGATGTTGAAGTGGAAGAGATACAAAATATATGTTTATTAAAATTATGAGTACATTTTGGTTAGAAAATATTAAAACAAACTATATTTTAAATGAATATATATAACATGTATACTTTCACTGCATACGTACGATCAACTTCTACTAATTAATTAAACAGGCACTAGTTAATAAACCAGTTACAACCTAGCTCTCCAGTGAAATACTGACATGGTCAGTTATGAAATATGGTTAATTTGCATCGAATCGATCACAGTCAGTGGTTTTTGCATCCAGGCAAATCTCATAGTATTTGGCATATTATGCACACGTGTACAAATGGTGGCATTTCACTTATAAACAGAAAAAGTTTCCCCTTTCCTGCCATTCCTGTAGTTTGTTTAAATTTTCATAGATATTGCCATCTTGACATGTTGAAACAAATTTCATTTCTAAATTGTTCCACTATGTCAAACAAGCAAACAGTGTGAACACATGTTGCCCCCTTCGAAATATGGAAATAAGCTCCCCCCCCAGAAAAAAGCCACCGTCCCAAAAAACATAATGAAATAAAGTGAAGAAGAAAGGAAATATAAATTCATACATACACATGGACGGAGCCAGTGCCTTGCTAATGACATTTATTGTTGTAGAATTAAACTTAATTAAAATTGGGTTTCTCCACATCAAAGCATAGGTCCACCTGGTAAGTCGTGAACAATTGATTTATGATACTTGACAGATAAAGAAGCTTTGTATCTATTTTACATAAGTAATCATACGGTTGTTACAACTTTTGTCTTTGTGTGGATTGCAGGAAAAATAAAGCACTTTTAGAAGGTTCCAAAGATTTCACCGTGCTCATAAAGAACCAGATCGAATTCCCCAAGTTTGGTAAGAAGAAGTGAGTATGATTTGTATGTGTGGTTGCTTGTGGTAATGTGTCACCAGTTCTAGTCCAAGTCAGAGACAGTGAAAGTAAGGCCTGTTATCATCTCACTTGTTTCAGTAGTGTATGTACAAATGCTGTTAGCACTGTGTACACAGGCTAAGTATACAACTGGTGTGCGGTACTGTGTATACAGACCAAGTGTACAACTTGTATCTAGTAATATGTATGTAGGCCAAGTGTGTACAGCTAATGTGTACACAGGCCAAGTGTACAACTAGTTACTGCATGGTGTGTAACACTGTGTACACAGGCCAAGTGTACAATTGGTGTGTGGTGCTGTATACACAGGCCAAATGTACAACTGTTACATAGTAGTGTGTACACAGGCCAAGTGTACAACTGGTGTGTAGTACTACATACACGTGTCAACTGTACAATTGGTGTATGGTACCATGTACACAGACCAGGTTTATAATTGGTGTGTGGTACTGTCTGGTGTGTATTACTGTGTGCACACAGAACAAGCATATGACTCGTGTGTGGTACTGTGTACACAAACCAAGTGTACAACTGCTGTTTGTGTATAACTGGTGTGTGGTACTGATTGTGTACATAGGCCAAGTGGACACCAATATGTAGTAATATGTACACAGTGTGTACAGCTACTGTGTGTTAATTTGTACACAGGCCCAGTGTGTACATCTTGTAGCTATTAACTAGTGTGTACACAGCCCCAATGTGTACAGCAGGTGTGAATAGCTGGTTTGCTAGGATAAAAATAAGTAGTAAACTCATTACAACTTTATTTTTTCAAAATGCGAATAAATTCCTATTTTTCCCAGACGTAATATCCTGGAGACACAGAATAAAGAGTATCTGCGGTCTTGTCGTTACAACTCAAGCGATCCTGATGACCGGCTCTGTCCTATATTCCAACTCGGAACAATCACAGATGGAGCGGGTGAGAAATATGATGAAATGGCTATCCAGGTGAGAGGATCAGTAACTAGATAAACTTGACAATAAATTTAACAATAAATTTGACATTAAATTTAACAATGAATATAGCAATAAATGCCGATTTTGGTATTCTCACTGTGACACATTTCACAATATTATGCGCATTGCCTGTCTCTGGATACTTTTGATCTGTTTCATTTGATGCTTCAACACGTTCGTGTGCCATACCTGGCAGGCATACTTAACTATTGATTGAATGAATATCCAATCTACACTGTTCCTTTACTAACAGTACTTTGTGCCCTCTAGTTTTTTATCTTCTGATTGTGTACACAAGCCAAGTGAGAAAAAAGTCCAATATTTTCATAGACATTCAATATCTTAAAAACTTATATTTGATCTCCTCATAATCACCTCATGTCTAGTGTTATATATATATATATATATATATATATATATATATATATATATATATACATACATATTCATGTATATGTATATACATATACAGAGCTGTATATATATATATATATATATATATATATATATATATATATATATATATATATATATACATACATACATACATACATACATACATACATACATACATACATACATACATACATACATACATACATACATACATACATACATATATATGTATACAACTTGTTCTGCTTAGATGAAGCATTTGTTTGAATTCGTAATAGTACAATTCACATTAATTTTCATTTTCATGTCTGTCCTGTGTAAAAAATCTATAAACTTGTATGAGAACATTTATGCTGATGCACAAGGAACTTCATTTATATGCAACCTAAATTATGAATTATGTCATTTAGCAGAACGTTACCATTTGCTCATGACATGAAACAAAATAAATAAATTATCTTTTGAGCATATTGACATATTATATATATTTGTTTTTGTTTCCAGGGTGGAATCGTTGCCATTAACATTCTTTGGAACTGCAACTTAGATTATGCCTTTGAGTATTGTAAGCCACAGTACACATTTCGTCGCCTTGATGACAGCCAAGCCCGCATTGCAAAAGGATGGAATTTCCGGTGAGAACAATAGTTTGTTGTTTGTCTGTTCTATATAAGTCTATACATTATATAGATCTGCTTAACTTTTGAAGACACTTCCCTCATTATATACTGTAAGTATTGCTGAAAGTAGCAAAGAACACCAAAGTTATTTCGTGTCAGGCTGATTTATGATCAGATGATGAGGGAATTTAGTCAAACTATCTACTCTTAAATGGATACTTAAGCTAATCACTGCCAATGTGACTGATTGTCAGAGTTCTATTGAACTGTGTGATTTCATGTGTGCAATTTGTGGAAAGATACCACTGTGAGAGAGGTGATTTAGGTAATGCGTCAGATAGAATGCCAATTTTATTGGATAGTAAAAATTATTATATAGTGCTTGAAAGTCTAGCAATAGTGTTTTAGCTTTGTAAAACTACATTACAATCTAGTTATCAAAGATTATTCCAATTCTCAGTGATGAAGTCATGGAAATGACTGAACGTGAACATGTTGCATGATAAACTGATACATATCAACCCTCGGTGGCTCACAACTGTAAGACAGATTATTCATGTGAAAGTATCTTCATTTATTTGTTTGTTTCATGTGCTCAAATGAAGCTTGCCGTGCAAATTGGGACACTGATTGTGCACAGCTAAATGTTCTTGAGAGATGCTCTTCAGGCTTATTTGGAACAGATGATCTGTTACTCGCCTATCATTTGACAACCACAGGCTGCATCCTATAATACAAAAAACTTTGTTCAAAATGCACAGAGCTGTAAGGAATGTCTCCTGAGCCAGTGAGACCGTCACATTTCAGAAATTCTGTGACTTACAGATAAACTGTTAGATTTTGCAGCTGTGCTAATATGTTCCAGATATGCCAACTACTATTATGAGAACGGAGTACAGAAACGTGACCTGATCAAGGCCTATGGCATTCTGTTTGTCCTCAAAGTGGCAGGAGAGGCGGGAAAGTTCAGTGTCGTGCCACTGCTGTTAAATGTTGGCAGTGGACTTGGTCTGTTAGCCATCGTAAGTAGAGTTCAGTGTCGTGCCACTGCTGTTAAATGTTGGCAGTGGACTTGGTCTGTTAGCCATCGTAAGTAGAGTTCAGTGTCGTGCCACTGCTGTTAAATGTTGGCAGTGGACTTGGTCTGTTAGTCATCGTAATTAGAGTTCAGTGTCGTGCCACTGCTGTTAAATGTTGGCAGTGGACTTGGTCTGTTAGTCATCGTAATTAGAGTTCAGTGTCGTGCCACTGCTGTTAAATGTTGGCAGTGGACTTGGTCTGTTAGTCATCGTAATTAGAGTTCAGTGTCGTGGCACTGCTGTAAAAAGTGCAAAGTCTGATGGGTTTTATTGTAAAGTGATGTTTTATTGTATCAACTATTCTAACATCTTCACTACCCAAATGTGTTTATAAATCAAATTTGTTTCATGTGCATTTACTATTATCTGTTTAATTGACGATTTTCGTCTCAAATATCAGATATCTTTACGTTGCATGCTGGACAACATGGTCAGTATTCGTAAACAAATCTGTAACGTTACAGAACTTGTTTGGTCAAATTATATTTAAAAATTGTGGTTCAGTAAATCTTGACCACCCAAATGTTTTTTAATCAACCACAATAAAAAATATTATTTGACCATTATACGTTAATGAATATCGACCTTGCCCTTCTGTATATTCACATACATTGACAATTGCTAATCCCTGTGGACAAAGAGGGTTGGGGAGGGGGTTATTGGGGTCACGGGATCACATAATGGGCATATCAATAACACATTAAAATGATGTCCACTCTGCATGCAATGTAAACATGATATTAGCCTAAAATATTCCAATTAAGCAGATAACAGTTAAATTATGTTTAAAAAGTGTGGCTCATTCAAACACAAAGTGTAGAATAGATGTAATTTATACAGCAAACATGATGTAAGATTAAAACAAATAGACGTTTAAACATGATTCAAACAACATTCTTTTGTTGCTATGGGAACATTATCCTTACCCTACCCATCATTATCTTGACCCTTCATGTTGTACATTGAGAGAAAAGAAATGCAAAATTGGATGAAAACATTTTATGTATGTAAACAGCCAGAATAACCAACAATCAGTGGTAAAACTTCCACTAATTACTGTGCTGATAAACCCTAATGTGACACAGTTTTCATTGAAAACAATTATTATTGTCTGTTGATAGGCAACAGTTCTCTGTGATATTGTTGTGCTGTATCTGCTAAAACGAGGGACGTTCTACAAAGAAAAGAAATACCTGTATGTGAAGGGAGATGATGCATTCACGGTGAGAT
This sequence comes from Lamellibrachia satsuma, assembly GCA_033239005.1. Taxonomy (NCBI): domain Eukaryota; kingdom Metazoa; phylum Annelida; class Polychaeta; order Sabellida; family Siboglinidae; genus Lamellibrachia; species Lamellibrachia satsuma. Next base: position 621,707 of record BSQZ01000072.1, on the reverse strand, counting down.
AATCTTCTCATGATTACACTGCAGCACAGGTAGTACACTGTACTGTTAGTGCACTGTACTGTTAGTACACTGTACTGTTAGTGCACTGTACTGTTAGTACACTGTACTGTTAGTGCACTGTACTGTTAGTGCACTGTACTGTTAGTGCACTGTACTGTTAGTACACTGTACTGTTAGTACACTGTACTGTTAGTGCACTGTACTGTTAGTGCACTGTACTGTTAGTCCACTGTACTGTTAGTGCACTGTACTGTTAGTGCACTGTACTGTTAGTACACTGTACTGTTAGTGCACTGTACTGTTAGTGCACTGTACTGTTAGTACACTGTTCTACTGTATTGTTAGTGCACTACAGATGCACTGTTAGTACACTACTGTGACACTGTCTGTACAATGTACTGGTGCATTGTTAGTATGCTGTATTGCTGTACTGTTAGTACAATGTACAGTTGTGATGTTAGTACATTGTACTGTTGCATTCATTGAACACTTTATTGTTGTACTGTTAGTACACTGTACTGCTGTATTGTTAGTTCATTGTACTGTTGTGCTATTGGTACACTGTAGTGTTGTACTGTCAATACACTACTGTTAGTACACTGTACGGTTGTATTGTTAGTACACTCTTCTATTAATACACTGTAATGGTGTACTGTTGATACATTGTACTGGTGTACTGTTCGTACAATGTACTGGTGTACTGTTAGTACTCTGTGTGGTGTTAGTACACTGTACTGTTGCACTGTTAGTTCACTGTAATGTTACACTGTTGATACACTTCACTATGCTACTATTGTTAGTGCACTTGTACTTATACTACTTGTACTTGTTCTACTTGTACTTGCACTACTTGTACTTGCACTACTTGTACTTGTACTACTTGTACTTGTACTTGCACTACTTGTACTTGCACTACTTGTACTACTTGTACTTGTACTACTTGTACTTGCATTACTTGTACTTGCACTACTTGTACTTGTACTACTTGTACTACTTGTACTTGTACTACTTGTACTTGTACTACTTGTACTTGTACTACTTGTACTTGTACTACTTGTACTACTTGTACTTGTACTACTTGTACTACTTGTACTACTTGTACTACTTGTACTTGCACTACTTGTACTTTTACTACTTGTACTTGCACTACTTGTACTACTTGTACTTGCACTACTTGTGCTTGCACTACATGTACTTGCACTACTTGTACTTGCACTACTTGTACTTGCACTACTTGTACTTGCACTACTTGTACTACTTGTACTTGTACTACTTGTACTTGCACTACTTGTACTTGCACTACTTGTACTTGCACTACTTGTACTTGTACTACTTGTACTTGTACTACTTGTACTTGTACTACTTGTACTACTTGTACTTGTACTACTTGTACTTGTACTACTTGTACTACTTGTACTACTTGTACTACTTGTACTTGCACTACTTGTACTTGCACTACTTGTACTTGCACTACTTGTACTTGTACTACTTGTACTTGTACTACTTGTACTTGCACTACTTGTACTTGCACTACTTGTACTTGCACTACTTGTACTTGCACTACTTGTACTTGTACTACTTGTACTTGTACTACTTGTACTTGCACTACTTGTACTTGCACTACTTGTACTTGCACTACTTGTACTTCTTGTACTTCTTGTACTTGCACTACTTGTACTTGTACTACTTGTACTACTTGTACTTGTACTACTTGTACTTGCACTACTTGTACTTGCACTACTTGTACTTGCACTACTTGTACTACTTGTACTTGTACTACTTGTACTTGCACTACTTGTACTTGCACTACTTGTACTTGTACTACTTGTACTACTTGTACTTGTACTACTTGTACTTGTACTACTTGTACTACTTGTACTTGTACTACTTGTACTTGTACTACTTGTACTACTTGTACTTGCACTACTTGTACTTGCACTACTTGTACTTGCACTACTTGTACTTGTACTACTTGTACTTGTACTACTTGTACTTGCACTACTTGTACTTGCACTACTTGTACTTGCACTACTTGTACTTGTACAGACTTACATTATACATTATGTGAACAAAATATTAAAATGTACTGATGAATTCTCTTCTATATGAAATATGCCTGTGTGTACATGCGTGTGTGCGTGCATGTGTGTGTGTGTGTGTGTGTGTATTGACATGCATGCACATGCATAGATTGGTATGTATGAAACTTGACTTTTATGAAAACATAATATATGTGGTATGTACATTTCAGGGATTTGACAACTCAGGAAGTTTGGAATCTTCACAGGTTTGTAATGATCACTTTGTTTTTCTGAAAGTATGTGTTTATATGTTTGACCTTGTTACTGCACATGATTGGTTTGTTTGAGTTGGACTGTATTGTTTTGTTAGTTGTTACATGACTTTGTTTGTATATTTGTTAAGTTTTGTACATATGATGATAGATGTGGCTACACTTCTATTTCTTTTTGACAGTAGTGTTTCACGGAAAACTAATTCATATATACAGGGTGGATGAGAGGGAGGTAGGACACATGTCAGATGTGGAGGGGGTGTAGGGTATAGAAGTGAAGGCCAACAGGCAGGTATGACAGTGGATGGGGATGGGGGTGTTGAATCAGTACATACATAAACCAAATTGATTTTCCACATAACCGGTGATAATTAATGCTAGTCACTGGTTGTCTTACACACTGCAAGGTTTACACTAAGATAGCCAAACCTCATTTGTGAGTGAGAAATATGTCATTTCTAGACCCAACATTTGGCTGTGGCAACATCACCGGCATCCTACCAGTCCTTTGCAGAATCCCCCATGCAAGACCAGGTGAGTCCTACACTCTCCTTGGTGAGTCATCTAATCTGTCCTTGGTGAGCCATCTACTCTGTCCTAGGTGAGTCATCTGCTCTGTCCTTGGATAATCACTTTTTCTGTCTTTGGTGAATCACCTACTCTTTCCTTGTTGAGTCCTGCTCTGTCCTTGTCGAGTCCTCCTCTGTCCTTGGTGAGTCATACTCTGTCCTTGATGAATCCTGCTCTGTCCTTGGTGAACCCTATTCTGTCCTTGATGAGTCACCTAGTCTCTACCTGGTGAGTCCTGCTCTGTCCTTGGTGAGTCCAACTCTGTCATTGGTGAGTCACCTGCTCTGTCTTTGTTGAGTCATCTTCTCTATCCTAGGTGAGTCATCCACCCTCTCTTTGGTGAGTCCAACTCTGTCCTTGGTGAGTCCTACCCTGTCCTTGGTGAATCCTGCTCCATCCTTGTTGAGTCATCTACTCTGTCCTTGGTGAGTCCTACCCTGTCCTTGGTGAATCCTACTCCATCCTTGTTCAGTCATCTACTCTATCCTTGGTGCGTCACCCACTCTGTCCTTGGTGAGTCACCTGCTCTTTCCTTGGTGAGCCCTGCTCTGTCCTTGTTGAGTCATCTACACTGTACTCTATACTTGGTGAGTCATCCACCCTCTCTTTGGTGATTCCAACTCTGTCCTTTGTGAGTCACTTGCTTTGTCCTTGGTGAGTCCTACCCTGTCCTTGGTGAATCCTGCTCCATCCTTGTTGATCCATCTACTCTATCCTTGGGGAGTCACTTGCTCTGTCCTTGGTGAGTCCTACCCTGTCCTTGGTGAATCCTGCTCCATCCTTGTTGATCCATCTACTCTATCCTTGGTGAGTCACTTGCTCTGTCCTTGGTGAGTCCTACCCTGTCCTTGGTGAATCCTGCTCCATCCTTGTTGATCCATCTACTCTATCCTTGGGGAGTCTGTCCTATGTCTACAAAAGATTCGGTCTATTAAAAAAATGGCTAATTTGGTTAGGAAACTAGAATGGAGTGAAGCAGACTAGCTGGGAGGTTTAGGCAGAGGAAGTAGGGAGAGATGGAAAGATGTTTAATTGCTAGAAGGCAAATACGTCTTAATGCAAGGCAAGATCTTCGTTGTTTGGTTTGTTTTTCATTTGATGTTTTTGAAGTTTTGCCAACACGAGCGTTCGTTGTAGTGTAATACCCTGTCCCACCCTCGCTAGCCAGGAGTATAGTGATATTACAGATGACAGATCAGCCGATTGAAACGTGGATTTGTCAGTTTATCCCACGCCATGTGCGGATGTAGGCTGAATCATTTGTACTTTGTCCCACTTCCTGTCTTGGTCAGTGTGTTTCTGGGAACTAGATGCACCCGTGTCCAAACTTCAAAGAGCGTTTCCAGGAAATGTCTGTCATTACCCGTCCGACTAGCGACGACAGATCCACAACCAGTTAAAGTTAAGTTCTCATATGCCGGCCTTGTAAATTATAGCTCGCAATATCATTGGTTACCACAGCAACTGAAAAATCAATGTTTTAACGGGCTGATCTGCCAGGGATGCTGATGTAGGCAGAAACTCCTGGCAGCGAGGGTGCACTGTTTGTCAGTTAACATTACGTTTAATGGTATTTAAAAATGTATGAGTTACTGACATAATTTGAATAAAATTAACAGTTAGGTACCTAGAACACACCTGTAAGTTTGTTGTTATATGGCAAGACAGTCGGTAATTGTGCTTGATCTTGTTTGAAATTATTCAAACGTCAGATCGACAGAGTTTTGCATTGTGATTTTTATTAAATATCAGTAACCATTATTGTTGGTATAATATACCTAAATAACACATTTATTAATAAAACTTTGGATATTTCTGGAATTCTTTTGGGATCAAAAAACATCTATAATGAATGAATGAATGAATGGGTTTATTCAACAAAAACACATTTGCATAATTCATACAGTACATAACACTAAGTGAATTTGTCGAGAAAGGGTAAAAAGAAGTGTAATACTTATAATGTTTACCCTTTTAGTAATTTAACATATCTAAAATAAAATACTTGATTGAACGTATAACTACTGTATTCATTAGAGTGCCATTATTGTCAAGATTCAAAGTGCAACAACACAATATACATGTATATTCCTAGCAGGAGAAAAGAAAATATTGGAACATGAATTGAAAACCTTAATAACAAACTAAAATAACAATCTACAATACTTCTAATTTTTACATTCTACTGATCATTAATTTAGTTTACACTAAGATGATAAATACAATAACTGAAGTTACTAATTTTCTACAAGAATGGTTAAGAACTTAGCTCATAACTATTCAATACTTTGTCTGTATAATACTTCTTGAACTGATGAATGCTTCTACAACTAATCAATGAACTATTGAGGGCATTCCACAATTTTACTCCTTTAACAGATATACACATGCTTTTCAAACTGGTACGTGCATATTTTTGTATAAAATTACATTCCTATCGGGTTGAATAAACTGATTCATATATGCTAAAAAACTGTTGTACATTCAGTGGTAATAAGTTGTGAAATGCTTTAAACATGATAATTGCAGTTTTTAATTCCACTACATCTGGCACTTTAAGAATGTGCAGATTATAAAATAGCATAGTTGTATGGTCCAGTCTCTTGGCACCACAAAGTAACCTGATAATCTTAAAGGGACTGTACAGAGATTTTCATTGGTTAATTGAGATAGTGTTCTATGGTGTATTATATCACTGAATTTATTAGCAATTACAATATCTTGGTTAGTTAAAATAATAATAATGCACATATGAAATGTGCTGCTATCGTGAATTTTAACCTTTTCGAAAATACACATTTTTGTGATGAATTAACATACAATAGTTTTATGACATATGTATACAAATCACTTTAATAAACATTGCTAAAAGAGACTTAGCTAAACTCCAACGTGTACAACATTTTTTTGTACATGTGGAACTCAGGGCGCCTCGTTTTTCACCGTCACTACCTCTACTTACACAGTTACACTGATTTCCTGCTACTTATCGAGTCAATGTTAAACTGTCCACTTTTACATATCATGCTCTATCTACACAACAACCACCCTACTTGACTTGATCCTGCTTCTTTAAATATCCGTAGGCAGCTCAGATCAACCATTTCACAACAACTTCCTGAAACTAAACTTAACTTGGGCAAACATGCTTTCTCTGTTGCTGCGCCTAGGATCTGGAATGAACTCCCCATTACTTTAAAAACATCTGAAACTATAGCTACCTTCCAAGAAAAACTCAAGACACTCCCTGGTAGTAAATATACTACAACGATAAAGATTAAAATATGAAGTATAACAATGTTTATTTAGAAAAAAATTAAATCTCCAATTAGCTAGATATCAGTTAATCAGTGAAGACATTCCCTAATTAACTAGACACCAACGGTGGGTTAGAGGTGTGACTGGGGCTGTATGTGTGTTCCTGCAGCAGATAGACGAGCATCCGAGGGTCACTAATCGAAGGACTGGGAATTCTGGGGAGAGGCAGAGGGCAGCCACTGTTGGGGAATACTCCCGGATGGATGAGGAAGTAGGAGGTAGGTAGGAATATTTAATGGGAACATACGTAAACAATATTAAAACTCCCTCTTCAATTCATTTAGCCCTTCACAAATAAAAAAGGTTAATTGATGTTCACATATGTAATGTGTGAATAGTTTGATGTTCACATATGTAATGTGTGAATAGTATGATGTTCACATATGTAATGTGTGAATAGTTTGATGTTCACATATGTAATGTGTGAATAGTTTGATGTTCACATATGTAATGTGTGAATAGTTTAAGTGACATGCAGTTGATTTAATAAAAGTTAAAATTAATTCTTAAAATTATTTAAATAGTTGACTCTAATTGTTATATTGGGTACCATGTCAAAGTGTGAACAGCCTTATCTTATAGTATATAAAGCAAGACTCCTTTTGCCTGTATTTCAAATAATTTAGACTGGATACGGTAAAAAATAAGTTAATAGTTCAATGATTTTACCGAAACTAAATAATACATTTTCACAAACAAGTTAACATGTCATAGTTGATTCAAGATACGTTAGATTTCTTTCAAAAATGAGTCAAATAGAGTAGGGATCTTTAACATTTACACAAAGCAACAACTAAAGCAATGTAATGAAATGTCAGTAATATCTTATTAAATGTCAGTAATATCTTTTATTAAATGGCATTTAATAAAATATTCATTGTTTAGTGTTTTTTACTAAATGGTCAATCAATCTTAAATGTGATTTTTACAGAATGATTTCAGCCAGATGAAACCCATTTGATGGAAGACGATTTGGTCTTCTAACATCTTCTTGGATCTCTCCTAGAACATATATATGTTCAGCTAACACAGTGTCTCAAACGTTGGGTTCATTGTGAATGTGTGTGTAAGGAACCAGTACATCAACATATTTCTCATCTCCTGTCATCATGTCAACAATGTGACTACAATTTGTTCAAAGTGTTCAAAATGGTAAGTTCAAAAGTCTTAGAGGCTATTTAAATTTGAGTTTTATTGGATCATTGGTTCAATAATTTGTTTTTATTAAAAATGTGAATGCATTATAAAAATAAGGTTTATAAAGGTGTGTGCATAGCTACACATATGCAGAATATGCATACATAATATGTATAGGTATGTGCAAATAATTGTGTAAATCTATTTAGGGTCAGTGTTTTGTTATTTTGCCCAAGGAGGCCTACATGTATAAGTACATATTAATTCTTTATTTATTTTAATGGTGTGTAAGTGTCAAAATGTAAGTGGAAGCTTAATTTTGTGTTACGGGCTGCCGTTTGTTTGGATTTTGTCATAGCCACATAGCCAATGTCGTCTACTTATGCAGATGTGTTCATAAGAAATATGTATTTTGTTTACACTTCATTTATGAATGCAATATAATTGGTTGTAAAATGGTTTGATTAATTAATAATAATATAATAAGATTTAGAATGACATGTAACGGACATTCCATATTATATACGTGGTGAATATAGTTAATTATATTAGTTATATATAGGTATAATGCATAAATGCAAGAGTGGATTTGGAATTTGATCATACGTGGTTGTGGCTTTGAAGATATTGGTGTAAATCTACCATGACAAATTTGTCACAAACAAAATAGGTATTTTACGGAGCACCCTGAACATATTGCTAGTAATGCCAAAACGAGCTACATTGGCCAATTTGAAAATAATTTAAAGTTAGTACCCTGATTGTTTTATGTAGATATGTGTGTTGTGTAAAGAAAGACAATGAGTAAGAACTAGTGATTATCACGTTCATTTACATACAGTCCCTAATATTTGCCAGTGAACTTTTATGACATTTTGTATTGCTCAATGCCCAATAATTGATGACAGTTTTGGTTGTGAAAAATATGCAGAATTATATCAAAAGTGTCATAGTTGATTGTCACAATCCACCTTCTCATGGAGTCAGTTCCTGGATCGGCAACTTTGTTTAGGGGTGAGACTACAGTTGATTTTACCACTGATGGCCATTTTAACGTTGTGCATGATTGTAGAAAAACCTGACTATAAAAACTTCATGACATTCACTGGCACTACGAATGAATTTCCATAAAAATTGGCAGTTTTTGCCCAAAAAATTAATATGTGTTGTTTTGGGAATATCACCACCAATATCCATGTGTTTTCAAATCTAATTCATAATACAACATATCACACTGACGTTGCAAAAAACGTTCTAACTTCACTTGCTTAATACAGTTACTTCTTGGCAAACACAATCACAGAAATTGTCTATATTGCAATTTTTAAACACTGCATTTGTGGTAAGCTATTGGTGTAATTTTCCATTGAACAAATCTGCACTATTTAATGAACCAAAAGCCTTGTCTGATGTTCGCACAAACTTGTGCAGGCTGGTAGTTACTTAAGAATGTCAACTACTAATTGTTACTTATGATTTATAGGTGCTTAATTTTTTATGATCAGTAACAAATAAGCCACTAGTTGCATGTCGTTTTGATTGCTGGATGTTTACGTGCAATCGGGTATTAACACTAATGTGGTATTTATTGTAGTACAGTGTACATTAATGCTAAATAAAAAAGTACCAATGTAATCTGTCATTGTTCCTTAGTTTCATTTGTGTTTGTTCATATGATGACATTCATTAGTAACGTCCGATATTCTAATATTGGGGCATTTTTTGTGGGGGCTGTTCTGTGATAATTTAATTGATATTTTAATAGACACGTGCAAAATGAAATAATTGTTTTTTGTTAAATTCATCTGTTTATTGATTACAAGAAAAATTGGATTCGTATACAGTACAACATTATGTAAAGAATATATAGCAACTTGGTATTGCAGTATATAGTACGTCGTTATGTGAACAATATGATAACAACTTGGTATATCAGTAAGTTTTTGATACCATTGTTTTATTCACACTAAAACACGTATATACATACCGTCTGTATAACTACGAGAATTATGTAGACTATGATAAATTAATATCAGCTCGTACGTCTGTCAAGTACTATAATACACAAGTACTTTGATACAAAAAGGCCCAAACATACACGCGCACGCACGCGCGCGCGCGCGCGCGCGCACACACACGTACCAACTAGTGCTTAGATTCTTAACAACATAGCATTACATTTCAACACACTACACAATCTAGAGTAGTTAATTATATATTTGTGTAAGCACTTTTTGTGTTGACAGTGATCAGCTTGGCAGACATTGATCTAACACGCCTTCCTGCATAGAGTGCGTTTGGTGCGACAGACCCCGTCCCGGCAGCGCGACCGGTCAATGCCCTGAAACTGACCACACAGTCACATTCATTACACTGGATTCATATATGTTAAAAATTAAATTGCCAGATATATCATTCGGGGGGGGGGGTAACATGTAAATAAAACTATTGTCCACTTGTCGTCTAGATTTGGTGCTTTGGATGGCAATCTGGTTAACTCTTGTTAAATCTATCACGCGAAGTAGTGGTCGCGGCAAGATGGCGCCCGCGGAAGGAACTTGGCTAGGATAGCCGCGTAAAAACAGTTGTAAATAATCTGTTTTCGAAATAGGAACATCCAAAAGCAGATTTGTTCGCAGTAAGCATGACCACAGCCTTTCAGTTAATGTGACATTTTGATGAAATGTGTATCGAATGCATGGTTCAACATGCATATGTTAATTAGCAGTGTCACGTGGAACTACTGATATTACACATCTTTGATTTTACGACAATCTTTGCCAAATACTTTGCTTGGTGTGAGTGTACTTAAAAAAAGAAATCATATTTATGCGAAATGCATGTTTCAAACCTTTCGAGCATCGCACAATGCGAGACACTCCTTGAAGTTTTTCTCACATTCCCTTGCGCATGTCACTTCCGGTTCCGGTACCAGGAACCATGCATCCGCGAAGCAAATCATTCCCATTGTTACCAGTATTATGATGGTGATCTGAAAACATCAACATAAGCTTTCATTATTAAAATTATTTATATTATTAAATGGTGTATTTGCTAGCTGCATCTCAATTCAAACTTAAAATACCGACCACAATTAGAATACCTAGAGGTCTAGGTCTAGATATTTTCTCTAGATCTATGTAAAATGTGAAGACTGGACGTACCTTGGAGTTCATTGAAACTGGTATTTCGTCGTCGGAAAATTCTACTTGTTCGTTAACGCTGTGGAATTGGATGTGCACTGGTAGTGAACACTCGGGGTTCTAAATATATATATACTGCCACGGAGATACTTCTCACTTGATTTGACGTAGATAGTGACCTAGATGTGGAAATGATCACTCAAGCTCTGCATCGATGTTTGACGTAGAGCTTGTTGAATAATGTGTTACCCACATTCCAACAACCACTCGACATTATTGTGAGCGTGCGTGCGTGCGTGTGCGTGCTTGCGTGCGTGTTTCGGGCCAATTCTTTTTTGGGCCATTTTGTATTAAAGTACTTGTGTATTAGTACTTGGCAGAAGTACGCGCTGATAGTAATTAATTATTAATTAATTAACAACAGTCCATGATCACGCTGCAATTCATTTAGTTTATTATGGGCTGACAAATTTATCAAAATTATTTTCATTTCTATATACACGACAAATCAGGAACGGCAACGTGTTAAATCTTTCGCACCATTATGTTTTACGGGTATCGCTGCTGTCGTGGGTGGAGGGTTATATGCATTGATGGCTTTGATAACCAATACTTGACGCACGCAGGTCACCGCATGCCCCTCACTGAGAGTGGTTGGTGCCGTTTCCTCTTCACCTATGCCCTTTGGAGACGAGTCCCCTCAGAACTTCACTCTAGTACACTCCTCGTCATCCGCATGCGTCGTTCAGATGACTCACTCATGTTCTAACGCGGGACGCATGGACAGTAAGACTAACGAATGAGGTGACCTTCTCGATAAGCCAATGGCTTCCTTGTCCACTTGCTATATGTTACGTTTGATAACTGTGCTTCTGATCTACTAAATGTAATCTGTGGAGTACCACAGGGCTCAATACTAGGGCCAACATTTTTTATACTATAATTATATCAATGATATTTGCAATAGTTCAACATTATTGGCATTTAATCTTTTTGTAGATGATACCAATATTTTCTGTTCAGGAAACGATCCTGTTCAACTAAGAAAAGACATTGGCATTGAATTGGTTAAATTGAATACATGGTTTGCAATTAATAAGCCCTCTCTAAATATATCCAAAACACATTTGTTGTTAGTTGTTTCTATGTGTGTTGATAGATAACAAGCTCAACTGGAAAGATCATATTGATGAAGGCCAAACTTTCTAAAAGTATTGGAATGATGTACAAAGCAAAACATTGATTAGATAGAACGTCCAAACATACAAAACAAATATTAACACAAACACACGCACGCACGCACGCACGCACGCACGCACGCACGCTCGTTACAAAAGAAAGCAGTAAGAATTGTATGCAATGTGAATTACCAACATCATTCAACTGTGCTATTTCTTGAACTGCATGTATTAAAGGTATTCGATTTGACTGAACTAAAAACTGCTATGATAATGTATAAGATTAACAAGAAATATTTAAATGCAAATCTACAAATGATGTTCAGCCTATGCCACATGCCAAAGTAAAAATATAAGGCGAGTGTTTGCTACAACTACACGAAAAGCTAACTGTATGGTGTGAAACTGGAACACGTTACCAGAAAGAATAAAGACCTCCAAAAATAGTATTACCTTCAAAAAATTTTATACAAATAAAACCAACGAAAAATATACATTACTGCTGTAATTTGCTAAATTGTTATTCAAGATCAGTCATATCAGATGATCACAAAACATGTACTTTTAGAATAGAGAAATAGCCATATAATGGTATTTTTATGAATATATGTGTACTATAATTAGGTGTGTATTAATGATGCAATTATTTTGTAAAAACATTTATCTTTTTGCTTATTTATTTTATTTTATTCTGTTATGTTTTTATTATAATTATTAATATTATGGTAGGTAGCATAGTCATAATCGGACTGCGTGTATTATCAGGAATGGGGACAGTGTTTAATAAGTATTTAACTTCACCTGTCTCCATTTCCACAAGAAATGCAAAATATATATTGCTATAAATATGTGTACAAATGAATATGTGGAAATAAACATCCATTCATTCATTCACCTGGGCCTTTTGCATTTAGAGGACGATCTTGTTAAATATCACTCATGAAGACTTGTATACAGGCGATGATCATAGAATAGGGGAAGAATGGATACTGTTACATCTGGGGCGTCTTGACGTAATGGCAGCTGCTTGTTACAACTAAACAATACTTGTATTATAACATAACTACATGTAACATAAACACGCCAGCTAAATTAGCTAAAACCAACCTGGGCGCCAGACTGGCAACCTCAAAGCGGAAACACTATATCACGAAATGTGCTTGAGTAACCGAAACATCACATTCCTCCCTCTTTAGCGTTGCACTTATAACATAGGCAGTCTCAGAAAGTTCTTTGGAGGAAACGTTCGGTGTTCAACTGAACTGTAACATAATACGCAGTTCACGAATTGCATATTCAATTTCTAAAAGCGGTTTGCGCACTCTAGTACATCTGCGAAATTCTGTAGACTCCGCGACCGCTTTATCTACAACTGATGATCTGACTAAGGTGGTGGCGTCGCCGTCACTCTCCTCGGGAATCCGGAGACGGATGTGATCCATATGTTTTCTCCAGACTCGGCCGTCAGTCCATCCCATGGTGAAAGAGACATTACCCAATTTGATCTGAAGTACTCCGGGCAGCGATCTGGGACCGCGTCACCCGCATAGAATTCACGCATGATGCTCCCGCGATGTGGTTTGTTTGTCTGGCACACGATTGTCCAAAGCAGGATAAATAAGAGCAAGTCTAAATCGTGGGTATCTCATCATTAGCATTTCAGCGGGCGTCTGACCCGTTGTAGTTTAAGGGGGCTACACGTTAACTTGACAAGAAACGATACATCCGGGTCTGGACCAAGAGTTTTCTTCATACCTGCCGTGAGTGTCCGTACAGCGCGTTCTGCAAGGCCATTGCTTGCTGGATGGTATTGATTTTATTCATTTTAATGGTGTGTAGGTGTCAACATGTAACTAGAAGCTTCAATGTGCTATGGGCTGCTGGTTGTTTTGATTTTGTCATAGCCTCATAATCAATGTCGTTTACTTATGCAGATGTGTTCGTAAAAAACATGTATTTTGTGGGGCGAGGTATCGTAGCGGTTAGAACGTCGGGCTCTCAATCGAGACAACCTGGGTTCGAACCCTCTTGCTGCCGTTTCGAAACTTTGGCAATTTCGTTCATCCCACGTTGCCACAGTTCACTCAGCTGTATAAACGAGTACCAGGCAGAGGTGGATATCAGAATGGATAGTCTTCGCGCAGTAATTGTAACGTGGCTGAATGCTTCCCATAGAAGTCCAGATGGCGTTGGAATGAACAGATCTGCCAGAGGGTGAAGTGTAAAACGCTTTGAACAGTCCCAAGGACTGAAACCCGCGCTACACAAGAACGTACCTTTACATTTACGTTGTTTGCACTTCATTTATGAATGCAATATAATTGTTTGTAAAATGGTGTGATTTATTAATAAAATTATAAGATATAGAATGACATGTATTGGACATTCCACATTATATATTTGATGAATATAGTTACTTATATTAGTTACATGTAGATATAACGTATAATTGCAACGGAGGACCTGGATTTGGACATACGTGATTTTGGGATTTTAAGATATCGATGTAAATCTACCACGACACATTTTTCACAAACAAAATAGGCAATTTTTAAGGAGTGCCCTGACAAATATTGCAAGTATAGCCAAAAACAAGCTACATTAGCCAATTTTAAAGTAATTAAAGTTAGTATCCTGGAAGGTGAGCTGGGTTTGCTCTATTTATTGTATGGCTGCTATGTGTTTTGTAGATGTTTATGAATTGTGTGAAAAAAAACAGTAAGAACTAGTGATTATCCCTGTGCATTTACATACAGGCAGGGTTTAAGGAGACACACCCTCCCTAATATTTGGCAGTGAAACTTTATGCCATCATTTGTAAATTTTTACTGCCAAATGCCCAATAATTTATGACAGTCTTGGTTGTGAAAAATATGGAGAATTATATCAAAAGTGTCATAATTGATTATGACAGTCCACCTTCTCCTGGATTGACTTTGGATAGGGGTCAGACCACAGTTAATTTTCCCATTGATGACTATTTTAATGTTTCGTATGATCGTAGAAAAACCTTGTCATACAAACTTCACGACATCCACTGGCACTATGAACGCATTTACCATCAACATTGGCAGTTTCCACAAAATATTAATATGCGTTGTTTCGGGAATCTCACTACCAATATCCATAGGCGTCTTCAAATCTAATTCATAATGCAACATCTCACTCCGAAAGGTCTGACGTTTCAAACAATGTTCTAACCTTCCTGACTGAATATAGTAACTTCTTGGCAATTAAAATCACTGAAATTGCCTAAATTGCGAATTAAGCAATTCATTAATTGTTAGGCACTGTATTTGGAAGAGCAACTGAAGCCTGACCTCTACATGTTTTTCAATGATGTGGTAAGCTATTGGTGTAATTTGGCATTTCAGTATATAGTACATCGTTATATAAACAATATAGTATTTCAGTAGGTTTTTGGTAACATTGTTTTATTCACACTAAAACACGTCTACACGTATCATCGGTACAACTGTGAGAATTATGTAGACTTTGATAAATTAATATCAGCTCGTACTTCTGCCAAGTACTTTAATACACAAGCACTTTAATACAAAATGGCCCAACAAAGAATTGGCCCGAAACACGCACGCGTACACACGCACGCTCGCACGCTCGCACGCACGCACGCACGCACGCACGCACACACACACACACACGCACACACACACAAACACGCACGCATGCACGCACGCACGCACGCACCCACGCACGCTCGCACGCACGCCAACACACACATACGTACGATGTAGTGCTTAGATACTTAACTACACAACATTACAATTCAACAGACTACACAATCTAGTGTAGGTAATTACATATCCGTGTAAGCATTTTGTTTGTGGACAGTGATCAGCTTGGCAGACATTGATCTAACAATCCTCCATGCATAGGTTGCGCTTGGCGCGACAGATCTCGTCCAGGCAGTGTGACCGGTCAACGCCCTGCAACTGACCAACACACATTCCCTTTCATTATATTGGATTCATAAATGCTTAAAAACGAAATTGACAGGTACATGAAGCGGGCGGGCAACATATAAATAAAACTATTGTTGGATTCTCACTAAGCCAGTGGCTGCCTTGTCCACTTGCGATCTGGAGTTGGTGGTTTGGATGGCAATCTGGTTAGCTCTTGTTAAATCTATCACGCGAAGTGGTCGCGGCAAGATGGCGTCCGCGGAGGGAACTTGGCTAAGGTAGCCGCGTAAAAACAATTGTAAATAATCTGTTTTCGAAGTAAGAACAACAATAAAAAAAGGCTTGTTCAAAGTACACATGACCACAGCGTCTCAGCTAATGTGACATTTTGATGAAATGTATATTGAATGAACGGTTCAACTTGTATATGTTAATTAGCAGTGTCGCGTGGAACTACGGATATTACACTTCTTTGATTTTACAGCAATCTTTTCCAAATACTTTGTTTGGTGTGAGTGTACTGATAAGAAAAAGAAAACATGTTTATGCGAAGTGCATGTTTCAAACCTTTTGAGCATCGCACAGTGCGATACACTCCTGGTAGTTTTTGTCACATTCCAATGCGCATGTCAGTTCAGGAATCGGTAACAACCATGCATCCGTGAAGTAGACCATTCCTATTGTTACCAGTATTATGCCTGTGAACTGAAAACATCAACATAAGCTTTCATTGTTATAATTATTGATATTATTAAATGGTAAATTTGCGAATTACATCTCAATTCAAACTTAAGATACCGAGTACAATTCACGCAAAACGTCAACTGGTTAGACTATGCATATATCTACTTAAAACCTCTAGGTTTTCTCTATATCTGTAGAAAATGTGAAGATTGGACGTACCATGGAGTTCATCGTAACAAGTATTTCGTCGTCGGAAACTTCTGCCTCTTCGTTAAGGCTGTAGAATTGTGTGCTTAGTCGTCGGAGTTCTATATATATATATATATATATATATATATATATATATATATATATATATATATATATATATATATATATATATATATATCTACAGGTAACGAAAACACTTCTCATATGACCTTCTGACGTAGATAGTGACCCAGATGTAGAAACGATCACTCAAGCTATGCATCGATGTTTGAAGTAACACTTGCTGGATAATGCGTTACCATATTATCACGCGTGCGTACGTGCGTGCGTGCGTGCGGTCGTGCGTCTTTGCGTGCGTCCGTGCGTGCATTCATACTCTATTTGTACAAATTTTATCAACAAACAGTAGTAGCTCAAAGAATTTCCACCAGTCATTTAGTTTATTATTGGGCTGACAAATTTATCAAAATTATTTCAATTTCTATATACACGACAAATCAGCAACACCAACGTGTTAAATCTTTCGCACCATTATGTTTTACGGGTATCGCGGCTTTCGTGTGTGGAGGGTTATATTCGTCGATGGCTTTGATAGCCAATACTTGACGCACACAGGTCACCGCATGCCTCACACTGAGAGGTTTGGTGCGACGTAACGTTCGTAGTTGGCGCTTCACATCCTAAAGCCGTTTCCTCTTCACTGATGCTCTTTGGAGACGAATCCCATCAGAACTTCACTCTAGAAACTCCTCGTCAATCTCAGATATATTAACTGCCACTCATGCACGTCCTCGAGACAAGTAGTGATATTGTTAAACTTATATCGCCCTTATTGGCAGTGGTTATGTCAACACTCCCCCATGACACAGAGACGTGGACATTGATCGCATGGACAGTAAGACTAACAAATGAGGCGACACTCTCGATAAGTCAAA
Source organism: Lamellibrachia satsuma (assembly GCA_033239005.1). NCBI lineage: Eukaryota > Metazoa > Annelida > Polychaeta > Sabellida > Siboglinidae > Lamellibrachia > Lamellibrachia satsuma. The sequence continues at coordinate 604,316 of BSQZ01000072.1, read as the reverse complement.
GGCTTCCTTGCCCACTTGTCATCTGGCCTTTTGCCTTGGATGGCAATCTTGTTAAATCTCACTCTAGTGTGCAGGAATACTCTTATATAGGATTAATTATGTATATATCGAATGGGGGAAAGAAAGGATACCGAGGCAGATAATATATGGCCAACTCACCACTGACAGTAGGAAACTTGGTGGGCAGAGATTAAGGTATGTATACACCATGGAAAGGAACCTCAAACGATTGGGGGGAAATGGGAAGTAATCAAACGAAATGTTCAATCAATGTGACATTCCACAGTGACGTGGAAACGGAAAAGTAAGTGAAAGACTGCGACCTGACATAGGGTAGCATCACCAAACGAACTGCAGACAGAGAGCAGTGGCGCCTTCTTGTGGAAGCCTTATGTGCCACCTAGGACACTCAGAGGATTTATTGATTGAGTGAGTGGGTGGGTGAGCGATTGAGTGATTGATTCTTGGTTTGTCACCTCGTAGTATTTTATTAAATTAATCAACCCACTGTTGTGTCATCTTCTGAAATTCTAAAATATTTAGTAGTGTGCATAAGTTGGTAAATGTCCATTCTATTCAATTGTTCATTTCCCCAGAGATTGTAACTATTATCCAAAAATAGAAATTCCGTAACAAGAATTTTTACCCCCCTGCAACGCTTCCTTTTTGTTTATATAAATAACACACTGAGTCAAACCAATTGTGATTTTGTTTTTATTATTGCTGTACCTAGAAGTTCTCGGATGATCAAGGACACCTTCGAACTTCGTCAGCTGTTGCTCGGTGCAGACACATCAGGCACGGACCCTTGGTGGTTGTGGCCAGAGGTTAAGTTCTCGACACATAGCCTCGTTGAGACAGCTTATGCCCTGCTGGTAGGGTTTGGACCGAGGACACTGGCACCTCGCGACACATTTGAAGCTGCAGCTGATCGTAGGTTTGGCGCAGGTTCGACTGCACTTGCGTCCACACGTCGTCCACACAAGGTCACCGGGACAAACTGCAAACAGAACGGCCAGGAGAAATGCATGTAAGGCGTGTGTGGCAAATCAAATGTAAAGTGTGTGTGTGTGAGTGAGTGCGTGTGTGCGTGCGTCTGTGTATGCGTGTGCATGTGCATGCGTGTCAGCTGGAATCAGTTGGTTTATATAGAGCTCGTGTGTGTGCGTCTGTGAGCGTGCAGGTGCATTTTTATCCCACAAATACAAGACCCGACATTATAGAATCACATTTTTATTTTGTGCCACGCATTCGTTAATTACAACCATCTACATCAAACACCAGTGTTGGGAGCACAAGAATAAATGTCATTACTTACGACACCCGGTCACTCTTTTCCAGCGGCTTCCTGCGAGATTCCCGCATACGTCAGCGAACGCTTCCACGTTCTCGCAGGCGAGTTTCTTGGCGAGCTTGTTGTTGTTCTGGTCAGGCAAAAGAAAAAAAATTAATATGAATAATATAAAGATAACAAAGCAGACGAAGCTAACGTACTCAGCGTATTGCTCTACAGAAGTGAGACCTGGCCGACACACGCCCTGCATGAGGAGGTTGAACATGTTCCACATGCGATGCCTCGGAGCGATCCCAGGCATTCAGCTGACATATACACAAATAAAAAAACGAGGACATTAGCAAAATTACAAACGAATACATCCTTTCAAGAGCAGGTGTCCGGCTACTCTACGCCATTGACGAATAAGCTGGACACATCTGTAGGATGGAGAACAGACTCCCCAAATGTGCCTTATTTGGCAAGCTTCAGGACGGTAAAAGTAGGCAGACCAAAACTTCGCTTCAAAGATGTTCTAAAACGATATCTGAAATCAATTAATATCGCACCTGCGCACCCTCACACGCGCACACACGCACGCACACACGCACGCTGACACCCGTACACACGCACGCACACATGCTCTAACTTACCCGGTTCGCACAAGTATCGAACATGCAGCTGCTATATGCATTCCGTCCGGCGGCACGCTGTAAGGCAGAACAAGATACGTGGGTTATCGAATACACCTATTTACATGTACTGGCATTTTGTGTCACAAATTAATATAATCTTTAAAGGTTTCTTAAATAATTAAGTTTTAAATGAGCATCAAACAGTTGCAGGATTATTTTGAAAGGAGCTCCTATTATAATACATTCACGCTATTCACGCATCAAACAGTTGCAGTATTATTTTGAAAGGAACTCCTGTTATAATACATTCACGCTATTCACGCATCAAACAGTTGCAGTATTATTTTGAAAGGAACTCCTGTTATAATACATTCACGGTATTCACGAATCAAACAGTTGCAGGATTATTTTGAAAGGAACTCCTGTTATAATGCATTCATGCTATTCACGCATCAAACAGTTGCAGGATTACTTTGAAAGGGGCTCCAATTATAATACATTCACACTATTCACGCTATTCTGTTTTATTACGATGATACATAAGTTAGTCAACGGTAGTACAAATCTTTCTTTACATTTGTCGGGCAAAACTGTAACCAAGGTAGCCGCGACAAACCTTCTTCGCAAGGCATCTGCTAAATGGGCCTCTCCGATTCTTAAGGGAGCCGCAGTATTTGATCCCGTTAAACTTCCTGCTACTCCATCTGGTGCAACGTAGTTTCGCCGGGTCCACGGTTCTAAAACATAAAACGTTGTAGTAATTATTTGGTCATTTTGTTGCACTAGCATGTTTTATTCTTCTTTGTCGCTACTTCCCGAATCACCAAATCCCTACACAAGATGAATAAGAGGGGACAGTATACTTCCCTGTCTTCCACGACTCCTACGATTGTATCAAATCACTCCAGCGCCCACCACCACTTTACTTAGACAGGTTGTACAGGTGCTGACAATTGCTTGTTCCAGATATGATGGCACGTCATACTTGTGCATCACCTTCCATATTATATTCATACATGTGTACACACGCGCACGCACGCACGCACGCACGCACGCACGCACGCACGCACGCACGCACGCATCCACACACGCACTGTATATTATTGCATCAAGAAAAGCGTTTTAAACAAATTTACCGTTCGTGTGCAGTTGGCCCGCCTACACGCCAGCTGTTGCCAACACACCAGAATTTCTTGTTGTCCGGCAATCGGCCACAATTCCTTTCGTCTTTGTTAACGAAGTCGTTAAGAGGGTTACCGTCAGCGTTTCCGCACAAACCTGATAAACAACAATTATAAGGCTACGCAATTATTCCGGTATTAATAAAATTAGTTTTAATTATTATTCAGTATATCTAGTTAATTAATGATTTGGCATTACCGTTATAAACAATTTCTAATGTTGAACAATATTAACATATTACAAACTAAACTCGTGTATATCACGATAATAAAAACGATTTAATGTCATTTAACTTAGCAATGAATGCAATGATGAAGATAACAATAATGACAATAGAACATCTGAATTGTATAACTCTCTCTGTACGACAATAGTACCTACTCACATTGATCTTACATTGTTGTTCTAACGAATCTATGGATCACAGTTCTTACCTTCCACACAGTTGCGATATGCCAGTGGGATCCATATAGTCAGTCTGTGTTTGCCATTAAATTTAACAACAACACCAAAGTTAGTGGACACTTCTCCCGTGGCGGTGTTGATTGAACTGATCCCGGCCGGCATGGGGTCGCCGTCGTGGAACACGGCGCCATTCACCTGTGTTGGAAGAGCAGGTGCTCGATTTTGCTTTCGCGGATGCTTGGGTAATTTGGCTTAGCACAGGCACCCACAAAGGCAAATGTTTACACATATACACACCTAACAAAACACGCACGTACGCACGCACGCACGCACGCACGCACGCAGCACGCACGCACGCCCAATAATGCATACATAATGTAAATGTGTTCGAAAAATTTTGTGTATTCGCTGCAGTTGAGTTCTTGGCAGCGCCATCTAGCAGATAAATGTATACTATGGAAGATGATTATTTGATATCATCACTTTTTTGGCGAGATGTTGAAATTTGATTTACAGACGAGTTCGAGATGACACGATTACGGTGACCTCCATCGCAAGTGTTCTTCTTACAATTCTTACTTTTATTATTATTAATGTTTGTTCCATAAACAGCATAACCACTCGATGAAGAAGATGCATTAAGCCAATCATCACACATATTGCAATAGACTCAGTTCGCGCCACCCTAAGGTGAACTATGCACAGGGAACTTACCAAGAGGTGTGGAAGATTCGAACTGAATATAAATTATATATATATATATATATATATATATATATATATATATATATATATATATATATATATATATATATATATATATATATATATATATATATATATATATATATATATATATATATATATATATATATATATATATATATATATATATATATATATATATATATATATATATATATATATTCAGGTTCCAGAGTCGGGAATCTCAAGAAGTTCGTGAAATAAGGGCCTACATTGTTAGTTGCATAAAAAAGTATGCGAACATCAAAGGTTGGTTACTTGCAATTTACATTACGACCAGATCTTCAGAGTAATTCACTGTCCCAATTTTGGGATAGTTGAGCACTCACCCAGATTTGTAGGGATTCCCCTATCTTCACCGTCGTTGTCCCTACGTTGAGCTGGATCCACGTAACGAAAGAGACGGCTGGGTTGTTGTAACTTTGATGGTGCGCTATCACTTGAAAATCTTGTAAATCGGGGCACAGCATTGACCGCTGGGACGCAATGAACTCACCGGTCCCCATGTAGTGATCCACAGCGTCGTCATATGTGTGATAGTGAGGATCACCTTCGGCGTAGCACATATCTTTATCTGAGAGAGAGAAGGTTAACTGAAATCATACTGGACATAATTTATGCATATTCGACCGTGAAAATTCATGTAATTTTCGTCATTACAAATATACAGGTAATGTGATATTTTTACAGGTAATGCGGTACATAGTGTATATATACCGTATATATATATATATATATATATATATATATATATATATATATATATATATATATATATATATATATATATATATATATATATATATATATATATATATATATATATATATATATATATATATATATATATATATATATATATATATATATATATATATATATATATATATATATATATATATATATATATATATATATATATATATATATATGTACATACATACACACATACAGCGCGCGCACACACGCACACACGCACGCCCATACACAAACATGTACTGAAATGATACTGGGTTCCCACAGAGCGCCATACAACAACCAGAACAGAATGGAGGGGTGCAACTTCCTAGAGCACAGCGAGGGGTCGATGTGGTATGTTTGTTTAGTAAGTCAACATAGGGGTAACTCCAACTGAATCACCTATACCTGTACTCACAGACACTGACGACTTGAACTCCACCGGGGATCACTTTTGCGGCGCATTCCTGTTCTGGCAATAGACGGACCTGCAGATGCTGTTTGACATACGAAAAACACACACATTCTCATATTTTCTCACGATTGGCCGAAATGGTTACCAGGAGAAAGCGTAGTATAATAAACATGCTTCGTAAGATTGAAATTCCTTACACAGCTGACACAGAATATTCCCTTGTAACATTACAGACGACGTTCAGTTTTACCTGTCGTATAAGATTGCGAACCACTACCGTTGCTCACATAGCGCTGCACGTGAATACACAATGGTAATATTGTCGGTATTTCTTGGTGAAATATGACAAACACAATGCTATGTATTTGAATTAAGTTCAGAAGTCATCACGTCGATAGAACAATTGAAAATTTACTTCACAAGGCTTGTAGCAGTCACAGGTCTTGCAGCCGTTGTAGTCGTACTGTCTTAGCTGTCCTTTCGGGCATGGTCGACATGTAAGTTTTGGGCACAGGATGGGCGAATCTGAGACGTAGCAAAAAGTCAATTGAAAAAAACACCCGCGCACGCACGCACGCACGCACGCACGCACGCACGCACGCACGCACGCCCTCTTTCACGCACCGCACGTACACATTATTATTACATTATGCATACATTAATGTGTGTGTATATATATATATATTTATATATATATATATATATATATACATATATATAAATATATATATATATATATCTATATATATATATATATATCTATAGATATATATATATATATATATATATATATATATATATATATATATATATATATATATATATATATATATATATATATATATATATATATATATATATATATATATATATATATATATATATATATATATATATATATATATATATATATATATATATATATATATATCTGTTACACTCATTAACGGTTTTTCACCCAGTCACCGTGTGACAGTTTCATGAACACCAACAATAATAATTTTACACAGGTATTGTAATCAATTATCGTCCACTTACTTCCAGGTACACATTTAGCGATACGAGCACAGGGGGATGCTTTGCAAGGCTTTACCATTGACACGCATACTTCGCCTCTTGGACAAAGTTTGGTCTGCAGTGACGAAGAATACCATTATTTATAAATCACCATATCATTATTATATTTAATTGTGCCTAATTAAATATAAACGATGATAAGACTTTGAACAATATTTCCTCTGAACCTTTAATAGTCAATTTGCGTGTTCTAACGCAATTTATTCAAGGTTTCCACTTTACGTGAACGTATGGGCTCAACATAGCTGTACGATTCGGGAGTTTTTGACCCTTTGTTCATATATCGTGATTATCAGATTAGGCAAAACGCAATTATGACAATCGAAACGGGAACAGATACGCTGGACGCTAGAGTTCATATATGACCTGCAATAATGTTAGGTAAGTAGATTTGAACATATATTTGACACAAGTTGGCACAGTTGTAGACCATACCCCAAGTATTGCTTTCAGAAATGAAACCACAGAGAAAACAGAGAGCCTTGGCCGCCGTTTTGAAAAAAAATTGCTTCCAAAAAAATAAATGTTTGAAATAGTGAATTTTCCATTATGTTGAAATAAAATGTAATTATTGGTGCCCATTTATCAGAATATCATCCCAAAATGTTAGGACCTTCTTTGTAAGACGCAAACTATGTCAATCTTGGCGGCCATTTGAAAAAATCTATATAGAAATAATCAAATTGTAATAATATTGTAAGAAAACATATCGTATGCAACAAAGAGCACGAAAGAAACATTGTCATTTAAACAATAGATATACTTAACTTTAATTACGCCTGACTCAAAAAGTATTAGGTTTAAGCTAACTAATAAAAACAAGTGTTGCTGTCACACAGTAAACATGTTGCACATATACAAAGTCGATGACGCACCTTGCAAGGATCCGGAGCATAGGCTGCTCCTATGAGCACCAAAATGGCGACGACGATCAATGCGTCACGTGATTTCATACTTCCACGTCAACGTCGTTGATAACTGCAAGTCATAAATTATTTGGGCAATTTGAAACGATACGATATTAGTGTTGTTATTTTATATTTTGTGCCGTACAAACTTAATCACTATCTTATCTTTTAGCAGCCATTTGGTGTCTGTAGTCGAACACGTTAGTTTGAAGCAAGTGGCAAAATGCAGAAATGGAAAATTTCACTTCACCTTGCTGCGGACATCAGGTATAAGATATAATACTCTTATTCCATTACTCAGAAAGTAAAAATAAGAAAACATACAAGAGAAACTTCTACAAAGGTAACTACAAAGATATGAGAAAATACTTAGCAAAGCTAGATTGGAATAACATGCTGATGAATAAGACCGCAATTGAATGTTGGAATATTCTAAAATATGAAATTGAGAGTATCATCGATAAATTTGTTCCCTTCCAAAAACAAGGAAAACGGTGTAGAAAGAACACTTGTCAAAAGAGGCAAGTAGAAAAATAGTGATAAAACAAACTATGTGGAGGGTTTATAGGCGTACCAGAAAGGAAGAAGACTATGCAAAATACAAAGAGGCACTTACTGCAGCTACAACTGAAATCAGACAATCTAAAAGAAGCTATGAGCAAAAACTGGCATGTAAAATAAAACATGACAGCAAGGGTTTTTATGCATATGTCAGGAGTAAACAAAACGTACAAGACAAGTTTGGACCTCTAGAAGACAGTGCTGGAAATATAATATCACAGGGGTTTTTAATGGCGGAAGACCTAAACGGTTACTTCAGTTCAGTGTTTACCAAAGAAGATATTAGTTCATTACCAGTTGCTGATGCTAAATTTCAGGGGGCTAAATCTGACTATTTAGGACCGTTAGTTGTAACTCCAGAATTGGTAGCTAAGAAAATAAAGGCAATGAAGGATAACAAATCACCGGGAGTGGATGGGATTCCTCCAAAATTACTAATGGAAACAGTAGATCAAATCAGTATACCACTTGCAAGAGTATTCAACTTGTCATTAAAAGAGGGAGTTGTTCCGTTTGAATGGAAAGAAGCAAACATCATACCATTATTTAAAAAGGGTTCGAGAAATAAGTCAGAGAATTACAGACCAGTGAGTTTAACGTCAGTGATTTGTAAATTATTAGAAAGGTTAATTAAAGACCATATGGTGGACTTCCTCTTTAAGCATAAATTATTAAATTAATCTCAACATGGATTCCTTAAAGCGAGGTCATGCTTAACAAATATGTTATGTTTTTTGGAAGAAATCACTAAGTGGATAGACGTGGGATCGCCAATAGATATTATCTACTTAGATTTTCAGAAAGCTTTTGACAAAGTGCCACATCAAAGATCACTACTTAAATTAAAAGCCCATGGTATCGGGGATAGCATAACTGACTGGATAGAACAATGGCTGACCGACAGAAGACAACGAGTTGTAGTAGATGGAGAAGTTTCAAATTGGAAATCGGTTTTGAGTGGAGTACCTCAAGGATCAGTATTAGGACCTATATTATTCTTAATTTATATCAATGACTTGGACGACAGTATAACAAGTAACGTACTGAAATTTGCGGATGACACAAAACTGTTTAGAAAGGTTAATACTGATGGTGATAAACAACATTTACAAAACGATCTAGACAGATTAGTGAAATGGTCTGAGAAATGGCAGATGCTGTTCAATTTTGGGAAATGTAAATGCCTACATACAGGACATGGGAACTTGAATGTATAAAATGGGAGATACTGTTCTGGGTACTACTGTAAAAGAAAAGGACTTAGGAGTTACAATAAGCGCTGATATGAAAGTTTCAGAGCAGTGTGGTATTGCAGCTTCAAAGGGTAATCAAATTCTTGGATTGATTAGAAGAAACATAACATACAAGGGAAAAAAGTTAACTATACCTCTTTATAAAGCAATAGTTAGACCTCATTTAGAATACTGTATACAAGCAAGGAGACCATATCGTAAGAAGGATATAGATACGCTTGAACGCATACAAAGGAGAGCAACTAAAATGATTCCAGAACTTAGAGACCTTAGTTATGAAGAACGCCTGAAAGAATGTGGTTTAACAACTCTAGAGACAAGGAAGTTAAGAGGAGATCAGATTGAAGTTTTTAAGATATTGAATGGGTATGAAAATATTGATAGAAATATGTTTTTCTCACTCAAGAAGGATAGCAGAACTAGAGGGCATGAGGTAAAATTAGTAAAGGATCAATGTAGATTGGACATCAGGAAGCACTCGTTCTCACAGAGGACAATAAATGAAAGGAACAAATTGTCTACAGATTGTGTAACTGCTAGCAGCGTGAATATGTTTAAAAACAAAGTTGACACATATCTCAGGAGGGCGGGTTATAAGTAGGTGAACATTGTTGGACTCTCGATAAGCCAATGGCTTCCTTGTCCACTTGCCATCTGGGCCTTTGGCTTGGATGGCAAATCTTGTTAAATCTTGTTAAACTCGTCTCATTTAAAAATAGTGGCCATAATTTAATGTTCTTATGTGTATCACAATCGCAGATATAATATGTGCAACATTGGAAATCAAATTACCACCGAATACTGATGAAAATTAACATTCACGATTTGCATAATAAATACACAATTGCACAACTGAAATACAAACATAGTGTTAAAATAAAAAAAATCCGAGCGACTTATCACTTATCAGGATTTGGTGAGTGAGCAGCTTAACACTAAAGTGATTCCTTTATGCGTTTATAATTTTACTCATCAAACAGTCCATACTGTACACAACAAGCCCGCTCAACTATTAAGTTCATAAAAAATCACTTACCGAATTAGCGAAAACCTCAAGAGTCTTAACGTGCGCAGTCTTTATTTCAACGGTCGATCTATGAAGTGTGTAATGTAAACATCTATGTCCGAATCCTCTTATTTATATGTTACACCAGCATTGCATTTGCATATACAAATTAAAATGAAGACGCAATTTGGATTTCCATACTACTAATAATTTATAGCAGCCAGCGTACGAACACATTTATTAAGTGCAGTAAACACGACGGGGCGACAAGGTGTGGTAATAAACTAAAGTCACGTATACGTATGGAGTTTATGCGGATACATCACGAAGGCAGACGGAACACCATTCCGTTGACACCTAAAATAACAGAGCCGCCACGGGACAGGATAGGTAACATATGAGCTACGCCTGGTGTATGAGAAACGCCTTTCACTTTTCTCGAAGATGCTAGTTACATGTAATTAACGCATTAAGTGCCATACACGATCGGCGCGTATAATATATCAGAACACCTTGATCTCGTGAATCACGACGTCTGTCGGTCCAGCAACATGGGCACGCAGTGATCATACCTGTTGCCGGGAGCTCCGTACCAGCAAAGCCGAGTTTACCCATCCTCGCCGCCGGGGGGACTGTCGTGTACAACAGTAGCCATTGAGGATAACCCCGTTGAAACGTGGAACTTAGTATTGTTGACGATTCCACGTTTCATCAGGTTTATCTGCCAGGGATAGCTCAGTTCTACTACCACTTCTCGTTAGCGAGGATGAATTCACCCAATGCAGCCAGTGAACATAAAACAAGTACATATAATACATAACGTTCACAGCGAGAAGAAGCAACAACAGACACTTTGTACATACTCAAGCAACCTGCCTGCACATCTACGCTGATTCTAGTTACGAATCAGTGGCCCCAGTTAGCAACGAACATAGATATTAGAACAAAAAAGATTATGTTGCAGCTTGCCTGGAATCTGTAATAAACGTTTGACTCTTTCGTGTTGAAATGATTATTTGAACATATCCAAAACTTATTTTACCTCAGTAGAAATGTTTTTTTGTCTTATCAATGCGACTTCGTCAGTACGTACGTGCGGGCGTGCGTGCGTGCGTGCGTGCTACGAAGTCGAACCAGAATGTATTAGTTGTTTTTCACTAACGTAATTAACGCAGATCTTTGACACAGCTTCAATCGGGTAACTGGCGTGTCACACTGTTCCCTTCCGCCAGTCAAAGCATTTAGCAGTTCAAACCAAAACTTTCTTGTGTAAATTTTTCAAATGTCAATATGCTCAACCTTCGAGTTGGTGTATTTTGCCTAAAATCTAAACTGTCAAGCTACTGGCCTTAATTTTCGAGTTTTTGAGGTTGCTCAACTAGTCCCAGCGTTACCGTTGGAATATAGTTTGATAATTCGGAGAAAAGAAACAGTTCCGTTGCACAGTCGTCAACATTACTGTTTTTAGGCAGGAGCTACTGCTATCCTTTCTGCTTTTTGAGGAAATGTTCTGCTTTTTGCAACTTCACATTTTCTCGCGCATGCGTTCACCACGAACGAGAATTGCAAATAAAAATGACGACGTATAAAACAACTTGTGTGAATCAGGAAGAAAGGGCGAAAGATTGGTTTTCAGTCTTCGTGGGTGAGACTATTCCCTGGAGTGGCAACAGCCAAGTCGTGTTGCACGCTGAGCTAGAAACCAAGAGGAAATAGATCGAGACTGGGAAACCATGAAATTTGAGGAGAGTTATGACGGAGAAGATGCACGCACGCACGCACGCACGCACGCACGCACGCACGCACGCACGCACGCACGCACGCCCAAACGCACACATTTATTCGCTTTAACATATAGCATACACACAACATGGTTGACGAAGATGACACACTTTACGTGGAACGTTGACGCCGTGGTAGACAGAGGACTGTCATAAAGCACGAATTGTGAATACTTCGCAAATTCCCCTGGAGCATAATGTAGCATTTTATTGCATGACGCACATAAATAACATATTTCATACATCTCACTGGCGGCAGTTTCACTGATGAATCAGTATATAGTGTGATGTGAATCCATATATAGTGTGGTGTGCGTTACACCACATCAAAGTAAACCAGCGGTCTGTGAGAAAGGTGGGAGGAGTCGTCAGTCTTCCTGGGGTGGCACGTGTAGTGAGTTATGTAAGTTTTGCATGTCTGGATCACGATGATAACTGTGGCTATGTTGTTCAAACGCAAGTTTGCTCTTCTTTATTCTGCATAGTGGTTAGGTAGTTTTAACATTTTGTCACTACTGTATTACATGGAAGTAGAACACGGTTTGGCATGTTTATTTATGCTAATTGGTGCATGAAAACAAAGTTATTGTGGACATTATGGACGATATGTTGCCCATACCAATTCATCATTGGTTACAATGATTAGTAGCCTTCATTAGTAATTGCATTCCATGTAGCGTCTACGAAAGTTTAGGCCCTAGACACTCGTCGGACATCACACTGCGATTCGACTACACCATTTACATGCGATGAACAAATCTGTTTGTTCTCGAAACCTGTAACAAATGTACTTTATATTAATCACTTGAGTAAGCTGACTTGAATAAGCCATCGTTTTCCGAGGTGATTGAGGATATGTAACTTAGTTACATTTGATCAAATGTGTTATTGTTAGCAATCGTGATTATTGCATTAAACGGACATTCGCCTAAATATAAAATAATAAGATATAATTAATAATAATGCAGTAATCTGTCGGCTAAGCCGTAAGAACAGACTACTCTATGTTAAGTGTGTGTGTGTGTGTGTGTGTGTGTGTGTGTGTGTGTGTGTGTGTGTGTGTGTGTGTGTGTGTGTGTATATATATATATGTGTATGTATATATATATATATATATATATATATATATATATATATATATATATATATATATATATATATATATATATATATATATATATATATATATATATATATATATATATATATATATATATACACACATATATCTATATATGTGTGTGTGTGTGTGTGTGTGTGTGGCCATGGCGATGACAGGGAAGCGAAACTTGGCTGTTACGATATCTACATTATTTTGTTTAAAAAATTGGTAGCCATTGTGTTTTAGGATATCGTTATAAATGTTGGTCATACACAAGCTAGCCACTTAACATGTGCATAAGAAGCAATGACTTTCCTTCAGATATTTAACTTTATTTCGAGTAGTTTTAAATATGATGTCGTGACTTTACGTGCACAAAATGAGTATGCAAATCTACATACTTTTCGCAATGGTTGTGTTGAACATCAAATGACAGAGATGTTTGAAGTATATAAAAATGACGGAGTCACGGCACTAAATCTTCACCGCTCGACTGTGTACAGAAGAATGAAACAATTACTGTCCACTTTCGGCCAGTTACGTATCAATCAGTCTACTTTGGAGTGAAAACAAATTAAATTAAAATCAAACAACTTGAAAAAATCTCGTAAGTAGTAGGTAGGTGGTTTACGATGAGCAAGAGCGGTGGTTACTAAAAATAGACATTGGGAAAAACCCACATATCGCTGACGTAGCGTTTAATTTTAATTTTAATCGCTGACGTGGCGAAATTTTAATTTTAATTTTAATTTTAATTTTAATTTTAATTTTAATTTTAATTTTAATTTTAATTTTAATTTTAATTTTTATTTTTATTTTTATTTTAAATTCAATGAAAACCTAGGGAAAATCCACATATCGCTGACGTGGCGGTTATTGAGTACGGTATCAAAGAATAAGAGAGATAATCAATCAGGGTTCAGTACGTTAGCGGTGAATGGTATAAAGAGCTGCGATTCGTCGGTTATAGTTTCATAAAAGTTATGCGTATGAGTTTCATAAAAATCGTGGATGATTAATGAGGTAAGGAGTCTGAATGGCTCGTGTGTCCATCTGGTGGGAGATGGGTAGATGCTCGCGGGGCATACCGTTGACGTTGCGGTTAGGGTATATGCTCCCGTTTCGCGGAATGCAGCGGGCTACATATCATGTTAAGAATGCGGTCGTGTTGTATTCCGTAATATGACACCGCTCTGCCGCGTTCCCGAAAGGACGCATTAAGGCGATACTAACAGCTGACTAGTGGATTTTGGTACTCGGGAAATGCGCGTTTTAAATAACCTGGCGATATGAAGTCATATTAGCGCTGTAGTTAAAGCGCTGGTTCGCCCACTGGATGTATGCAAGTCTGAACACGTTGAAAGATAAACCCGTCATTTGCATAATGCTGTGCAGTAATTTATTCGATGCCAGCAATCATGAAATTCGGGTTTCATTATTGTTTTTTTGTCGTTTCTCTAAGAAGAGTAGACCACGTGACTTCCTGTCTGCATAAATAATAAAAACAGCTGTGTATGCATCAACGAGTTGACCTGTATGCGTACATCTAACATATTTAGGGTATTGGTTATCGTATGAATCATACATAGCACGAGTAATGAGAAAGAGTACCGATTTGTCTAAGAAAATACCGCTTTTATATGTATTTTGTCACACTTAGTTACGTATGTAATGCTGTTGAGCTAAGTGTTTACCACATTTATCTGCCTGTTAACATGTTAAGTAAATGTCACTTTTATTTGTATCTTACCACATTTTAGCTACGTAATTGCCACGCTTGTCTGTGTGCTAACGCTTTTAGCATATTAAGTATCACTTTTAATTGTATGTTAACGCTATTTAGCTAAGTATATACCACATTCTATGTTAAGTTTGTTTTCGCAAAGTAAATATCACTTTTAGTTGTACGTTAACGCTTTTAAGCTAAGTAAGTACCAAATACAGCTACATGTTAATGAGTTTAGCTAAGTAAATACCGCATTTAGCAGTAATTAGCATTTTTAGCTAAATAAGTACCATATTTAGTTGCAAGTTAACGCTTTTAAGTTAAGTAATTACCACATATGTTAAAACTGTTTAGCTAATAAATGACCACATTTAGCTGTATGTTAGCGCTTTTTACCTAAATAATTACCACATTTAGTTGTATGTTAACGCTTTTAAGCTAAGCAATTACCGCATTTAGCTGCGTGTTAACGTTTTTTAGCTAAGAAATTACCATATTTAGCTGTATGTTACTGCTGTTTAACTAAGGAATTACCACATTTAGCTGTATGGTAACGCTTTTTAACTAAGTATTTATCGCATTTAGTTGCATGTTAACGCATTGAAACTAAGTATTTACCACATTCACCTGTATGCTAAGGTACTCGGGAAATGCGCGTGATAAATAACACGGTTTTCTGTAGTGATATTAGCATTGTTGTTAAAGCGTTGGTTTGCGCACTGGACGTATGCAAGTCTGAACAAGTTTAACGATAAGCCGGTCATTTGCACTTAAATCTATCTAAGCTAGGTTCTGTGAAGAAAAGAACAAACTCTGCGTATGATTATAATATATTTGTTATAACTAACCAAACAATGCAAGAAGTACAAAACAATTAATTATGAACATAATCGTCAGAATATAGTAATATAAACAAAATCACTACAAGTATTACATAATATGATTATGAATTATTATTGTAATACCACGCCTGTCGGGGCGCGCTATAGCAGAGAGCTATTTTAAAACACTGGGCGAGGTAAGTACATCAGTATAGACGAACGAGTGGACCGTGGACTGTGGACTCCGGTTGCCTTAGCAACGAACGGGGTGCGGCTAGCGCTGTTACGATCGATGTAACAACCTGCATCGTTGTAAGAACTGCATCTATAGTTTATGTTTGTGTTGGTACACTTGCATTGTATGACTAATCTTAGTTAATTGTGGTACACTTTAATTTGCTAACTGTATATACGAGCGTCATAACATCATGGCGTTAGCCCTGTGTCTGTAATTTTTTAAACTGTATGACATTTCTCTACCATTTTCTAAACCATGTGTCATTTTTGCTGTACCATTTTTATTGAATGTATAAAAGATTGCCGCACCGGGTATATGGTCATATGATACCCTTTTATGGTGGCGTATCGAAATTAAACCGTTCACCTTGTATCTTATCAACTAGAAGTATAAAAGCAGTCACCCAAACAATAAATGTTGACAAGTCTGGAATTTAACCGACATCATGTTAAAACTGACACAATTTTAAATTTTCTTACAAAGTTATGGCATGTTTGGTTAAAAATAATCAAGCAGTTATGTGAATATTTGTTGGAAAATAAAATCGTTCTTAGGTTTCCTGCGGTATTGAAGTAATGATGCTATGACAGCAAATGTTTAACATCGCTAACCTACAATATAAACATATGAAAGGTTTTTTCGTAGATATTTTTCTACTGTACACTTTGAGCAATCTAAACAAAAATCTTAACAACACTATTGTTAAATTATCCTGGGTGTGTGGTGTGTGTGTGTGTGTGTGTGTGTGTGTGTGTGTGTGTGTGTGTGTGTGTGTGTGTGTGTGTGTGTGTGTGTGTGTGTGTGTGTGTGTGTGTGTGTGTGTGTGTGTGTGTGTGTGTGTGTGTGTGTGTGTGTGTGTGTGTGCGTATTGCATATGTTGTGTATTATATTCTACTTCCAAAGTGGCCTGGTATCGCATATTGTTTCTGTATATTTCATACACAAACATCCGTGAACTTGGGATCCATGTATAATATAAATATAGCAGGGTATATCAGCTTCATCCAGTTCATATCATATTTATTTTAATTGTATTATCATATAAATACATAACCATATATTTTTTATATTCCAATACCTCAACTGAAAACTGGCGAAATGCTTTAATAACATAAAAAAATGGATGGTGAAAAAAACTACATACATATTAGAGTCTTCTAAATAGGCCACCCATGTGACCAAGATAAACTGGTCTGATTACAGAGGCTGGTGAGATATACAAATGTGTAGATCTGACAAAGACACGGGTTTAAGGGGTGGCTGTTTCAACGGGTGTTTTTTTGTAACTGGTTCTACTGTATCTATGGAATCAACCTTTTAGCTACTACACACACCATTCTTGAAACCTAAATATTAGTTTATCACATGTTGTATTTGTATTTTTGCATGCTCTTCGTTGATTGCATTAAATATACACATACGTATCAGACAATGAAATATGTTTTGCTAGATTTGGACCACCATTTGTACCAACAACAAAAAATTAAATCCAATTCCAGGTACCTTTAACATTGTTTTTCTGTAGTGCTGTTTTAGTGGGTCTTAATATAATTGTTAATTTGCTTTTGTAAGTTTTGTACATATGCGCAGATTCAGAATATATAGATATAACAAATGCTGTATACAGCCTCTTTTTCTTGACCCCAGCACGTTTTAAACCTTTGGTGAACCAAGTTGTCTTGTTAGTGCTACGATACTCTAGGATGTGTTCTCAGGCTAGTGACTGGAATAGTTACTGCAGGCCTTTTTAGACACCTGGGTAACACGACTGTGAACTATCCTGTAATACCTACTGTTAAGCGAGCACTTAATTCAGAGTTAATTGCGAATTTGTCAAAGAGATTAAATTAGGCTGTAATTTTCTTGACTGGGTGTATGAAAGAAAAAATAAAAAAGAATGCGCAACGACTGCAATGACATCAGCAACTATTTTAGTATTCGTGTTTCATTGGTAGTCTCGTGAATGGAAACATTGTTGCATGCTTTTAAAATGTGTATACTCCCGCCGGTAGACACACACGATGAGACAATTGGTATTTTCTTTAACTGCGAGACATTTCGCAGTCATTTTCTTTAACTGCGTGACCTGTTATTTTCTTTTGTTGTGACATTTTTGTGTATTTTTATTTAACTGCGTGACATTTTACCAATCTTAGCTAATTCGGTTTGTCACACATGTAACGCTGTTTTATAAGTGTGTAACACATTCACTATGTAGTAACGCGTTTAGCTATTCTTCCAATGGCATACACAGCGCTGTCTCCACAGCATGTACCATCCGTTGACCTTTTTTCCATTACTGGTCACCACTTCCACCATTTACCTCCGTCTGACTGTCCCTAAGAGCAACTCCATACATTGCCCCTACATTCATATGTGTCCGTAATTTGGTTAGTTAATGACATTTGATACATTGTTACTAAGTACATGATAGCTGGTATAGAAAAAACGTCACTGCTCATTAATTTCAAAAGATCCAGTTTGCACAAGGGTTACTCCTGGAGCGAGATAAATACGCCGGACGAGAGTGCAGTCGTCAAGAAATCGCTTCCGTAATGGGAAGTAAAAATCTAGCTGTAGGAAAAGCACATGCCTTGCAGTAGACACGGTTCCCCATGACGCAATAGCTGTCACTGTCCGGTGCAGGCTCCAACGTCCGTTTCGCTAGGAAGGGGTCAGGGTTAGGGTAGGGTTAGAACTCGAGGGTAGCGATAGGAGGGGTTGGGTTAGGGTAGGGTTAGGTTTAGGGGGTAGCGAAACGGATACAAGGGCGCCACCCTAAACGCTCCATTATATTTCGAAAAGTTTGTGTTTTGACTTCAAATCATATGACATTTGACCTAATTAATGTTGCCATTTGACCTAGTTCATTTGACATAATAATAATAATAATATAATTATAATAACTTTATTGTAAAAAAAAAAATGGAAATACGTCTTACACTGAGGAGATAGCATAAAAACATACTTGAAATCACATTCAACCATGCAGTATGTACAGTAATAAAATCAAGTATGTAGACAGAGTAGATAATGAATAATACCAAGTGTTATATACATTATAATCATTTGCCTTAATTAAGTTGAGATTTGACCTAATTAAGTTGACCGTGTATTTTACGGGAAGAACAGCTAAACGCGTTGCATAGTGAATGTGTTACATCCTTGGCAAACAGCTTTACATATGTGACAAAAACGCATACGTAGTTAAAAAAAAGACACAAAAAATGTCACACAGTTAAAGGAAAAGGTTGTTTTGCTAAATCGTTATTTCGCCACTTCGTGCAGTCAGACGTATGTGAAGATTGGGGGTGGAGGGCATTGATGGATGAAGAGTCAACGAACGGATGTGGATGGAGATGCAGGTGGCCAGTAATGGATGAATATTCTTGCAGAGGTAGACGAACGGCGGTCAATGTAGGGGGTAGTGGGAGGGGATGAATGAAAGGAGAGATGGGCGGTAAATAAAATGTTTGAAGATACTACGAAGGGCAATTGTGGATGGGGTGACTATACAGGACTGTATACGAAGATGGTAGTGGACGGAAATGAAGATAGCGAACAGACAGGCGACATACGTAACTAAACGCGTTACTACATAGCTGAATGCATTGCATACTTGGTAAAAAGCGTTACATACGCAGTTAATATTGGCCTGTAATGGTTAGTGAGGTGACAATGAACACTGTAAGTGTCAGGTAGGTGACTTGTGCGCTCCCACTCGTCTTGTCTTTTTTGACATTGGTCAGTCGCTGTTGATGGACTTTGACTTCTTTGACTTGTGCGCTCCCTCTCGTTTTATTTTTTTGACATTGGTCAGTCGCTATTAGTGGACTTTGGCTTGTGTGCTGCCACTCGTTTTATCTTTTTTGACATTGATCAGTCGTTGTTGATGGACTTTGGCTTGTGCGCTTCCACTCGTCTCGTCTTTTTTGATATTGGTTACACCTTCTTGCAGGCTATCTAGGTTTATTCAACCGACAAGAGGTTGGGGTTACACCTTTTTCGCCGTCGCCGCTAAAAAGCTGGTAGGATTGTGCAAACAGCACTGTCTCGATACAGTCTATCTAGGTTATTCAACCGACAAGAGGTTGTTACACCTTTTTCCGTACCGTCGCCGCTAAAAGCTGGTAGGATTGTGCAAACAGCACTGTCTCGATGCAGTCTATCTCAGGGTTATTCAACCGACAAGAGGTTAGGTTAGCTTTTCCATACCGCCGCCGCCACTGTCGCCGCCAAGGCGACGGCAGTGATGGCGCCGCCACGGAGCACGCGCGCGTGTTCCGTGGCGGCGGCGGTACGGAAAAGCCTAACCCCAACCTCTTGTCGGTTGAATAACCCTAGATAGACTGCATCGAGACAGTGCTGTTTGCACAATCCTACCAGCTTTTAGCGGCGACGGTACGGAAAAAGGTGTAACCCCAACCTCTTGTCGGTTGAATAACCCTAGATAGACTGTATCGAGACAGTGCTGTTTGCACAATCCTACCAGCTTTTTAGCGGCGACGGTACGGAAAAAGGTGTAACCCCAACCTCTTGTCGGTTGAATAACCCTAGATAGCCTGCAAGAAGGTGTAACCAATATCAAAAAAGACAAGACGAGTGGAAGCGCACAAGCCAAAGTCCATCAACAACGACTGATCAATGTCAAAAAAGATAAAACGAGTGGCAGCACACAAGCCAAAGTCCACTAATAGTGACTGACCAATGTCAAAAAAATAAAACGAGAGGGAGCGCACAAGTCAAAGAAGTCAAAGTCCAGCGACTGACCAATGTCAAAAAGACAAGACGAGTGGGAGCGCACAAGTCACCTACCTGACACTTACAGTGTTCATTGTCACCTCACTAACCATTACAGGCCAATATTAACTGCGTATGTAACGCTTTTTACCAAGTATGCAATGCATTCAGCTATGTAGTAACGCGTTTAGCTACGTATGTCCGCCTGTCTGTTCGCTATCTTCATTTCCGTCCACTACCATCTTCGTATACAGTCCTGTATAGTCACCCCATCCACAATTGCCCTTCGTAGTATCTTCAAACATTTTATTTACCGCCCATCTCTCCTTTCATTCATCCCCTCCCACTACCCCCTACATTGACCGCCGTTCGTCTACCTCTGCAAGAATATTCATCCATTACTGGCCACCTGCATCTCCATCCACATCCGTTCGTTGACTCTTCATCCATCAATGCCCTCCACCCCCAATCTTCACATACGTCTGACTGCAAGAAGTGGCGAAATAACGATTTAGCAAAACAACCTTTTCCTTTAACTGTGTGACATTTTTTGTGTCTTTTTAACTACGTATGCGTTTTTGTCACATATGTAAAGCTGTTTGCCAAGGATGTAACACATTCACTATGCAACGCGTTTAGCTGTTCTTCCTGTAAAATACACGGTCAACTTAATTAGGTCAAATCTCAACTTAATTAAGGCAAATGATTATAATGTATATAACACTTGGTATTACTCATTATCTACTCTGTCTACATACTTGATTTTATTACTGTACATACTGCATGGTTGAATGTGATTTAAAGTATGTTTTTATGCTATCTCCTCAGTGTAAGACGTATTTCCATTTTTTTACAATAAAGTTATTATAATTATATTATTATTATTATTATTATGTCAAATAAACTAGGTCAAATGGCAACATTAATTAGGTCAAATATCATATGATTTGAAGTCAAAACACAAACTTTTCGAAATATAATGGAGCGTTTAGGTGGCGCCCTCTGTATCCGTTTCGCTACCCCCTAAACCTAACCCTACCCTAACCCAACCCCTCCTATCGCTACCCTCGAGTTCTAACCCTACCCTAACCCTGACCCCTTCCTAGCGAAACGGACGTTGGAGCCTGCACCAGACACTGACAGCTATTGCGTCATGGGGAACCGTGTCTACTGCAAGGCATGTGCTTTTCCTGCAGCTAGATTTTTACTTCCCATTACGTAAGCGATTTCTTGACGACTGTACTCTCGTCCGGCGTATTTATCTCGCTCCAGGAGTAACCCTTGTGCAAACTGGATATTTTGAAATTAATGAGCAGTGACGTTTTTTCTATACCAGCTATCATGTACTTAGTAACAATGTATCAAATGTCATTAACTAACCAAATTACGGACACATATGAATGTAGGGGCAATGTATGGAGTTGCTCTTAGGGACAGTCAGACGGAGGTAAATGGTGGAAGTGGTGACCAGTAATGGAAAAAAAGGTCAACGGATGGTACATGCTGTGGAGACAGCGCTGTGTATGCCATTGGAAGAATAGCTAAACGCGTTACTACATAGTGAATGTGTTACACACTTATAAAACAGCGTTACATGTGTGACAAACCGAATTAGCTAAGATTGGTAAAATGTCACGCAGTTAAATAAAAATACACAAAAATGTCACAACAAAAGAAAATAACAGGTCACGCAGTTAAAGAAAATGACTGCGAAATGTCTCGCAGTTAAAGAAAATACCAATTGTCTCATCGTGCGTGTCTACCGGCGGGAGTATACACATTTTAAAAGCATGCAACAATGTTTCCATTCACGAGACTACCAATGAAACACGAATACTAAAATAGTTGCTGATGTCATTGCAGTCGTTGCGCATTCTTTTTTATTTTTCTTTCATACACCCAGTCAAGAAAATTACAGCCTAATTTAATCTCTTTGACAAATTCGCAATTAACTCTGAATTAAGTGCTCGCTTAACAGTAGGTATTACAGGATAGTTCACAGTCGTGTTACCCAGGTGTCTAAAAAGGCCTGCAGTAACTATTCCAGTCACTAGCCTGAGAACACATCCTAGAGTATCGTAGCACTAACAAGACAACTTGGTTCACCAAAGGTTTAAAACGTGCTGGGGTCAAGAAAAAGAGGCTGTATACAGCATTTGTTATATCTATATATTCTGAATCTGCGCATATGTACAAAACTTACAAAAGCAAATTAACAATTATATTAAGACCCACTAAAACAGCACTACAGAAAAACAATGTTAAAGGTACCTGGAATTGGATTTAATTTTTTGTTGTTGGTACAAATGGTGGTCCAAATCTAGCAAAACATATTTCATTGTCTGATACGTATGTGTATATTTAATGCAATCAACGAAGAGCATGCAAAAATACAAATACAACATGTGATAAACTAATATTTAGGTTTCAAGAATGGTGTGTGTAGTAGCTAAAAGGTTGATTCCATAGATACAGTAGAACCAGTTACAAAAAAGCACCCGTTGGAAACAGCCACCCCTTAAACCCCGTGTTTTTGTCAGATCTACACATTTGTATATCTCACCAGCCTCTGTAATCAGACCAGTTTATCTTGGTCACATGGGTGGCCTATTTAGAAGACTCTAATATGTATGTAGTTTTTTTCACCATCCATTTTTTTTATGTTATTAAAGCATTTCGCCAGTTTTCAGTTGAGGGTATTGGAATATAAAAAAAATATATGGTTATGTATTTATATGATAATACAATTAAAATAAATATGATATGAACTGGATGAAGCTGATATACCCTGCTATATTTATATTATACATGGATCCCAAGTTCACGGATGTTTGTGTATGAAATATACAGAAACAATATGCGATACCAGGCCACTTTGGAAATAGAATATAATACACAACATATGATACCATACACAACACACACACACACACACACACACACACACACACACACACACACACACACACACACACACACACACACACACACACACACACACACACACACACACACACACACACACACACACACACACACCCAGGATAATTTAACAATAGTGTTGTTGAGATTTTTGTTTAGATTGCTCAAAGTGTACAGTAGAAAAAATATCTACGAAAAAACCTTTCATATGTTTATATTGTAGGTTAGCGATGTTAAACATTTGCTGTCATAGCATCATTACTTCAATACCGCAGGAAACCTAAGAGCGATTTTATTTTCCAACAAATATTCACATAACTGCTTGATTATTTTTAACCAAACATGCCATAACTTTGTAAGAAAATTTAAAATTGTGTCAGTTTTAACAGGATGTCGGTTAAATTCCAGACTTGTCAACATTTATTGTTTGGGTGACTGCTTTTATACTTCTAGTTGATAAGATACAAGGTGAACGGTTTAATTTCGATACGCCACCATAAAAGGGTATCATATGACCATATACCCGGTGCGGCAATCTTTATACATTCAATAAAAATGGTACAGCAAAAATGACACATGGTTTAGAAAATGGTAGGGAAATGTCATACAGTTTAAAAATTACAGACACAGGGCTAACGCCGTGATGTTATGACGCTCGTATATACAGTTAGCAAATTAAAGTGTACCACAATTAACTAAGATTAGTCATACAATGCAAGTGTACCAACACAAACATAAACTATAGATGCAGTTCTTACAACGATGCAGGTTGTTACATCGATCTTAACAGCGCTAGCCGCACCCCGTTCGTTGCTAAGGCAACCGGAGTCCACAGTCCACGGTCCACTCGTTCGTCTATACTGATGTACTTACCTCGCCCAGTGTTTTAAAATAGCTCTCTGCTATAGCGCGCCCCGACAGGCGTGGTATTACAATAATAATTCATAATCATATTATGTAATACTTGTAGTGATTTTGTTTATATTACTATATTCTGACGATTATGTTCATAATTAATTGTTTTGTACTTCTTGCATTGTTTGGTTAGTTATAACAAATATATTATAATCATACGCAGAGTTTGTTCTTTTCTTCACAGAACCTAGCTTAGATAGATTTAAGTGCAAATGACCGGCTTATCGTTAAACTTGTTCAGACTTGCATACGTCCAGTGCGCAAACCAACGCTTTAACAACAATGCTAATATCACTACAGAAAACCGTGTTATTTATCACGCGCATTTCCCGAGTACCTTAGCATACAGGTGAATGTGGTAAATACTTAGTTTCAATGCGTTAACATGCAACTAAATGCGATAAATACTTAGTTAAAAAGCATTACCATACAGCTAAATGTGGTAATTCCTTAGTTAAACAGCAGTAACATACAGCTAAATATGGTAATTTCTTAGCTAAAAACGTTAACACGCAGCTAAATGCGGTAATTACTTAGCTTAAAAGCGTTAACATACAAGTAAATGTGGTAATTATTTAAGTAAAAGCGCTAACATACAGCTAAATGTGGTCATTTATTAGCTAAACAGTTTTAACATATGTGGTAATTACTTAACTTAAAAGCGTTAACTTGCAACTAAATATGGTACTTATTTAGCTAAAAATGCTAATTACATAGCTAAAAGTTGTATTTGCTTAGCTTAAAATCGCTAACATACAGCTAAATGTGGTAATTTCTTAGCTTAAAAGCGTTAATCTACAGCTAAATGCGGTATTTACTTAGCTAAACTCATTAACATGTAGCTGTATTTGGTACTTACTTAGCTTAAAAGCGTTAACGTACAACTAAAAGTGATATTTACTTTGCGAAAACAAACTTAACATAGAATGTGGTATATACTTAGCTAAATAGCGTTAACATACAATTAAAAGTGATACTTAATATGCCAAAAGCGTTAGCACACAGACAAGCGTGGCAATTACGTAGCTAAACTGTGGTAAGATACAAATAAAAGTGACATTTACTTAACATGTTAACAGGCAGATAAATATGGTAAACACTTAGCTTAAAAGCATTACATACGTAACTAAGGGTGACATAATACATATAAAAGCGGTATTTTCTTAGACAAATCGGTACTCTTTCTCATTACTCGTGCTATGTATGATTCATACGATAACCAATACCCTAAATATGTTAGATGTACGCATACAGGTCAACTCGTTGATGCATACACAGCTGTTTTTATTATTTATGCAGACAGGAAGTCACGTGGTCTACTCTTCTTAGAGAAACGACAAAAAAACAATAATGAAACCCGAATTTCATGATTGCTGGCATCGAATAAATTACTGCACAGCATTATGCAAATGACGGGTTTATCTTTCAACGTGTTCAGACTTGCATACATCCAGTGGGCGAACCAGCGCTTTAACTACAGCGCTAATATGACTTCATATCGCCAGGTTATTTAAAACGCGCATTTCCCGAGTACCAAAATCCACTAGTCAGCTGTTAGTATCGCCTTAATGCGTCCTTTCGGGAACGCGGCAGAGCGGTGTCATATTACGGAATACAACACGACCGCATTCTTAACATGATATGTAGCCCGCTGCATTCCGCGAAACGGGAGCATATACCCTAACCGCAACGTCAACGGTATGCCCCGCGAGCATCTACCCATCTCCCACCAGATGGACACACGAGCCATTCAGACTCCTTACCTCATTAATCATCCACGATTTTTATGAAACTCATACGCATAACTTTTATGAAACTATAACCGACGAATCGCAGCTCTTTATACCATTCACCGCTAACGTACTGAACCCTGATTGATTATCTCTCTTATTCTTTGATACCGTACTCAATAACCGCCACGTCAGCGATATGTGGATTTTCCCTAGGTTTTCATTGAATTTAAAATAAAAATAAAAATAAAAATAAAAATTAAAATTAAAATTAAAATTAAAATTAAAATTAAAATTAAAATTAAAATTTCGCCACGTCAGCGATTAAAATTAAAATTAAACGCTACGTCAGCGATATGTGGGTTTTTCCCAATGTCTATTTTTAGTAACCACCGCTCTTGCTCATCGTAAACCACCTACCTACTACTCTCGTATATAGGTAAACGTCGCGATATGGAGACTGTCGGTCAAATATGTATGCAGTTGATACATAGACATTACGGAGGCTGACCGAACTACACTTGGTTAAATAGACACCCAAAGAGAAGGAGTAACGTACGAATCACGCATAATGTATGGTAAAAGCCTTTCACCTTCACGAAGATGCTAGTGAAACGCAACACAATACGAACCATACGCGATCGGCACAGATAATACATCAGAACACCTCGCTCTCATGAATCAAAACATATAGGCCAACAGGTGGGTCCAACAGCGCGGCCATGCAGTAACTATACCCTTGGCCGAGGGCTTGGCACCAGCAGAGCCGAATTCACCCAATGCAGCCAGTGAACATAAACAAGGACGGTCTACATATAATACATGCGTTTCACTGCGAGAAGAAACGTAACAACTCACACTTGTGTCTGTACACTGTTATTGCAATGTACTTCCTGGCTGTGTACACTGCTGTAGGCGCAGTATGTTCAAGTCAATGTGCACAGTGGCAATCATTGTCCTGTCTCCTACTCAATGAAAGTAAATTGGACAGATTGCCCATGGTAGTTGTGTTTCTCATGCAAACAGAGAAAGGATTGCACAGGCAAATATGTTTTCGTGGGCAACGGGCTCGGACTCGGCATGGAACAATCTCCTGGTAGGCAGGGCAGATATCACCGTGGCCAACAGTGGTGCAGTGAAGGGAACAGCCACTGCACACGCCGTCAAGGTGTTTAATGGCAGGATCTTCCTCCATGAAACAGCGTGCCATCATCCGTGCTGCTCCAAGGAATCCATAAGCCGTGGTTGCGTAGACACAGGCCTGGACACACCGTATGTGGAGGAGGACGAATCATCTGAGGAAGCCTATACTGACGTGTTCGATGGGGGGGATACTGATGGATTCGGATGATGATTCTGGAGAGGAAAAGTCAGATGTGGTTGGAGAAGACAGTGTTGAAGGAGGAGACGCAGATATATATATATATATATATATATATATATATATATATATATATATATATATATATATATATATATATATATATATATATATATATATATATATATATATATATATGCACAATATGTTCTTTGGTTATTTAACAAAATGTTTTTATTTTTAGAAACAAAAATGAAATCGTCAACCCTGTAAAAATGGAGACCTCCGCATACGTACGGAATGTTAGATATGAAATTTACATTTTACTAAATAAGTGCACGTAAACGGGAAATTAAATAAATTATACAATGTCGTGATAGTTAACTATGTAAATCAATTGCGCCTTTGTCAGAAAAAATACATTGGTAACCGAACTGAGGAGTGTGTGACGCCGACACGTGTGTGTTTGCTTATGTGTGTGTGTGTGTGTGTGTGTGTGTGTGTGTGTGTGTGTGCGTGCGTGCGTGCGTGCGTGCGTGCGTGCGTACGTTCGTGCGTGTGTGCATGGTTGTGTGCGACGTCGACACTTTAACCAGGCAACTAAATCTTCACCGCTCAGACAATTTGAAAAAAATCTTGTATGTAGGTAAATGTCGCGATTTGGAGAATGTCGGTCAAATATGTTTGCAACTGATACATATACTTGATACCCAAAGAGAAGGAGCAACGTAAGAGCCACGCATAATGTATGATAAAAGCTTTTCACGAAGATGCTAGTGACACGCAACACAGTACGTACCATACGCGATCGGCACAGATAATACATCAGAACACCTCGCTCTCATGAATCAAAACATATAGGCCAACAGGTGGGTCCATCAGCGCAGCCACGCAGTAATTATACCCTTGGCCGAGGGATTGGCACCAGCAGAGCCGTTTTCACCCAATGCAGCCAGTGAATATAAACAAGTAGGATCTACATATAACATATACGTGTCACTGCGAAAAGAAACCCAGAAACCCACTTTCCTGGTACCCAATAATTGGTCATCGAAGTTGCAGGGCAGTCCTTTGGACAACGGCGATTTCGTCATCACATGGGCTTTCCTGTGACGGTTTCCGATAAAAGTGATTTTCAAGTGGAAACCCAAAAGCTCTTTGACATGAGGTGACCGTGACTCGTGTGATCGTGACCCGAGGTGACCATCACTCGTGTGACCGTGATCCAAGGTGACCGTCACTCGTGTGCTTGAAGAAGAAATTCCACGTTTATGCAGTATACGTATAAGCATTGTAATAGTTTTGTAATCGACATCCTTTTTATGTTTTTGGTCTATGTTTGCTGAAGGCGTTGATACTGATAATAACACCCCAAATGACAAATCGTCCATGAAACAAACACATGTCATAATATTTACAGATATTACTTTTTACCTTTTGGTATGTGGCAGGATTGCTGAAAATTGTGTTCGATTTTCGATTATTTAAGCCCGAATTAATCTCGCTTGCAAGGTTCGCTACAACGGACAAAATTGTTGACGCCAACTGCTATCGCATAAGATTTGTATAAGCGCTACATTGTTCCAAATTCTACCCCAACTGATTGGACGCTGCTGACGCCTTCCATTATCTGCTGCTTAGAACATAGTCAATGATTCCTTGGTTGTTGATGGAACTACTGTGTTCTGGTTGATAAACTCATATATGGGTGTTTGATTCTCCCCTGTCAACATGTGCTTTTGTCTTCGTGTCATCGATGATAAGTCCCAACTGTTCAACATATCTGCTGACTGACTCAACGAGACGTAGGTGCTGTCTAAGAGGGCGACAATGTCATCGGCAAAGTCAAGGTTTGACATACATTTTTCTTTAACCCGCACAGTACCCTGATTTCCTCAGTTTGCCAGACATATGTCCCAGTCGATGGCAACGGCGAAGAGAACGACAAAAAGGATGCAGCTTTGTCTGACATAAGTGTCCACATGGAACCATTCGCTCTAGCCATCTTCTGTTTTTGTACAATTTCTCGAGTTTTCATAGATTTTCTCGACTGTCGATACCATGTTTTGTGTGATTCCTCCTCAAGTAGGGTATGTGGATGCTGTCGAATGTTTTGGTGCAGCATATGAAACTGATTCCAATGGGTGACAAACAGGTACTTCATAGGAAGGATGATTAAAAGGAACTGCTCCTGATCTACTTTGGAGAAGCGCCGGTCTGCGACATCCACCATCCTCCATGCCCGGTGGATGTAAAACAAATCATCTAACGGTTCAAGCTGTGTCTCTTTTTGAGACAGTTTAATGCTTTTGATGAGAAGGGATGCGGAGGTGCAACATCCTATGTGCGGTGCTGTTACCAAAGCAGTGGTTCAAAGCGTCAATGACAACATCCTATGTGCGGTGCTGTTTCCAAAGCAGTGGTTCAAAGCGTCAATGACAACACACGCACACGACGACCTCTCTTTTCCCCGGAAGTTGAATAATTGTCATGCTGTCGACAGTAATGCAGAAAAAGCCTCAAGAACTGCATTTAACTGGCAGCAGGGTACCTCCAACAATGAGGGCTAAGATGGCAGCATCTCTCACAAAACAAACCTCTCCAGAAAGCAACGCCACACCCAAAGCAACTGGAAGGACAACTGCAGAACAGCAACCACTTGAGTATACTCAAAATGCTATCATGTTGCGAGGTGATTGGGTATATTTACACTTATATTTACATTTGATAAAGTGTGTTAATGTTAACATGATTACTGTATTAATTGGACATTCGCCTAAATATAATATATACAACAACGCAATAATTTGTCAGCTAAATATCAGCGGAGAGACTAACGGTAACCTCAAAAATAGGCCTACACCTGACCCGATGACAAATCCGACGTCTCTAATGTGGCATTCCATCCAAAGAGGTTGCCATCCCCTGGAGTAAACACTTTAATCAATCTACCATCACCTGATGTCCCTGCCTTCGTGACAACATTACCGACAAAGAGAAGAGAGTAGAGGATCCACGATAAACAAAATAGTAAGTGAGGGTTCATGTCACTGACGCCGCTTAAAACTTCGTAAACACAGCCATAAATGTCCATATATCTGTGTAATTCCGACGTGTTTGACATTCTTAGTTATTCTTATTGCCGTCATCTTAGACTGACCATCACTGTAGAAAAACACGTATGAGATTTAGGACGCCTCTGTAAATACTATTTATTTGCAACGCAATATCCACTTGAGCAATTATAGAGTGCGTGGGTAAATCCAGAATGTGGGCATAATTTCCGAGTTTGGACTAATTTTAGACTGTGGGGGTAATTCCCGAGTGTGACACGCCAATGGTCTGACTAAGCCAGGCTACACAATAAGACGAATGCGTCCCAAGCGGGAAATGTGGACAAAATACTTCCACGATTTCTGTGATCTGTATGAAGATGACCTTCCTCCCCCCAATAACTAGATGGGGACATTGACTTATGATAATACAAATGGAAGGATGTCGGCACCAGCAGTTGGCCTGTTACATCGGACACCTTGGCTAACTGGCTAACACGAACCAGGTATGACAACATCCACCCTGCTCTCGTCTTGCTGCAAGATGTCCCGGTCCCCTGCGAGTGTGAAAGATCAGTCCCCAGATTGCGGCGTCTTGAGATCTCTCAGATTCACCGTGGGACGGAACAGGTTGAAGGACTAGCGCTAATGCATACCCACTATAACTCGTGCGTGAGTGCGTTCGTGCGTGCGGGCGTGCGTGCGTGCGGTCAACGTTTACGCCTGGATCCGCCCGTCAACCCACACCACTTCCGTGTGTGCTGTATGAAACGATGTCCTTTATGCCAATGATCAGCACAACTGATACAATCTTTTGTAAAAGAACAGTAACAAGAACCGAATTTTTTAAAATTTAAAACAAGTAGCGCCTTCTGGCGAACAACGTGTGTTGCAATTTCGTTGCAAATTTTTTTTGCCCTGCACTCCATTAGTTTTTTCTATCTGTATAGAGATGAATAATAAATTAACATTTCGGCCAACTATTACTGAAATGACTTTACTCCTTGTGGGTAAAATTTTGTTTTTGATAATAGTGTTGCTGATTTCTGCTATCGTAGCTGTTTCTATGTCAGATATTTCAAAAATGTTCACGGGAATCCCCTATTTTTGTTGCCTTTTTATATACAGATAAATAATAAATGAATATTTCTGTTACGTTTTTCATATATATATATATATATATATATATATATATATATATATATATATATATATATATATATATATATATATATATATATATATATATATATATATATATATATATATATATATATATATATATATATATATATATATATATATATATATATATATATATATATATATATATATATATATATATATATATATTATATATTATATATATATATATATATATGTATATATATTATATGTTATATATTGATATATGCTGCAAATACAGATGTCTTAAATTCTTTCGACTGATATAAAGTGTTTCTTCTCCCCACAAAAACACACGATTGATAACATCATAACTTAATTTACAATATATATATATATATATATATATATATATATATATATATATATATATATATTATATATATATATATATATATATATATATATATATATATATATATATATATATATATATATATATATATATATATATATATATATATATATATATATATATATATATGATGACACATTGTTTCAAATCGGTTGGCAAATTATTTCAGTGGTTTGACCCTTTAATGATGATGTTGCAAAACCTTTATCTTAAAGTTATTTTCGTTCATCGTACCATAATTGCGAATGATGTTGCTTGCTTAATATAAACTTACTTTGAATTTGTTGGGATAATTCTTTGCAAAATGCTTTATGCATAAATGCTTCAATGTGAACACTAACGATATCATCACAGTGAAGGCTTTCAGTTTGTAAAATACAGGATTGTCTAGAGGTCTTGAATACAAACGGCATTGATCGATTTTGTAGCGTAGTTTCAGTTTTCAGTTTAGATATGTATGAATAACACAACACTGCAAAATTAGCAAACCGCATTGATCGTTTTTGTAGCGTAGTTTCGTAGGGCTTTCAGTTAAGATGTGTATGAATAACATAACACTGCAAGATTAGCAATACAAGTGTACAGTATATGGTATACAACTCTCTAGTGACTAGCTTAGATGCAGCTCTGTATAGTACACCAAAACTTTTTTGAGACCTTGCATTGTAGTGCCTGGATATGGTGTTCCCACGATATGGTGTCATCTATGACTACCCCAAGAAATTTCGTATTTCTCACTTTCACAACTTGTGTTTTGTCAACAAATATATCTGCATAATTTGTTTTCGGTTTTTTAAGCATATAATTATTTTGTCAATATATGAAGAGTTTATTAATTCTAAACCATAATGTAAGGACTCTTAAGTCTGAATTAAAATTTTTTTTAGCATTCAATGAGTCTTTGTCATGATAGAACACATTGATATCATCAGCAAACAGTATAGAGGAAAACAGTGTTAGGTGAGCCATTTTTCATTCTTTTTGATATCTAGGACACAATCATATTCTTGAGTCAAAATTGTTTTTACTCACATAAACTATGATTATTAGTAAATCATTTAGACCAAGATAATGTGTGTAGTATGCATATATGTAAAATTATTCAAACAGGGTCGGTAGACTAGCTGATGAATCCATATGTAGTGTGATGTTGATCCAAATATAGTACGATGTGCATTACACCACATCAAAGTAAACTAGCGGTCGGTGATAAAGGTGAAGTCGTCAGTCTTCCTGGGTTGACAATTGTAGTGAGTTGCAACATATATTTTAGAAATAATAACAATTTTGGTACAAATGTGTAGGTAATGAAATTACCTTTCAAATAAATACAATTTGTAGCAGTAAAAAATGAAGCATAGAACAGTTATGGAACATAATATGACATGTTATAGTGACATACCGAGATATTGGCGCGCCTAGTGAGATATGGACAACTTTTTTATTCATACAAAAGCATATCTACATCCAATGTGAAAAGCATTCCTTTAAAATAATTATAACTTGCAATAATGCAAATTCAAGAATAAAAGAGCTACGCCCCCAAAACGGCAGAATCTTACCTAATCTCTTAGGAACCAGGGGCTTTACACAGAAACACGCTGATATCTAAAGGAATAAGGACGTAGAAAATCGACGTCCCTACAACGTTCCAATCACGTCGACAGACTAACCAACTAGGTACATATATGAATACATCGTTTTTCCAACGTCTGGTCATCAACGTTATGACTACGTCGATATATGTGACGTTAGCACAACGTTGAAATCAGGTCAACAACCCAACCCGATGTCTTTACGCCTGTCATCACCATTGTAAGGACTTGGATATTTGACGTTCATACAATGTTGCAATTTTTTATTTGTTCAAGGTGCGAATGTTAACTATAACATCTCTATTCTCTAAGACAATACAACACGTGCGGTGTTAGATGTCTTAGCTAAAATTACAAATAATAAGACCCTTTATATTTGTAATGTTATGTAATTTAAGGCAGCTTTTACTACACATTTTGGTGTTGAGTAAGGCAGCGGCATATCTACCATATTCCAGCATGCATTGCGCGTGCCGCCATACTGCCTTGAGTTCGAACGAACGAAATCGATGGAAGCAAAACAATCCACTGATATATGCGAGTAAATGTCACCATCCGCTTTCATTTGTTGTACTATTTAGTTTTATCGTTTGTAAGGAACACACACGACCTTTGTCGTGATGTATTTTGCATGCTTTCACCGATTTGAATATGTACACATTTTCCGATATATAGTCTATCGCAAAACTCGGTGTCGTCGCTTCCCTCTCGTTTTTGATCATACCCTGCACTTGTTCCTGTGAAATGTGGTCATGTAGTGTCATGTATAAATTGCACAATATTATTATATAACTATCAAAGTCATTGCCATTGGAATTAAACTGCAGTATTTATAAATTGCATCGGGAATTTACCGGATAATAGAGCAGCCATTGCCCGTGGCCATGTTGACTGGCTGGGGCTTGTGCAGTGTGCTTTGTATACGTTTCAATGACCTTCGTTGTAAATATATGTGTCGGTTAATACCTTTATTTAATTCCTTTTAAGCGAGTGACCTGAAGAAGCAGACATGAACTGAAGCAGAGGTGGATGCAGCGCTCTCAGTGTAGCCGAAGTACCCACTCAACCAAAGTTGTGGTGAAGACTGAGGAACAACTGGACAGAATGGATTAACAGAGTTCGTGATAAATCTGAAGTCATACTTTTGATTTCATTGGTAGTGTTTCGTGTTAGTTAGGAAACTATATTGTGTGATTTAATAAAAATGAGATCGTAAGTTTAGTTTGAAAATGTTTTGTCAGCCATGGGGGTCAATTGAAATTTAAGTCAGCTTGCCATTATTACTTTTCGGATTTTAAGGTTGGCGCAGTTTAATGGACGATATGGTGTTGTGAGCTTTCTTTGTTATCCAACATACGTTGTAGTTCCTGCTTTAAATACACATTTGTAATTGTGCCTCTTGTGTGTGTTAAGAATGTGTGGAAGCCATAAACATAGTAGATCCCCCAAACACAAAATAAAGGAGTATTTAACTTGCTTGTTGTGCATTGTTTCATTGAGCTCGTGTTTCGGAAGCCATGAATTGGTCAGCTTACTGGTCTTGTCACATTGTTTCAATAATGGCTTAGCCATTGTCTGTACATTCTTTACAACAACCTGGCTGTTACCAGACAGATGTAGGGTAACATTCTAACAACTGAAATAGAACCAAACAAATCTGATTTGTTTGTACATTTGTAGTGATTGTACAGAAAATTAATAGACTAGCCTGCATTCAATGAATCAATTTCAAAAAAGATTCCAATTCCGATCGGCTCTTGAAAATACAGTCCGAAATAGAGTTGACCCCATATTTATGACAGCTGTTGTTTGGTGTTACAATTAGCAATACGAAAGCATATAATAATTATGTCTGCTGCTGAATACTGGTTACTAGAGGAATTAATCTACATTTAATGTATTCCACTGGTTCAGGAATGTACACATTGTCAAACAAAATCATATTTGTTGTATCAGAACACAGTGAATATCTATATTTTGTTAATGTTTGTTTTATTATCAAAACATAATATTTAATGACTGTTTTGAAAACAATTTCAACTTGGTGATTAATGCTCTCCTTGTGCTCTTTTTAATTTCTGTATGATACTGAATACTAGGAATTGGGCAAACAAGAGTGATGTAATGGTCTACATTGTATTCCATGGGTTCATTGATATACACATTGTTATATAAAATGCCTCATGTATCGGAATAAGGTGAATATGCCTTTGCTTTTTTCAAAACGTAATAATGATAATAATAAATAAAACTTTATTTTTACACCATCAAATCCGGGGCTACTGCCCCGTTCACGGGTGTGTACAGACATCAGTTCACACGATACAAACTTGCATGTAGATAGTGATAATTATAATAGTAAATGTTAAAAACTATGCAGAATGTTCGCTTGTGTAAAATTATTTTAAGAAAAAGTATACTGATTACATGGCATTTGTATATAAAAGATAAATCTTAAATAGGAAATAACACGCTAATATCATCAATAGTACAGAACATAAATAGGATTGATAATATGTAATAAGGTAATTAAAATTGCAATATCAAAGCAGTAAAACCCATTAAGTGGAAAATAAATGTGTTTAGTATCTTCTTGAATTGCGGGTGGTTGCCGTTTCCACGTATGTTGGCAGGCAGTTTATTCCACAGCGTGGGGCCAGCGCAGGCATATGCTCGGCGGCCGAAACGTTCTAGCTCGACTCGTGGCACGTCGAGAAGTAGCCCGCCGGCAGTGCGTAGGCAGCGTCGTGGTGCGTACTGGTGCAGCAGTGCGGCAAGGTACTCTGGTGTGCCTTCGTAGAGTGCACAAGGACGAGTATCTTATACTCAATCCTTCTCTTAATGGGCAGCCAGTGTAGCTGCCGCAGTATTGTTGTCATGGACTGGCGATCACCCCGTCGAATCTGCATGATTTACGCTACAGACCCACGTGAACACGACGACATACATAGCATTGACGAAGGGGGATTAAATTTGCATGGTAACACAATTTAAGTTGGTTATCAGAAAACAGTAACGGTCTGATGTTGACACAACGTTGAAATCCAATAAATTTGCTACATTGCAACAACAATATTTCCCATCTTGGGAAATCTGAGGAGAACACGGATTGAATTTGGTGGATTGGATATTTGTCTAAAGCGTGGAATATTGATCGGATAAGTATTATTATTACGTGTATATTAAACATAAACTTAAAAGAGTCCTTGTTTAGTCAAAAGTTGCTGTTAACATTTAGCTATAGGAAGACTCAGTAGCGCGAGCGATAATTAAGGTTTGTTGTTGTCAGTTATATACATGGTAAATATAGTTATTTATATTAGTTATATATAGGTATAATGCATAAATGCAAGAGTGGATTTGGAATTTGATCATACGTGGTTGTGGACTTTGAAGATATTGGTGTAAATCTACCATGACAAATTTGTCACAAACAAACTATGTATTTTTACGAAGCACCCTGAACATATTGCAAGTAATGCCAAAACAAGCTACATTGGCCAATTTGAAAGTAATTAAAGTTAACACCCTGGTTGTGTTATGTAGATATGTGTGTTGTGTAAAGACAAACACTTGAGTAAGAACTAGTGATTATCACGTGCATTTACATACATCAGGATTTAGGGGAGACACACTATCCCTAATATTTGCCATTGAACCTTTATTACATTCGTATTGCCTAATAATTGATGACAGTTTTGGTTGTGAAAAATATGGAGAATTATACCAAAAGTGTCATAGTTGATTGTCACAATCAACCTTCTCATGGAGTCAGTTCCTGGATCGACACATTTGTTTAGGGGTCAGACTACAGTTGATTTCACCATCGATGACCATTTTAACGTTGTATATAATTGTAGAAAAACCTGACCTTAAAAACTTTATGAATTTCCATAAAAATTGGCAGTTTTTGCAAAATATTAATATGCGTTGTTTTGGGAATTTCACCACCAATATCCCTATGTGTTTTTAAATCTAATTCATAATACAAAACCTCACACTGACGTTTACATTTTTTTTCTAGCTTCCCTTGCTTAATACAGTTACTTCTTGGCAAACAAAATAACAGAAATTGCCAAAATTGCAATTTTTAAGCACTGCATTTGTGGTAAGCTATTGGTGTAATTTTCCATTGAACAAATCTGACGTTTCAAAAAACGTTCTAAATTCACTTGCTTAATACAGTTACTTCTTGGCAAACAAAATCACAGAAATTGCCTTTATTGCAATTTTTAAACATTGTGTTTGTGGTAAGCTATTGGTGTAATTTTCCATTGAACAAATCTGCACTATTTGATGAACCAAAAGCCTTGTCTGATGTTCGCACAAACTTGTGCAGGCTGGTAGTTGCTTAAGAATGTCAATAACAAATTGTACTAATGATTTATAGATGTTTCATTTTTGTCATGATCAGTAACATATAAGCCACTAGTTGCATGTCATATTGACTGCTGTATGATTACGTGCAATCGGGTGTTAACACTAATGTGGTATTTATTGTAGTACAATGTACATTAATGCTAAATAAAAAAGTACCAATGTGATCTGTCATTGTTCCTTAGTTTCATTTGTGGTTGTCCATATGATGACATTCATTAGTTCAAAATGAAAAATAGTTTTTTGTTAAGTCCATCCGTTTACTGATTACAAGAAAGATTGGTTTCGTCTACAATAAAACATTATGTAAAGAATATATGGCAACTAGGTGTTGCAGTATATAGTACGTCGTTATGTAAACAATATATTAACTTGGTATTTAAGTAGGTTTTTGACACCATTGTTTTATTCACACTAAAACACGGCTATACGTACCATCGGTATAACTACGAGGATTATATAGACTATGATCAATTAATATCAGCTCGTACTTCTGCCAAGTACTGTAGTACACAAGTCCTTTAAAACAAAATGGCCCAAACCACACACACACACACACACACACACACACACACACACACACACACACACACACACACACACACACACACACACACACACACACACACACACACACACACACACACACACACACACACACACACACACACACACACACACACACACACACCATACAAAAACACAAACACGCACGCACGCACGCACGCACGCACACACGCACACACACGATATACAGACACGCACGTACGATGTAGTGCTTAGATTCTTAACAATACAACAGTACATTTCAACAGACTACACAATCTAGTGTAGTTAATTATATATCTGTGTAAGCACTTTTTGTGTGGACAGTCAACAGCTTGGCAGACATCTAACACGCCTTCCTGCATATATTGCGTTTTGTGCGACATGTCCTGTCCCGGCAGCGTAACAGTCTAATGCCCTGAAACTGACCACACATTCACATTCATTACACTGGATTCACATATGTTAAAAATTAAATTGCAAGATATATCATTCGGGGGGGGGGGGGGTAACATGTAAATCAAACTATTGTTGGATTCTCGATAAGCCAGTGGTTTCCTTGTCCACTTGTCATCTAGATTTGGTGCTTTGGATGGCAATCTGGTTAGGTTAACTCTTGTTAAATTTATCACGCGAAGTAGTGGTCGCGGCAAGATGGCGCCCGCGGAAAGAACTTGGCTAGGGTAGCCGC
>BSQZ01000072.1:417500-560000 GCA_033239005.1 Lamellibrachia satsuma | reverse complement strand
TTTACATACAACTGATGTTAAACTCACTTGTCTGTAATTTTCTGGTTTGTTCCTCGATCCTTTCTTAAATAGCTGTATAATGTTTGCTTCTTTCCATTCTGAAGGAACTATTCCTTCTTGTAGTGACAAGTTAAACACTTTTGCTAGTGGTGTACTAATTTGCTCAACAATTTCCTTAAGCAGTTTTGATGGTATCCATTCAACTCCAGGTGATTTATTATCTTTCGTCTTCTTAATTTTATTTGCTATCATTTCAGAAGTTACAAATAACTGCCCCAAATGTTCTGATTTATTCCCCTCAAATTTAACAAATGGAACTGGAAGTGAGCTGATATCTGTGGTAAAAACTGAGGTGAAATACTCATTCAGGACCTCTGCCATTTGAAACCCGTCTGAAATTAAGTTTTCACTGTTGTTTTCCAGCGGTCCGACCTTATCTCGAACTTTCTGTTTACTCCTTACATAAGAATAGAAACACTTCCTGTCAATTTTTATATTACCTGCTAATTTTTTTCAAAGGTTCTTTTAAATTCTCTAACTTCAGTTGTAGCTAGGTTAAGTGCCCTTTTGTAGTTTGTGTAGTCTTCTACATTTCTAATGTGTTTAGATACCCTCCACAGCATCTGTTTGTGAGCAATTTTTCTAATAGCCTCTTTAGAAAGGTGTTTCTTCCTGGACCTTTTCCCTTGTTCATGTACTTTAACATTGTCAACTAATTAATTTTGAGAAGACAAAATTAAATCCAGCACATTCCCACCTCTGGTTGATTCCAAGACATGTTGAGTAAGGAAACAATCCTGTGTTAGAAGTACAAACTGATGGTCGTCACCGCAGGCACTCTCTAATGATTCCCACTGTATATGGCTATGGTTAAAATCACCCATCTTCCTCTTGTCCTATGTTGGGACTACGATAATTTTCTCCTATTGTTAATGTTGAGTTCCTGGTAACTATGTTACACCAAATTGCTTCCTCACGATCTGCTTAACTTTTCAGTATTATATCATATGCTTGGATAGATTCTTTGATATAAAAAAATACTCCACCTCCCCTTCTTTCTCGTCTATCCTTCCTAAACATTACACAGCCTGTCAGTGCTAACTCGGCATCTACTATATCATTATTTGCCCATGATTATGTGATGCCTATTACTCGAGGATCAATTTCTGACCATAATGTCTAACTCACTTTTTTATTTACTATGCTCCTAGCATTTAAGGAATACTCGTTACAGGATTAATTATGTATATATCGAATGGAGGAAAGAAAGGATACCGAGGCAGATAATATATGGCCAACTCACCACTGACAGTAGGAAACTTGGTGGGCAGAGACTAAGGTATGTATACACCGTGGAAAGGAGCCTCAAACGATTGAGGGAAAATGGGAAGTAATCAACCGAAATGTGCAATCAATGTGACATTCCACAGTGACGTGGAAACGGAAAAGTAAGTGAAAGACTGCGACCTGACATAGGGTAGCATCACCAAACGAACTGCAGACAGAGAGCAGTGGCGCCTTCTTGTGGAAGCCTTATGTGCCACGTAGGACACCCAGAGGATTTACTGATTGAGTGAGTGGGTGGGTGAGCGATTGAGTGATTGATTCTTGGTTTGTCACCTGGTCGTATTTTATTAAATTAATCAACCCACTGTTGTGTCATCTTCTGAAATTCCAGAATATTTAGTAGTGTGCATAAGTTGGTAAATGTCCATTCTATTCAATTATTCATTCCCACAGCGATTGTAACTGTTATCCCAAAATAGAAATTCCGTAACAAGAATTTTTACCCCCCTGCAACGCTTCCTTTTTGTTCATATAAATAACACACTGAGTCAAACCATTTGTGATTTTGTTTTTATTATTGCTGCACCTAGAAGTTCTCGGATAATCAAGGACACCTTCGAACTTCGTCAGCTGTTGCTCGGCGCAGACACATCAGGCACGGACCCTTGGTGGTTGTGGCCAGAGGTTAAGTTCTCGACACATAGCCTCGTTGAGACAGCTTATGCCCTGCTGGTAGGGTTTGGACCGAGGACACTGGCACCTCGCGACACATTTGAAGCTGCAGTTGATCGTCGGTTTGGCGCATGTCCGACTGCACTTGCGTCCACACGTCGTCCACACGAGGTCACCGGGACACACTGCAAACAGAACGGCCAGGAGAAGTCGCAAAAATGCATGTAAGGCGTGTGTGGCAAATCAAATTTAAAGTGTGTGTGTGTGAGTGAGTGCGTGTGTGCGTGCGTCTGTGTGTGCGTGTGCATGTGCATGTGCATGCGTGTCAGCTGGAATCAATTGGCTTATATAGAGCTCGTGTGTGTGCGTCTGTGAGCGTGCGTGTATATTTTTACCGCACAAATGGAAGACCCGACATTATTCAATTACACCTATTATTTTGTGCCACGCATTCGTTAATTACAACCATCTACATCAAACACCAGTGTTGGGAGCACAAGAATAAATGTCATTACTTACGACATCCGGTCACTCTTTTCCAGCGGCTTCCTGCGAGATTCCCGCACACGTCAGCGAACGCTTCCACGTTCTCGCAGGCGAGTTTCTTGGCGAGTTTGTTGTTGTTCTGGACAGGCAAATGATTTTTTTTTCAATATGAATAATATAAAGATAACAAAGCATACGAAGCTTCCGCACTGAGCGTATTACTCTACAGCAGCGAGACCTGGCCCACACCTGCCCTGCATTAGGAGGTTAAACCCGTTCAACATGCGATGCCTCGGAGCGATTCCAGGCATTCGCTGACATAATTATAGACAAATAAAAAACGAGGACATTAGCAAAATTACAAACGAATAGATCCTTTCAAGAGTAGGTGTCCGGCCACTCTATGCCATCGACGAAGAAGCTGGACACATCTGTAGGATGGAGGACAGACTGCACAAATATGTCTTATTTGGCGAGCTGCAGGACGGTAAAACTAGGCAGACCAAACCTTAGCTTCAAAGATGTTCTAAAACGATATCTGAAATAAAATAATATCGCACCTGCGCACCCTCACACGCGCACACACGCACGCAAATATGCTCTAACTTACCCGGTTCGCACAAGTATCGAACATGCAGCTGCTATATGCATTCTGTCCGGCAGCACGCTGTAAGGCAGAACAAGATACGTGGGTTACCGAATACACCCATTTACATGTACTGGGATTTTGTGTCACAAATTAATATAATCTTTAAAGGTTTCTTAAATAATTAAGTTTTAAATGCGCATCAAACAGTTGCAGGATTATTTTGAAAGGAGCTCCTATTATAATACATTCACGCTATTCTGTTTTATTACGATGATAAATAAGTTAGTCAACGGTAGCTCAAATCTTTCTTTATATGTGTCAGGCAAAACTGTATCCAAGGTAGCCGCAACAAACCTTCTTCGCAAGGCATCTGCTAAATGGGCCTCTCCGATTCTTAAGGGAGCCGCAGTATTTGATCCCGTTAAACTTCCTGCTACTCCTTCTGGTGCAACGTAGTCTCGCCGGGTCCACGGTTCTAAAACATGACATGTTGTAGTAATTATTTGGTCATTTTGTTGAACTAACGTGTTTTATTCTTCTTTGTCGCTACTTCCCGAATCACCAAATCCCTACACAAGATGAATAAGAGGGGACAGTATACCTCCCTGTCTTCCCTGACTCCTGCGAATGTATCAAATCACTCCAGCGCCCACCACCACTTTAATTAGACAGGTTGTACAGGTGCTGACAATTGCTTGTTCCAGATCTGATGGTGCATCATACTTGTGCATCACCTTCCATATTATATTCATACATGTGTACACACGCGCACGCACGCACGCACGCTCGCACGCAGGAACGCACACACACACGCACGCACGCACGCACGCACGCACGCACTGTCTATTCGTTGCATAAAGAAAAGGGTTTTAAGCACATTTACCTTTCGTGGGCAGTTGGCCCGCCTACACGCCAGCTGTTGCCAACACACCAGAATTTCTTGTCGAACCCCAGTCCGCCACAATTCCTTCCGTCTTTGTTAACGAAGTCGTTAAGAGGGCCACCGTCAGCGTTTCCGCACAAACCTGATAAACAACAATTATAATGCTATACAATTATTTCGGTATTAATTAAATTAGTTAAAATTATTATTCCGTATAACTTGGTAATTAATGATTAGCATATCACTTACTAAAGTCGTCTATATCACGATAATAAAAACGATTTAACGTTATTTAATCACACAATGAATGCAGTGATGAAGATAACAATAACAACAATACAACATGTGAATATTATACACTCTCTCTGTACGACAAGAGTACAAGATAACAATATTATAACAAGACTTCCTACTCACATTGTTGTTCTAACGAATGTATGGATCACAGTTCTTACCTTCCACACAGTTGTGATATGCCAGCGGGATCCAAATAGTCATTGTGTGTTTGCCATTAAATTTAACAACAACCCCAAAGTTAGTGAACACTTCTCCCGTGGCGGTGTTGATTGAGCTGATCCCGGCCGGCATGGGGTCACCATCGGCGAACACGGCGCCATTCACCTGTGTTGGTAGAACAGGCGCTCGTTTTTGCTTTCGCGGATGCTTGGGTAAGTTGGCTTATCACACACACCCATAAAGGCAAATGTTTAAACATATTATGTACATATAACAAAACACGCACGCCCGCACGCACGCACGCACTGACAACAATGCATATACACTGTATATATGTCCGAAACATTTTGTGTATTCGCTGCAGTAGAGTTCTTGGCAGCGCCATCTAGCAGATAAATATATACTGTGGAAGATGATTATTTAATATCATCAAACCCTTTTTTCGAATAAATATATTCGGGAATCTGAAGTAGTTCGTGAAATGACGGCCTACATTGTTAATTGTTTAAACAAACGT
Source organism: Lamellibrachia satsuma (assembly GCA_033239005.1). Classification (NCBI taxonomy): domain Eukaryota; kingdom Metazoa; phylum Annelida; class Polychaeta; order Sabellida; family Siboglinidae; genus Lamellibrachia; species Lamellibrachia satsuma. The sequence continues at coordinate 555,110 of BSQZ01000072.1, read as the reverse complement.
GTGCGCAACAGAGGTTGGGTACTTGCAATTGACATTCCAACCAGATCTTCCGAGTAATTCACTGTCCCAATTTTTAGAAAGTTTAGGACTCACACAGATCTGTAGAGACGACGATGCGCCGGGAACTTACCATGAGGTGTGGAAGATTCGAACTGAATCTAATGAAGCATAAATGCCAATCCCTTATATATATTCAGATTACTGATTCGGGCATCTGAAGTAATTCGTGAAATAAGGGCCTACATTGTTAATTGCATAAAAAACATGCGAGCAACAGAGGTTCGGTACTTGTAATTTACATTACTACCAGATCTTCAGAGTAATACACTCACCCAGATTTGTAGGGACTCCCCTATCTTCACCGTCGTTGTCCCTACGTTGAGTTGGATCCACGTAACGTAAGAGACGGCTGGGTTGCTGTAACTTTGATGGTGCGCTATCAGTTGAAAATCTTGTAAATCGGGGCACAGCATTGACCGCTGGGACACAATGAACACACCGGTCCCCATGTAGTGAATCACAGCGCCGTCATATATGTAATAGTGAGGATCACCGGCAGCGTAACACATCAGTTTATCTGAAATATATATATATATATATATATATATATATATATATATATATATATATATATATATATATATATATATATATATATATATATATATACAACCACCCAAACAGTGCACCGACCCCTCCCACCCCCACACACACCAAAACACACACACACACACACACACACACACACACACACACACACACACACACACACACACACACACACACACACGCACACACACACACACACACACACACACACACACACACACACACACACACACACACACGCACACACACACACACACACACACAAACATGTACTGAAATAATACTGTGGTCCCACAGAGCGCCATACAACAACCAGAACAGAATGGAGGGGTGCAACTTCCTAGAGCACAGCGAGGGGTCGATGTGGTATGCGTGTTAAGTAAGTCAACATAGGGGTAACTCCAACTGAATCACCTATACATGTACTCACGTAAATGGACGACTTGAACTCCATCCAAGATCACTTTTGCGGCGCATTCCTGTTCTGGCAATAGACGGACCTGCAGATGCTGTTTGACATACGAAAAACACACGCATTCTCATATTTTCTCACGATTGGCCGAAATGGTTACCAGGAGAAAGCGTAGTATAATAAACATGCTTCGTAAGATTGAAATTCCTTACACAGCTGACACAGAATATTCTTTTGTAACATTACATACGATGTTCAGTTTTACCTGTCGTATAAGATTGCGAACCACTACCGTTGCTCACGTAGCGCTGCACATGAATACACAATGGTAATATTGTCGGTATTTCTTGGTGAAGAACACAATGCTATGTATTTGAATTAAGTTCAGAAGTCATCACGTCGATAGAACAATTGAAAATTTACTTCACAAGGCTTGTAGCAGTCACAGGTCTTGCAGCCGTTGTAGTCGTACTGTCTTAGCTGTCCTTTCGGGCATGGTCGACATGTAAGTTTTGGGCACAGGATGGGCGAATCTAAGACGTAGCAAAAAGTCAATTGAAAAAACACCCGCGCACGCACGCACGCACGCACGCACGCACGCACGCACGCACGCACGCACGCACGCACGCACGCACGCACGCACGCACGCACGCACGCACACGTTATTATTGTTACATCATGCATACATTAATGTACGTATATATATATATATATATATATATATATATATATATATATATATATATAATATATTATATATATATATATATATATATATATATATATATATATATATATATATATATATATATATATATTTATATATATAATATATATATATATATACATTAATATATTAATATATATATATATATATATATATATATATATATATATATATATATATATATATATATATATATATATATATATAATCATACATACATACATTGATACCTTTTACACTCATTAACGGTTTTTCACCCAGAGACCGTGTGACAGTTTCATGAACACCAACAATAATAATTTTACACAGGTATTGTAATCAATTATCGTCCACTTACTTCCAGGTACACATTTAGCGATACGAGCACAGGGGGGTGATTTGCAAGGCGCCACCACTGACACGCATACTTGACCTCTTGGACAACTTTTGGTCTGCAGTGACGAAGGCTACCATTATTTGTAAACCACCATATAATTATTATATTTAAAATTGTGCCTAATTAAATATAAACGATTGCCTTTAGTAGTAAATTTGCCTGTTCTAACGCAATTTATTCAAGGTTTCCACTTTAAGTGAACGTATGGGCTCAACATAGCTGTACCATTCGGGAGTTTTTGACCCTTTGTTCCTATTGCGTGATTATCAGATTAGGGAAAATGCAATCATGACAGTCGAAATGGGAACAGGTACGCTGGACGCAAGAGGTCATATATGACCTGCAAGAATGTTAGGTAGGCAGATTTTAGCAGATATTTGACATAAGTTGGCACAGTTGTAGACCATGGCCCAAGTATTGTTTTCAGAAATGAAACCACAGAGAACAAAGACAGCCTTGGCGGCCGTTTTGAAAAAAATGGCTGCAAAAAAATACATTTTCGAAATAGGGAATTTTCCATTATGTTGAAATAAAATGTAATTATTGGTGCCCATTTATCAGAATATCATCCCAATATGTTACGACCTTCTTTGTAAGCAAACTATGTCAATCTTGGCGGCCATTTGAAAACATGGCTGCACAAACCATTTTTGATATAGAAATAGTCAAATTGTAATAATATTGTAAGGAAACATATCGTATGCAACACAGAGCACGAAAGAAACATTGTCATTTATACAATAGATATACCTAACTTTAATTACGTCTGACTCAAGAAGTTTTAGACTTAAGCTAACTATTAAAAACAAGTGTTGCTGTCACACAGTAAACATGTTGCACATATACAAAGGCGATGACGCACCTTGCAAGGATCCGGAGCATATGCTGCTCCTATCAGCACCAAAATGGCGACAACGATCAATGCATCACGTGATTTCATACTTCAACGTCAACGTCGTCGATAACTGAAGGTCATAAATTATTTGGCTAATTTGAAACGATACGATATTAGTGTTGCTATTTTATATTTTGTGTCGTACAAACTCACTATGTTCCTTGCTATCTTTTAGTAGCCATTTGGCGTTTGTAGTCGAACACGATAGTTTGAAACAAGTGTCAAAATTCACTTCACCTTGCTGCGGACATCAGGTATAAGATATAATACTCTTATTCCATTACTCGTCTCATTTAAATATAGTGGCCATAATTTAATGTTCTTATGTGTATCACAATCGCAGATATAATATGTGCAACATTGGGAGTCAACTTACCACCGAATACTGATGAAAATTAACAATCATGATTTGCATAATAAATACCCAATTTCATAATTGAAATACAAACATAGTGTTAAAATTAAAAAAATCCGAGCGACTTATCACTTATCAGGATTTGGTGAATGAGTAGCTTAATACTAAAGTGATGCCTTTGTGCGTTTATAATTTGACTCATCAAACAGTCCATATTGTACACAACAAGCCCGCTCAACTATTAAGTTCATAGAAAATCACTTACCGAATTAGCGAAAACCTCAAGAGTCTTAACGAGCGCAGCCTTTATTACAACGGTCGATCTATGAAGTGTCTAATGTTAGCATCTACACCTATGTCCGAATCGTCTTATTTATATGTTACACTAGCATCGCATTTGCATATACAAATTAAAGCGAAGATGCAATTTGGATTTTCCATACTACTAATAATAGCAACCAGCGTACGAACACATTTATTAAGTGCAGTAAACACGACGGGGCGACAAGATGTGGTAATAAACTAAACTCACGTATACGTATGGAGTTTATGCAGAGACATCACGAAGGCAGACGGAACACCATTCCGTTGACACCCAAAAAGGTAACATATGAGCTATGCCTGGTGTATGAGAAACGCCTTTCACCTTTCTCGAAGATGCTAGTGACATGTAGTTAACGCATTAATTGCCATACGCGATCAGCGCGGATAATATATCAGAACACTTTGATCTCGTGAATCACGACGTCTGTCCGTCCAGCAACATGGGCACGCAGTGATCACACCTGTTGTCGGGGGCTTGGTACCAGCAAAGCCGAGTATACCCATCCTCGCCGCCGGGGGACTGTCGAGTACAACAGTAGTCATGGAGGATAACCCCGTTGAAACGTGGAACTTAGTATTGTTGAAGGTTCCACGTTTCAACAGGTTTATCTGAAAGGGATAGCGCAGTTCTACTACCACTTCTCGTTAGCGAGGATGAATTCACCCAATGCAGCCAGTGAACGTAAAACAAGTACATATAATACATAAGTTTCACAGCGAGAAGAAGCAACAACAGACACTTTGTAGATACTCAAGCAAACAGCCTGCACATCTACGCTGATTCTAGTTACGAATCAGTGGCCCCAGTTAGCAACGAACATAGATATTAGAACAAAAAAGATTGTGTTGCAGTTTGCCTGGAATCTGTAATAAACGTTTGACTCTTTCGTGTTGAAATGATTATTTGAACATATCCAAAACTTATTTTACCTTAGTAAAAATGTTGTTTGTCTTATCAAGGCGACTTCGTCAGTACTTGCAGTACCGATTTGAAACAATATGTCATCGCAAGAACATTCAAAGCAAAGAAGATAATTTGTGTGTGTGCGTGCGTGCGTGCGTGCGTGCGTGCGTGCGTGCTACGAAGTCGAAGCAGAACGTATTAGTTGTTTTTCACTAACGAAATTAACGCATACCTTTGACATAGCCTAAATCGGGTAACTGACGTATCACACTGTTCCCTTCCGCCAGTCAAAGCATTTAGCAGTTCAAACCAAAACTTTCCTGAAATCAAAATAGTACAATGGGGTGTCAATGTTTCAAATGTCAATATGCTCAACCTTCATTTTGGTGTATTTTGCCTAAAATCTAAACAATGCCAGCTACTAGCCTTAATTTTCGAGTTTTCGAGGTTGCTCAACTAGTCCCAACGTTACCGTTGGAATATAGTTTGATAATTCGGAGAAACGAAACAGTTCCATTGCACAGTCGTCAACATTACTGTTTTTAGGTAGGAGCTACGGCTTTTTGAGGAAATATTCTGCTTTTTGCAACTTCACTTTATCGCGCATGCGTTCATCACGAACGAGAACTGCAAACGAAAATGACAACGTATAAAACAACTTGTGTGAGTCAGGTAGAAACGACGAAAGATTGGTTTTCAGTCTTCGTGGGTGAGAATATTCCCTGGAGTGGCAACAGCCAATCCCTGTTGCACGCTGAGCTAGAAACCAAGAGGAAATAGACCGAGACTGGGAAGCCATGGAATTCGAGGAGAGTTATGACGAAGAAGACACACGCACGCACGTACGCACGCACGCACACACGGACGCCCAAACACACACATTTATTCGCTCTAACATACAGCATACACACAACATGGTTGACTAAGATGACACACTGTACGTGTAACGTTGACGCCATGGTAGACACGGGACGGTCACAAAGCACGAATTGTGAATACTTCGCAAATTCCTTTGGAGCATAATGTAGCATTTTATTGCATGACGCATATAAATAACATATTTCACACATCTCACTGGCGGCAGTTTCACTGATGAATCAATATATAGTGTGATGTGAATCCGTATATAGTGTGGTGTGCGTTACACCACATCAAAGTAAACTAGCGGTCTGTGAGAAAGGTGGGTGGAGTCGTCAGTCTTCCTGGGATGGCACGTGTAGTGAGTTATGTAAGTTTTGCATGTCTGGATCACGATGATAACTGTGGCTATGTTGTTCAAACGCACGTTTGCTGTTCTTCATTCTGCACAGTGGTTAGGTAGTAACATTTTGTCACTACTGTATTACATGGAAGTAGAACAAAGTTTGGCATATTCATTTATACTAGTAATTTTGTATGAAAACATAGTTGTTGTGGACGTTATGAATTACATGTTGCCCATACCAATTCATAATTGGTTACAATGATTAGTAGCCTTCATTAGTTATTGCATTCAATGTAGCGTCTACGAAAGTTTAGGCGGGACCCTAGACACTCGTCGGACTGCATCACACTGCGATTCGACTACAGCATTTACGATGAACAAATCTGTTTGTTCTCGGTACCTGTAAGAAATGTACTTTATATTAATAACTTGAGTAAGCTGACATGAATATGCTATCGCTTTCCGAGATGATTGAGGATATTTAAACTTAGTTACATTTGATCAAATGTGGTATTATTAGCAATCGTGATTATTGTATTAACCGGACATTCGCCTAAATATAAGACAACAATGCAGTAATATGTTGGCTAAGCCCTATACATGCGAAAGTGACGAAAATATGAGGGAACAGACAGACATATATATATATATATATATGTATATATATATATATATATGTATATATATACCCTTAACATAGAGTAGTTTGAGACTCTGTATTGTTGTCTGTCTGTTCCTCATATATATGATGATATATATATATATATATATATATATATATATATATATATATATATATATATATATATATATATATATGTATATATATATATACATATATATATATATATATATATATATATATATATATATATATATATATATATATATATATATATATATATATATATATATATGTATATATATATATAAATGTATATATATACATATATATATATATATATACATGTATATATATATATATATATATATATATATATATATATATGAATATAAATATAGTTTCATGGAGGAAGACAATTAAACAGCTTGACGGCGTGAGCAGTGGCTGATCCATTCACTGCTTCACTGTTGGCCATGGTGATATCTGCCCTGCCTAAAAGGAGGTAGTCCCATGCCGTGTCCGAGCCCGTTTCCCACGAAAACATATTTGGTGTGCCTGTGCAGTCCTTTCTCTGTTTGTGTGAGAAACAGAACTACCATGTAGGGTGACAAAATGCTGGTGCCAAGCCCTCGGCTTAGGGTGTAGTTACTGCATGGCCGCGCTGTTGGACGCACCTGTTGGCCTATATGTTTTGATTCATGAGAGCGAGGTGTTCTGATGTATTATCTGTGCCGATCGCGTATGGTACGTATTGTGTTGCCTGTCACTAGCATCTTCTTGAAAGGTGAAACACTTCTACTATACAGTATGCGTGACTCTTACATGGCTCATTCTCTTTTGATGTCTATTTAACCAAGTGTTGTTCCGTCTACCTCCGTAATGTCTATGTATCAACTGCATACATGTTTGACCGACAGTCTCAAAATCGCAACATTTACCTACATACAAGATTTGTTCAAGTTGTTTGAGTGTAAATTAATTTGTTTTCCCTCCAAAGTAGACTGATTGACACGTAACTGGCCGAAAGTGGACAGTAATTGTTTCATTCCCCTGTACACAGTCGAGCGGTGAAGATTTAGTGCCTTGGTTATAGCGTCAGCGTCGGACACGCTCAGTTCTGCTACCCTTGTGTTTTTCTGACAAAGGCAAATTGCGTTACATTGTTAACTATTATGACATTGTCTAATTCATATAATTTCCCGTTTATGTCCACTTATTTAGTAAATTCGATTCCTTGCTGTCGTTTAAGGCGCGATGAGTGTACGATGCGACACTGCGCTAAAAGTGTCAAGATAAACATAAAACTATTACGCTAGATTGTGTTACAAATATAAATCTGTCACAGACTTCAGGGACATATTTTCTAACGTTTCATCCATGCTGTTCGCCCTCCATCACTTTGATGCGGTGTCAAATGGCGGCTTGTTGCCAGTTGCATGAAATGATCACGGTGGTAATTTTGTATACTCATTTTGTGCACGTAAAGTCACCACATCATATTTAAAACTACTAACAAAATAATCTAGGTATCGTAACAGCCAAGTTTCGCTTCCCTGCCATCCACATGGCGACACACACGCACGCACGCATGCACGCACGCACGCACGCACGCACACAAATTATCTTGTATTTTGCTTTGAATGTTCTTGCGATGACACATTGTTTCAAATCGGTTGGCAAATTATTCCAGTGGTTTGACCCTTTAATGATGACGTTGAAAAACCTTTATCTTAAAGTTATTTTCGTCCCTCGTATCATACTTGTGAATGGTGTTGCTTATTAGAAACTTACTGTGAATTTGTTGGGGTAATTATTTGCAAAATGCAAAATTATGCATAAATGCTGCAGTGTTATCACTAACGATATCATCAAAGTGAAGAGCTTTCAGTTTGTAAAAGAGAGGTCTAGCATAGGATTGTCTAGAGGTCTTGAATACAAACCGCATTGATCGTTTTTGTAGCATAGTTTCGTAGGGCTTTTAGTTTAAATGTGTATGAATAACATAACACTGCAAGATTAGCAATACAAGTGTACATTATATGGTATACAACTCTCTAGTAACTAACTTAGATGCAGCTCTGTATAGTACACCAACACTTTTTTGCGACCTTGAATTGTAGTGCCTGGATATGGTGTTCCCACGATATGGTGTCATCTATGACTACCCCAAGAAATTTCGCATTTCTCACTTTCACAACTTCTGTTTTGTCAATAAATATATCTGCATAATTTTGTTTCGGTTTAAAAAGCATATAATAATTTTGTCAACGTGAAGAGTTTATTAATTCTAAACCGTAATGTAAGGACTCTTAAGTCTGAATTTATAACATTTTGAGCATTCAGTGAGTCTTTGTCATGGTATAACACATTGATAACATCAGCAAACAGTATAGGGGAAAACAGTGTTAGATGAGCCATTTTTCATTCTTTTTGATATCTACGACACAGTCATATTCTTGAGTCAAAATTGTTTTTACTCACATAAACTATGATTATTAGTAAATCATTTAGACCAAGATAATATGTCTAGTATGCATATATGTAATATATATATATATATATATATATATATATATATATATATATATATATATATATATATATATATATATATATATATATATCTATGTCACTACTAAAATTACATGGAAGTAGAACATAGTTTGGTATGTTTATTTACGCTAATTGGTGCACGAAAACAAAATTATTGTGGACATTATGGACGATATGTTGCCCATATCTATTCATCATTGGCTACAATGATTAGTACCTATCTTAGTTATTGCATTCCATAATGTAGCGTCTACGAAAGTTTAGGCGGGACCCTTGACTCTTGTAGGACTACATCATACTGCGATTCGGCCACACCATTTACATGCGCTGAACAAATATGTTTGTTCTCGGTTCCCTTGACAATTGTACTTTATATAATTCTCGGTTCCTTTGACAATTGTACTTTATATAATTCACTTGAATAAGCTGAAATGAACATTCTATCGTTTTGCGAGGTGATTGAACATATTTAAACTTAGTTACAGTTATAATTTTGCGAGGGGATTGAGCATATTTAAACTGAGTTACATTTGACTAAATGTGTTATTACTAATAAATGAGTCATTCCATCAACCAATGGTCAAAAAGTTGGTGTCTCAGAATTTGCTTATATTCTATCAAATGTACCTGAGCACTTCTGCAAAAAAAATATGGATTTGCAAGCAAATTGTGCCTGTAACGCCCTATAAGTATAAAGTGACTCTATAAAGTAAGCGCCCAAAAAACGCACGACTAATATTTTCTTTTTTTCAGGTGCTTTTAACTGAATATATCAGTACAGATTATTTATGCAAAATGCAAGAATGATAGGGCAAAGGACAATGGGTATACCGGGTGCTTGAACAAATATTTTGTTTTTATTCCGAGAAGGATTTTAGCGGTCTGTATTTCTTCGTTGTGTTACAGTGCAATGTCCCGCTTACAACCTGATCACATAATAGGACAGACACAATTTGCATATAAATGCTTTGTTCTTTTGCAGAAGTGCTCAAGTAAACCTACTTATGTTCTGGTTAAAATTAAGCCAAATTCTGAGATATCAACGTTTTTTAAATTTCCTGAAAATTGGTTGATTTGACACGGAATGACCCAATCGTGATTATTCCATTAACCGGGCATTCGCCTTAGTATAATGTATATAACAATACACTAATTTGTCTGCTAAATCTCAGCAGAAAGACTAACGATCACCTCAAAATATAGGCCTACACGTGGCCCGCTGACATTTTCGACATCACTAATGTGACACTGCACTCAAAGAAATTGCTGCCTACTGAAGTAAACACTTCGATAAATCTACCATCACCCGCTGTTCCCGTCATAATGTCAACGTTGCAGGCGACGAGAAGATGGTATTATAACAGGTTGCATGACAAACGAAGTAATAACTGAGGGTTGACATCATTGCAGCCGCATGAAACCTCGTAAACACAACCATTAATTTTCATCTATCTGTGTAATGCCGACGTGTTTGACATTTTTAGGTATTTGTACTGGCGTCATCTTAGATTGTCCATCATTATACACACATAATTGTGAGATTTAAGACGCCACTATAAATAGTATTTATTTGCAACGCAATATCCACCTGGGAAATTCTACAGTGCGTGGGTAATTCCAGAAAGAGAGAGAGAGAGAGAGAGAGAGAGAGAGAGAGAGAGAGAGAGAGAGAGAGAGAGAGAGAGAGAGAGAGAGAGAGAGAGAGAGAGAGAGAGAGAGAGACAGAGACAGAGAGAGAGAGAGAGAGGGGGAGAGAGAGAGAGAGAGAGAGAGAGAGAGAGAGAGAGAATATTTGGGGTAGAGTGAGGTAGCGTCTCAATCTGCTTCACATGCATGTTGAAGTAGTTGTTAAGAGCTTTCCAGGTCTGCATATAAGTATGAAGAACCGAAAGCGGAAAACGGAGATGGGGACATTCTGATCCAAGACCACAAAGGAGGCTGTGGAACAAGCATATCACACCATGCATTACAGTAGGTGGATTTACTAATCCACCAAAAACATTTCCTAAGTACGAAACACTTCAGAGGGTACACAACAGCTGAAGTGAGGAAAAAACACAAGAACATCTCGACCAAACGGGAGACGTGTCGTAGCTACTGATACACCAGAGAAAACTGAATTGGAAATGAAAGTGGCCATAAAGGTAAAAAGGATCTAATAGAAAGTTATCCATTCAATTTTTTTATGAAACTGATGTGTCTGGTGAAGATAGTTATCCTTGTATTGAACGTAATGAAGACTTAGACAGTGAACCAGCGGAGGTTGACTAAGTCCTCGTTGAGATATTTGATACAAAGAACAATCAACATAACAACATTGGCAAAGTACTGACAGAAATGGATGAGGATAATGAGTATGCACTCAGCTTCTTGTATGCTTACAAAAAAATGTCAGGTAAATTTCTAATGCCAAGAATTTCAGATAACTAAGTTGAGTTTGGAAGCATTGACATGTGCTAAACACAATGGAGGGGCCGCATATACAGCCATTCAACTGTCAGCATTTATCGTCGTTAATTTTGTCAACAGCTCTATGTTTAATAAATTGTGTTAATGCAAATAAAACTGATGGCGTCCTATTTAATCAATAATATATATATATATATATATATATATATATATATATATATATATATATATATATATATATATATATATATATATATATATATATATATATATATATATATATATATATATATATATATCTGGGCCTCTCCCACATAACGACTCACTCTGCCACATGTACCGTCTCAAACAACCCCACTGGTGGGGCACATTGAGACAATTTGTTTTCACTCATTTCGATAGCCGTAGTTTCTCTGTTTTCCATCTGATAGACCTAATGTATGAGGCGCCGTAGCGGCCAAAAGGGTCGAGTCCTGCGCGAACCGTCGAGTCCTGCGCGAACCGTCGAGTTCTGTCTGCGAGAACCGTCGAGTCCTGCGCGAACTGTCGAGTCCTGCGCGAACTGTCGAGTCCTGCGCGAACCGTCGAGTCCTGCGCGAACCGTCGAGTTCTGTCTGCGAGAACCGTCGAGTCCTGCGCGAACCGTCGAGTCCTGCGCGAACCGTCGAGTCCTGCGCGAACGAGATACTCTGCGCGAACCGTCGAGTCCTGCGCGAACTTTCGAGTCCTGCGCGAACGAGATACTCTGGTTACCACTGAAAATAGCGTTGCCGTTGTAGGATGTGCAGCGAAGTAATGCCGCAAAAAGCATAATATAATATAATATAATATAATATAATATAATATAATATAATATAATATAATATAATATAATATAATATAATATAATATAATATAATATAATATAATATATTACCCAGAGTACAGTGAATGGAAAAAATCCCATAAATGTGCTAAAAAAATAAATCGATAGTTAAAACGACAATGCCACGAGACGGTCTGCAGAACACAATGAATTCAGTGCAACGTTTCGTGTGAGCTATCGTGGCTTAGCGGTAGAGCCAGTGGCGGATTAAGACATTCGTGGGCCCTAGGCATCCGGCACTTTCGTGGGCCCCAAGTAAACCCACGACAAGATTTTCAAGTTAGCATTTCATTATTTATATCATCAATAAAGATAATACACGAACAGTTCTTTTAAAAGTCAACAATTGCAAATTACCGATCGCAGATATTATGGTGTACGGTAGGCTGGTAGCGATTGTTGAAGTCGACTAACACCATCTCACACCTAAGGCTTAGCGATGCGTAGTCTACAGTTGTACCTTGCGTATTTCCTTGATGGCAAACGAGCTAATAATGTCATCAACCAAGAGTGAACGCATCATTTCCGACTCTATGGCTAAAAGTGACAGTGCCGACAAGCACGATTGACCCATCGTGGAACGCTGGTAGTCTTTGATGTTTCAGTACAAAGAAAGATCGCTCGCCTTCGCAGCTTGAGCCGAAAATTTACAGATATATCCGTAGCGCAATGTGAAAGTTAGGGAAACTGGTAATCAGCTTATTTTCATGAAGAAAGGTTATCATCTCGGCACCTGTCTCGAAGTCTCCATATTTTGTGAAGAGACGGAATTCCTTCTCAAAATCAGGCTTAATATCAGTATCGTAATACCGAGTGAGCTCTTTGCACTTCGAGGGGATATCGCTGTCGCCGAGAGATCGAATCTCCCCGAAACGTTCATAGACATTCGTGTAGGCGGCCTTCTGTTTCTTGATTTCGGAGAGTAATCTGTCAATGATGACTAGGTAGGTGTTCACTCGGAAGTTCTCTCGACAGTCGCTCACTTTTACCTCTTCTGGTGTTTCGTTGGAACAACTTTCTCTTCTTTGCTCGCTTGTTTTCATCGTCCTAATCAAGTCCTGGTGCAATTGACTTTGCTTCATTCTCGAATCGATCGAACCTTTCTGAGTCACGCAAAGAATGGATGTGTTCCAGCAAGACACGGTAATGCATAACCACTGAACCGATCTCAATTCCTGTAGCTTCCACTGCTTTGTTAACTCGGTCCAGGATGTTGTTCCACACAATTCACATCAGGACGGTATTCAGAGAGCTTGCTCACCAAAGACATTGGTTCGAACACGACAAGTGGAGGTTGGGTAGAATTTCTAGCTATCGCGTCAACAGAATTTTGTAGTACTTTGTAGTTTGATGCCAGCGCCTTCGCGGCATCTGCTCGAGCAGACCATCGTGTTTCTGATAGGCTCTTTACCATTGGAGACTGTTTCGGTAGGTTCTCTAATAGTTCCGACCACCTCTGTGGCGAGGCTGTCAAGAATGTGTAAAGTCGCTGAACGATGGCGAAAAACCTGACCCCATCAGTGCTGGATTCGGCCGCTGCGGTCCCAACTAAATGTAGGCTATGCCCTGCGCATGATACTCATTCAGCAAGAGGGTTCACCTGGTGCTCCAGAATAAGTTCCATACATATTTCTCGCATTGTCATACATTTGTCCACGGGAATCCTCAAGCTTTATTCTGCATTCGTCTAGGAAAGACTTGAGTGTTTCGAACAAGTATTTCCCCTCGTGTTTCTCAATGTCTATGAAGGCCAGGAAGTGTTCCACGGGTTGTCCGTCAATCCGAACGTATCGCATGACGATGCTTAGTTGATCGATATGTGCTATATCAGGTGTGGAATCTATGCTGATAGAGTAGTACTTCGGCTTCTTTATTTCAGCAATTATTTTCGCTTTCACCCTGTCCGATAACAGCTTGAAGAATTCTTCACATATTGTTGAAGAGAGATATGATACTTGACCTCTTCCTTTATTTCCATATCGGCGAATATGTTCGGCCAGAAAAGGGACGAACTGTGAGAGAAACTCTAACAAGCCTAAGTAGTTACCATTGTACTTCTGCCCAAACAATTCGGTGTGGCCTCGGAACGGGTGTCCTCTCTCTGCCAAGAAGGTAACAACGGCAACGATACGCTTGAGAAGTTCGATCCAGTATTGCTGCTCATTCTCCAGCTGCTTTGCGATCGCAGAATCAACATGGTGCGCTTTGGCATTTTCGAACCCCTTCTTTACAGCTACTATGTGACTATCGCTACGCTCATGTGTCGTGATTATGTGCGCATTTTACCCAGTCATTGAAACCATTAAGAGAAAAGCTATCACTTCCGCTCCTGAATAGCTTACATACATAACAATGCACATTTCCAGTTGATGGAGAATACACCAACCAGTCCATCGTTACACTCTCCTCGTTAGCAAGCTATCGAACAAAGAATTTCCGTTGTACATAAATATATATGTATGTATATATATATATATATATATATATATATATATATATATATATATATATATATATATATATATATATACATATATATTTATTCTAATATATATATATATATATATATATATATATATATATATATATATACATATATATTTATTCTAACTTTTTTACATGTGATAATTATATGAAATTAAACGAAAGCGAATATTGGACTAAATAAAATAATAATAATTGATAAAATAATAATAACATTAAAAGAGAAAAACGTAAATCAGACATACCGCTGATTGAACCCAGGTCCCTCCAAACATAAATCGAACGCTCCACCCAGTGGCGGATCAACCAAAAGGCACTATATATATTTATTTATATATATATATATATATATATACATATTAAAAAGTTACAATATATATATATATATATATATATATATATATATATATATATATATATATATATATATATATATATATATATATATATACATATATACATACATATATGTATATATATGTATGTATATATGTATGTATATATATATATATATATATATATATATATATATATATATATATATATATTATATATATAGTTCAATCCATGGTATGTCTGATTTACGTTTTTTCTCGTTTAACGTTATTATTATTATTATTTTATCAATTATTATTTTATTTACTTCAATATTCGCTTTCGTTTAATTTCATATAATTATCACATGTTGTGCATTAAAAGTACATGTAAAAAGAAATAAATATATATAAATATACATATGTCGTGCAGAATAAATATATATTAAAATATATATGTATATATATATATATATATATATATATATATATATATATATATATATATATATATATATATATATTTATTCTAACTTGTTTTACATGTACTTTACTGCCTGACATGTGTATAGATATATATATATATATATATATATATATATATATATATATATATATATATATATATATATATATATATATATATATATATATATATATATATATATATATATATATATATATATATGTGTGTGTGTATTTCTTTTGACATGTACTTTTAATGCACAACATGTGATAATTATATGAAATTAAACGAAAGCGAATGTAAATAAAATAATAATAATTGATAAAATAATAATAATAACATTAAACGAGGACAAACGTAAATCACACACACCGCGGATTGAACCCAGGACCCTCCAAACATAAATCGAACGCTCTACCGCTAAGCCACGACAGCTCACACGATATGTTGCACTGAATTCGTTGTGTTCAGCAGACCGTCTCGTGGCATTGTCGTTTGAACTATCAATTGAGTTTTTTTAGCACATTTATGGGATTTTTTCCATTCACTCTACTCTGAGTAATTTATTATATTATTTTATATTATGCTTTTTGCGGCATTACTTCGCTGCACATCCTACAACGGCAACGCTATTTTCAGTGGTAACCAGAGTATCTCGTTCGCGCAGGACTCGAAAGTTCGCGCAGGACTCGACGGTTCGCGCAGAGTATCTCGTTCGCGCAGGACTCGACGGTTCGCGCAGGTCTCGACGGTTCGCGCAGGACTCGACGGTTCGCGCAGGTCTCGACGGTTCGCGCAGGACTCGACGGTTCGCGCAGGACTCGACAGTTCGCGCAGGACTCGACGGTTCTCGCAGACAGAACTCGACGGTTCGCGCAGGACTCGACCCTTTTGGCCGCTACGGCGCCTCATACTAATGTCTTTGTTACATAGCACTTCACAGTGTACAACCTTATTCTGTTTTGTGTGTTTTTTAATCTCTCAGCATTACAGATATGTGCTCATTCCAAACTGATATGTGCCCATTCCAAACTGATATGTGCCCATTCCAAACTGATATGTCTCACTGTGCCTCCTTTACCCCTAATTCCCACGTTTAGGGGTAATTCCAGATTGTATGGATAATTCCCGATGGTGACCTGTCTGATTAGGAAGAGTGGATGGTTCTTCCCAGTCGAAGCAACTTGCTTCCTGGTAAGATATCAAACGACACTCAGTACTGCTGGAGGCTTTCTCTCAGCCAAATGTTTCCATTTGGAGACACGTTTGGAAATAGCTTTGGGCTTTTATTATTAGGAAGTATTTGGGGATGTGCCAGAAGTGTACGTCACATTTGTCATTGTGTTTCATTGTCATGCAATATTTTCGTACAACATTAGATAAACGTTACGTGCATTTTGCAATTGTAAGATTGTTTGATCTTAGTCGCATGCCCTGCAGTCGACAAAACGGCCATACTTGAGGCATTATTTATTTTGATTAGGTGCGTGATTTGTTTGTAATTCAATGATCAATACCTATGTTTTGGAGCTATCTGCCAAGTATTTAAATTGTTAGCTGAAGTCCTGCTGTTGGTTGCATTTGTGGACACCTGCATAAACTGGGTTAGTTGTATTAATAGACCAGGTTATAAATTGGGTGAATTAATGTTTGTGTTGCATGTAGAAACGTCATGTCGTATGCCTGTCTCACTCCGCAAACTCCCCGATAGGGGCGCCACTCGGCATATCTCCACTGCCACACCTTAATTAGAACTTCAAAATGGACAGTGCGGAGTGGTATGAACCGCCTGGTTGGTTGCAAAACGTGATTACTGTCTACGAGTTGTTACGCGACTGACGTCATTGCAATTGCGCAACATAGTTTTTAAAAAAATGGATGTTATTTTGTTCTTATACATATTTCCAAAGCAAACACTATCTACAATTGTATGCAATTTAAAATGAAAGACTTATTGCTAAACATTAGGAGTTTACCTAATGAAATGACGATTTGCAGCATCTGCACCTCAAATGTAAGTTGTAGCAGTGGGGAAATCATGACTTATATTACATTCACTATGTGGCGCCACTGGTGGAGAGTTTGCAGTCGCCGTTTCTTTACTGCGAAATGTACGTGACCTGTCAGGTGGAGTCACTGTTGTTGATTCACGGAGAATCTGCCAAGGGTCAATGGAAATTGTCTAACGCAGTTTGATGACAACTTTCTTTATAAGCAATATCACATTGAGATTCCACTCAGCTATTTAATTACTTACCACTCACGTATTTACCTTTTACCAGAATGACATCTGAATATGACTGTTGTCTTAACTGACAACCCGGAAAATATTCAGCCAAAGTTCAAATTGATAGAATCATATGAACATTTTAATGACAGAAAATAGTCGTTTTATATAATGTCGATAAATATGCGAACAGTGATAGATGGTGGTTTCAAGTTGTATTTCATGACTGTATAACAGGCCAATATTCATATTATTTCCCGTGGTATCAAACGTATTGCATCGGGTCATATGGAACATGGTCAAATGTCCCCAACACGTCACTGGTTTAGAAGAATGTCCTATATTACAAGTGACTCTTAATGTTCGAAGCAATCTCAGTGATGGCGTCAGCGCATCGTAACTCAGTGATTCAATACAGGCAGATGGGTCGATAAGCACGTCCTTATTTTGACATTTCTTTGGTCTGATAAGTTTAGTATCTTTGGTGACCGTTGCTACATTTTGAAGACCTCAACGCAAAAGTCACGAGCTGGGCGGGAAGCACACTTTTTAATAATCGCTCTCAAAATCAGTGACACCAATGCAACGGTTCTTTACTTGACATAGTCAATAGGTGGCAGCACCTTACGGTATAACGCCAATATGTAACACTGACCGATTCTAGCACATTCGGGATGACCCGCACTGTATTCTCAGATAAAGACCGATAGGAATCACTTTCAGCTGTTAACCTCAAATGATCAAAGTGCACACAGCGACGCTGTCAGCGGTCCCAACCGCCATCTTTCCCAGGATCCATTTTCTTGACAACCATTATGTCCATAAATGTCTTGAGTTCATGTACATTGTTGGATACAACTTCCTCCGGAAGACCATAAGAGACAAACAACCCCCTGAGAACATCAATGGTTTTGCTCGCTGTAGTAGACCCCATTTGTACAACTTCTAACAACTTAGAATATCTGTCAACAGCGATCAGGTAGTTCACACCGTCTTTTTCGGCAAAGTCAATGTGGATTTCTGCCATACATGTGTGGGCCATGGCCATGGGTGCAGTGGTGCCACAGCTGGTTGATTCTTCACTGACTGACATGCTGCACATTTCTGCGTCATACTCTCTATAGCAGCATCCATTCCAGGCCATCAAATATAGCTTCTTGCAAACGCTTTGGTTTGGCTGATGCCACTGTGTTCTGCAAGTAGTTCCCCTAATATCACCTATGATGATATGTCGATGGAATTACAACGCGTGGCCCCCACAACATATATCCTTGTTCTGTAGACAACTAATCGTACTTGGTGAAATTAACGCATAAATCTTCATTCACATCATCTGTCCATCCAGTGAGCACATACTCTACTACTCGCGACAGCACTGGATCTCGGCGTGTTTTGTCTGGAATGTCCGAAGCATCGTCAAGTAAATCGTGACACTTGGAAGATCCCAGGCTCGTCTGTGATACTCTCCCCAGGCGGTGGCAAGCGCGACAATGCGTCGGCGTTCTTGTGATCCTCAGACTTCCGGTACTCTATCTCGTAGTTGTACGCTTGTAACGTGAGCGCCCAACGCTACATCCGTAGTATTGGCACAACTTTCTTGGGGCCGAGAATCGTCACCAACTGCTTATGATCCGTGATCAATGTGACCGCTCTTCCGTACAGGTACTGGTGGAATTTCTTAATTCCATAGATGATTGACAACGCCTCCTTCGCTTAGTTACACTCGCTCGACGATAGCGTTCTAGACGCAAACGCGATCGGCTTTTCGTCTCCGTTGTAGGTACATAGCATGACGTCACTTTTGTTTACTATTCGATGTACCAAATGATCCTGGTATAGCGATTCTGGGATAAGCGACTTTGCTGATCCTGTATTTAGTTGCATTAATACAGGAATTCCACAAACTTCCAAAGTGACATATATGGGCTTCGCTCCACCAGCATTACAGGTGTACACTGTGTAAGCCCCCATTTCCAGTTATGCGCTCACAACTGTCACCCGATGTTTTCGTTGATGTGGATGTTTCTTCTTCCGCTAAGACATGCCAAACGCCCCGCTTTGATGCACTTTTGACAAACGCTCTTCTTGTCAGGACAACTTTGTGCTTCGTGGTCTTTACCACAACGATAACATTCGCCGTTTTCGAAGATTTTCTTCTCTCCGTCTTGTGGAATCTCTTCCGTCCACCAAGCTTCGATAAAGAAGTGACTGTGTGCACTGAGTCACCGGTGATTGCCGTGGCTGTGATAGGAGGGGCGCGAAATGCCAATTCACTTTGACAGGCCATCTTCATGGCAACGGCCGTTTTACTGTCAACTTGAAACGTTAGTTCTTTTCATGGAGATCAATCTGCGCTGACTATTCTCATCTCTAAGACCACAGACAAGCCTATCGCTTCGGCGTATCCTTCGGTTTCTCTTGTGTAAGAATGTATGTCAACAGTCTATATGCATTTACCCCTACAATTGATTGCAACATACCACTTTCTTTTCTTCCCCGACGCCACTTAAATCCGCCCATTGCTATTGCCCATTGGCATTGATCCTTTCGTTCGATAAACTTCTGAAGTTGTCTGCGTTTTCGTTAAACTCCCCTATAGTTATGTCCAATGTATATATCCATGATTAGTGTCCCAAACTGCCTATCCTCGTCGCCAACTGCAGTATCTTTGGTGGCCTTTACTACATTTTTAAGACCTCAACACAAAATCACGAATTGGGCCAGTAGGCGGGATGCACACTTTTAAAATAACCGCTCGCAAAATCAGTGTTGCATGACAGCATTATAGCGACACCGATGCAACGGTTCAATACTCGACATTAGTCAATAGGTGGCAGCACCTTACGGTATAACGCCAATATGTAACAGTAGATGGGGAAGGCAGTGTTAGTTGAACCATTTTTAATTCTCTTTGATGTCTATGGACGCATTCATAGTCATAAGTCTAAATTATTTTTACTCACACAAACTATGATTTTTAGTAGATCATTTTATACCAAGATAATATATCTAGCACGCACAGATAATTTTATATAGCTGCTTCAAATAGGGTTATTAATCTGGCTCAACTAACACTTGGTGTGGGGTTTGTTGAACCACAGTGTAGTGTAAGTTGCGTAAATGCTGTATTTGTATAATTTATATTCACTTTATACAAAAAAGTTATAACAACCTAGCCAACACATCTACCCAATGGGAATAACAAGTCTCTGACAAGTCTACGCACTTAATTAAAATAGACTTATAGTGTTATTTATTATTGATTGATTGATATTGTTATTGATACTGATCTCACAAATGCTGCATTTACGTACGTTTGGAAAAAACCATAAAGCCACCTTATACGTTTGGAAGAAGCCATAAAACCACCATATTTTCATTTGGAAGTAACCATCAAGCCACGGTATACGTTTGGAAGAAACCACAAAGCCACCTTATACGTTTGGAAGAAACAAAAATGCAACCTTATACATTTGGAAGAAACCATAAAGCCACCTTATACGAAACTTAATTACGTTTGTTTGTTGGGTATTTGTGTCTATCGTAATTTTACGTTAATGACAAATATGGGGCTCGTTTGACACATTATGAACACATATTATAAAATAAGAGTTCCAAGATGATCGCTGCATGCAATAAAACAGAATCCAGCTCTTTGGTGGGAACTTACAAAACATTCCTACTACAGAGATAGGCCATGTGATGTAAAATGGTAACGGTTTGTTCTTATATAGCGCGGTAGCACCTCACAAAGCGCTTTCCGCTTCTTCCCCTGGCAGATCTGTTCACTCTACCACCAATTCGATTTCTCCGGGAAGCATTCAGCCATGCTGCAATTACAGCACGAAGACTATTCGCGCACAAACGGACGAACGGACGAACGCACGAATTCACGCATGTGCACGCACATTAATTGATGCCTTCAAGATCTAGCGTAGCCCTGCACTGGCTTACCACTACCAGAAAAGTATATATATATATATATATATATATATATATATATATATATATATATATATATATATATATATATATATATATATATATATATATATATATATATATATATATATTGTGTCAGTAATGCAACCAAGCTAAATATGTGTTCCCATCGTAACAAGCAGGCTCCATTTCATCATCATTTTAGACGTCAAGCTGTGTGAATTATGTGGCAGTCGAATATTATATATTATATTCGACCGCCACATAATTCACAAGCTTGACGTCTAAAATGATGGTAAAATGGAGCCTGCTTGTTACGATGGGAACACATATTTGGCTCGGTTGCATTACTGACAGTAGCAGTCCGACCTATATATATATATATATATATATATATATATATATATATATATATATATATATATATATATATATATATATATATATATATATATATATATATATATATATATATATATATATATATATATATATATATATATATATAGGTCGGACTGCTACTGTCAGTAATGCAACCGAGCCAAATATATATATATATATATATATATATATATATATATATATATATATATATATATATATATATATATATATATATATATATATATATTGTAATTGCTCGTACACTGATAATTTCAGGAGTCAAGCTGGGCTACCGGAGGTTGTGGAGGCTTCACTGGTGTCTGTCGGACGACATCATGTGGCTCCAAGTTAACTTTTCTGGTGCCAGTGATTGGTTTCATGTAGTTCATGGTTCACGCCAAATTGGCTCTTGCACTGTTATCAAACTAATTACACACACACGCACGCACACAAACACGCACACGTGTTACATATCAAAAGGGTATTACAACTATAATGTTATGCATGCATGCGTGTAGTTTTTTGTGGATTAAAAATGTCCGAAGAAAGCAACTAAATCCCCAGGACGGGACAACTAGTGAGGTTCCTCGTCCACCTCTGTTGTCAACAGATGGGACGAATCCACTTCTCCTTACACGTGTCTTGGTGTCCAGTCTGTTAGTCTGTTGGTCCAAAATGAACTCCCCATGACTTTGAAAACTTCTTAAACTATAGCTATCTTCCGAATAACTCAAGATATATTTATTCCAAATGCAATTCCACCATAAATATTCGGTTGTCCCTCGTTCTGATAATGATTTCATTCTAGGGTTGTTCTTTTTGTTGTTTATCATCATGTAGTCAAGCGGACCATGTGAAACGGCTTTGCCGTCTAATGGACTGTTTATCTATCTTGCATACTTAGCTAGCTCATCAGACTTTGTAATGCTGGCTGCCTCTACATATGAAGCTTTGTCAACATTAAACATGTTCAACATGCCCCCACCGGCAGCTAGCGAACATCCGTTGCACCAGTGGCACGTGTGGCCTGGCTCAGGGAACTGAAAAGCTATGTCGGCACAGCAGTCAGTCTTACTACTCTGACACCGCCTGCACCCAATTTTATCAATGAGACATTGAGGTCGGCATCAAACAGGTCAACCTGGAATATTGACCTGTTTCTGTGGGACAGTGGCTCTGCCAACTGAGGCACTATCCTTCGGCCAAGGTCGCTTGGCTTTGCGCTGAACTGAGCAGGTGTTGTCGTGTGACATAGGTCGTGTGGCTGTACGCCAATTAGGTCGACTGGGTTTGTCGGCATGGCTCGGCACGAAACTGGCTCTGAACGTTGAGCAGGTGTTTTCATTTGGCCGAATAGGTCTGTCCATCGAAGAACTATTGTCCTTCGGTTTACTTGGTATTTTTGTGCCACTGACCTTCACCCTGCTGGAGGGTGAACTACCACCCCCGTTATGTCACCAAGATGTTTATTGGGGGTGCATTAACTGCTCACATTGTGTAGTCACTCTTTCTGTACAACCGAGACAACGTCTTATTTCGTGCATGATATTTTCTCACATTAGGCCCACGGACCGGAAAATACTGGAATTTATTGGGAAAACATGCCATGGCCAAACTCAAATATATCAACTACTAGACCATCATATATTCTTCTTCGAAAATGCTTAACGACCCGTGCGTGCCAGACGACCGTACACGCGCTTGTTACATCCAGACTGGACTGTGGAAATGCTGTGTTGTTTGGAGTAAACGTGCGTTTAATTCAGAAACATATGGTGCAAAAATCGGCGGCCCTCCTAATAACGCGACAGCCGCGACCATCAGCACGTCACGCCCTCCCTCACTGCGCTTCACTGGCTGCCGGTCCGATGGCGAGTTAGCAGAACTGGTATTTGCCCGTAGCTGGGGTAGTTTCGACCATTGTTTCTAATTTGTTTTAACAATATAATATAATGATTAATCTGTGATTGCTTTGCACCCATGCGCTCAAATTGAGCGAATGCTAACGGACAGTGTTGTGTTGGGGGCGTCAAAGTAATTATAAAACATTTTACGAAACGAATATATCATACCAGGGGTGTGATTAGGCTAGATGGCGGGGGTGTCAATCAATCGCAGTCATATGTCGTTCTACTTAAAACCGGGGGGCAGGTTGCGGGACGACAGATGTGCCATTCTACTTACAGAAGGGTTAAAATTAGCCGATTACTAATATTTCAGTCTTTATATTTACACTAGTTCCGATGTGGGTATATATATGTTGCCCTTTACCGTAACATTTGCTTAATATTTCCCAGGACACAGGGAGGTCTAAGACCCCATCCATGGCTTAAGTGGATCATCAAAACCTTGAAACCCCCCGGATCCGCTGCTGGATACAAAATATAGAATAATTTAATAACACACACGTGTTCAATGCGCGTCGTTCGATACAGGGATGCATTAGATGTATATGTTTGGCACCACTACAAATTTGCTAAGACCACATGACAATGCTGCTGAAAATTCTCCCTATGGCATATTATTCGTCATCGATCACGTTCAGTGGGCATTTCGTTATCGGATCATTTTAAAGTCAATTATCGTTTAATCTCTGATTACTCTAGTGTTGAATCCATGTGTGTTGAAAGTTCAGACTTTTCCGGCATATTTAGTATGCCAGTGTCGACCTCCGGGTCAGCCAGCACACTTCTTTGAAGATGTGGAAGTATCCGCATACATAATTGTAAGCATACCTCTAATTACATAGGTGTTGCAGTGCATTAATTACCCTAACTGAACAGCTCTGTATGCCACCCTAATAGGCTAATAGCAATACTGTTTGGCCACCCTGACTTGTATGGTGCTGCCACATCGGACTTGATGTGCAACGATTACTACGATATGAAACTAATACAGAGATGGACGCAGATTCAAGTACTGCAATTCATGGAAATACAGAAGTTATCCGAAGACACAAACGGTGTGTCAGTTGATAAATGTCTACATTGGTGTCAGAACGTCCGCGTCTGTGTTTTAACAAAGATTTCAACGGCTTTGCGAAGCTTCGGACCTTGCCTGTGTTTACCTCTCGACGGCGCCGAAAACCCCGTGGACCCGCCACGAAAACCCCGTGGACCCGCCACGAAAACCCCGGGGACCCGCCACGAAAACCCCGTGGACCGGCTACGAAAACCCCGTGGACGCGCCACGAAAACCCCGGGGACCCGCCACAAAAAACCCGTGGACCCGCCACGAAAACCCCGTGGACCCGCCACGAAAACCCCGGGGACCCGCCACGAAAACCCCGGGGACCCGCCACGAAAACCGCGTGGACCCGCCACGAAACCCCCGTGGACAGGCCACGAAAACCCCGGGGACCCGCCACGAAAACCCAGTGGACCCGCCACGAAAACCCCGGGGACCCGCCACGAAAACCCCGGGGACCCGCCACGAAAACCCCGGGGACCCGCCACGAAAACCCCGGGGACCCGCCACGAAAACCCCGGGGACCCGCCACGAAAAACCCCGTGGACCCGCCACGAAAACCCCAGGGACCCGCCACGAAAACCCCGGGGACCCGCCACGAAAACCCCGGGGACCCGCCACGAAAACATCGGGGACCCGCCACGAAAACCCTGGGGACCCGCCACGAAAATCCCGGGGACCCGCCACGAACACGGCGCGCTACACGGCCGTGCTTAGACAGTCCGGTTTTCTGCGATTCAGCACATACATACATCCTGACAAACTTCGGTCTCTCCATTTGACGTTGAGTATAAATTATCACTTTTGTAAAGCAAACTATCGAGTTTAGCCAAAGTAACATCGCGCCCTGGTTGAAGAAGACGGTAAATCGTGTGATTTTCCCTTCGCAAGTCCCCACTTCTCTTCTTCCATACATCTACGCTAGTTTTCCAACATACTTTAAACGGAATTAATTGGTTGTATGCTATTCAATGCATTTGTGATTTCGAAGGACGTTAGAAGCAGTTATTCCATTCCACACGAATCATATTACTTTGCGAACGAGGCTACGTTAAAGCGAGACACATTTTCCGCAACCTGTGCCTGTGGCTATTTTTGCTGTGTTTTATCCGTGAATTCATCGAAGTATGTCGGTACATGTATGATAATATCATAATCAACGTTTTATGAGTATGCGGTGTTGCGTATTTGCTATCACATTCACGTGATATTCCGCTGTCATTGTCAAATAAACAAACGGTTTACGTCGACAGCTCAATCAGCTGCTGCATTTGGGTTTGCTGGTTTCTTGGGAGTTGATCGTGGCTGACAGCTGGTTTGCTATTTTCGTGGCTGCTCCACTGTCATAATTGCAAATTCAAAGCCGATCTAGTTCGACAATGTCAACTGGTGCAGATAATTAACTTGCAAACATGTCGGATAGTTACAGAAACACTGTGTAGTTCCAGACAATAGCAAACAAGCTGAGTGCCATATTGGACATGGACAGTGCCGGAAGGTATGTCTACGTATCAGTCAGGGAATACGTGTTTGCCTGGGAAATCGCTAGCTTAAAAGAATATGGATAGCATGTATACCGAAATATACATGATTAATAGGTACATGAATATCAAGGTGAACTGTTTTTACAGTCAGGTTGATACTGCAACTACGATTGTTCCAAACACAAGACTAGACCAGCTATGTGCCATCGGAGACATTACAGATGCCGTAATAATAATAATATAATAATAATAATATAATAATAATAACTTTTATTTGTATAGCGCCATATATCCATATATAAAACTTGTTCAGAGGCGCTTAAAATACAACATGTAAAACATAATCGGTACAAAAAGGATATTAATCATATAATACGGAATTGACATATACATTTGTTAAGAAATAACTTATGTAAAATAAAGTATCGGCTAAATGTTGAGTAAACACTGCTTTAAAATCAAGTAATAAAAATAATTATATAATTAAAATGCAATAAAAGATAAACCATGTTAGTGACGATATATAACAGTTACGGTAAAAAAGGTTCTATAAATAATCTTCAGCCGCCATCTTAAAAAGGTGTGTCTTATGTTGAGACTTAAACAATTTGAGTGAGTCAGCGACACGGATATATACCGGCAGATCGTTCCAAAGGCGCGGTGCCGTCACGGAGAAACCCCGTCGACAATACGTTCCATAACGTGGCGTGCTACAGTTAGTAGGTGGCTGTCGGCGGAACGAAGCCGGCCCCTGGTGTGTACGGCGAGATAATGTGAACAATGTACGCGGGTGTAAGATCGTGTAACGCGCGGTAGATCAACAAAAAAACTTATAGCCGATTCGCCATCGGACCGGCAGCCAGTGAAGCGAAGTGAGGGAGGGCGTGACGTGCTGATGGTCGCCGCTGTCGCGTTATTAGGCGAGCCGCCGATTTTTGCACCATTTCTTTCTGAATTAAACGCACGTTTACTCCAAACAACACAGCATTTCCACAGTCCAGTATGGATGTAACAAGCGCGTGTACGGTCGTCTGGCACGCACGGGTCGTTAAGCATTTTCGAAGGAGAATATATGATGGTCTAGTAGTTGATATATTTGAGTTTGGCCATGGCATGGTTTCCCAATAAATTCCAGTATTTTCCGGTCCGTGGGCCTAATGTGAGAAAATATCATGCACGAAATAAGACGTTGACTCGGTTGTACAGAAAGAGTGACTACACAATGTGAGCAGTTAATGCACCCCCAATAAACATCTTGGTGACATAACGGGGGGGGGGTAGTTCACCCTCCAGCAGGGTAAATGTCAGTCGCACAAAAATACCAAGTAAACCGAAGGACAATAGTTCTTCTATGGACAGACCTATTCGGCCAAATGAAAACACCTGCTCAACGTTCAGAGCCAGTTTCGTGCCGAGCCATGCCGACAAACCCAGTCGACCTAATTGGTGTACGGCCACACGACCTATGCCACACGACAACACCTGCTCAGTTCAGCGCAAAGCCAAGCGACCTTGGCCGAAGGATAGTGCCTCAGTTGGCAGAGCCACTGTCCCACAGAGACAAGTCAATATTCCAGGTTGACCTGTTTGATGCCGACCTCAATGTCTCATTGATAAAATTGGGTGCAGGCGGTGTCAGAGTAGTATGACTGACTGCTGTGCCGACATAGCTTTTCAGTTCCATGAGCCAGGCCACACGTGCCACTGGTGCAGCGGATGTTCGCTAGCTGCCGGTGGGGGCATGTTGAACATGTTTAATGTTGACAAAGCTTCATATGTAGAGGCAGCCAGCATTACAAAATCTGATGAGCTAGCTAAGTCTGCAAGATGGATAACCAGTCCCTTAGACGGCAAAGCCGTTTCACATGGTCCGCTTGACTAGATGATGATAAATTTCTACCAAGAACAACCTTGGAATGAATGACGCACTGGCAAAAACATGTTTTTAACACGTCTGGTTCACATTAGCATAATAAAAAGCAAAACATTTCCTCTTCTTTCGAGTAGAAGAAATAAATCGTCAGTTTATTGTCATCCAGCGAATGTATAATTCAGTGCACGCTATATGACGTCCGAGTGTTTTTCCTGTTTGCTAAAATAGTTTTTTTACAACACATCATCAGTTCATTGCTAAGTTTTATTACAAACTTGCCGAGTTCCCCAGCGGTGCATGGGAGAAAAGGCAAGAGCTTGTGCAAGTGGCAATGATAACTTCACGCGCACACAACACGTACAAATGTGGTATTGCAGCTTCAAAGGGCAATCACATGCTTAGGTTGATTAGGAGAAACCTAACATGCAAGGAAAGAAAAGCTAATTATACCTCTGTATCAAGCAATAGTTAGACTTCATTTAGAACACTATATACATGCGTGGAGACCACATCGTATGAAGGATACAGAAACGCCTGAACGCATACAGAGAAGAGCAACGAAAAATATTCCAGAATTGAGAGACCTTAGTTATGAAGAACGCCTGAAAGAATGTGGTATAACAACTCTATAGATAAGGAGGCTAAGAGGAGATCATACTGAATTTGGTTATAATATTGAATGGCTATGATGGAAATACGTTTTTCTCACTCAAGAAAGATAGTAAAAGTAGAGGACATGAGGTAAAATTAGTAAAGGGTCAGTGTAGATTGGACATCAGAAAGCACTCGTTCTCACAGAGGACAATAAATGAATGGAACAAATTGTCTACAGGTTGTGTAACTGCTAGCAGCGTGAATATGTTTAAAAACAAGGCTGACACATATCTCAGGAGGGCGGGTTACACGTAGATGAACATTGTTGGACTTTCGATAAGTCAATGGCTTCCTTGTCCACTTGCCGTCTGGGGGTTTGGCTTATATGGCAAATTTCTTTAACATCTTGTTAAACTGCCGGTTTCACGAAGCGTCCTGTGGGCGTTTGACGTAGATTATGTAAAATGGTTGAAACACCTATATCGTTGCTAACAATTGCACCGAACAGTTCTTCTTAGTTACGCATACCTCTAATTGCATGCGTGTGCATTATAATATACTAACAGCTCTTATTGAACAGCTGTGAATGCCACACTAATATGATATGTGATCATTAGTTAGCCACCAGGCGGCGATACTGTTGGGCCACCCTGACTTGTAAGGTGCTGTCACTGCGGACTTGATGTGCACCGGTGACTATGACATGAGACTAATGCAGAGCTGGACGCAGATTCTTGTACTTGTGTTGTTATTGTTCATTATGTACAGTAACGTGTGGACCCATAGAAGTTATCAGACGCACAAAACGTTGTTTCAGATGATAAACGTCTGCAAATAATTACCCTAGAAGGTATAACGCACTGGAAAACAAAAACATTATATTTAACACGTCTGGTTCACAAGAAAATAATAAAAAGCAAAGCATTACTTCATCTTTGGAGTAGAAGAAATAAAGTTTATTGTCGTGCAGCACGAATGCATAAACCAGAGCTCGCGAAATGACGTCACAGCGTTTGACCTGTTTAGCCGTACGTCATAAATTCCTTTTTACAACACATTATCAGTGAATTGCTACGTTTCATTGCAAACTTGCCGAGTTGCCGGGCGGTGCACGGGAGAAAAGGCAAGAGCTTACATAAATGACAATGACAACTTCACGCCTACAAATTACGTACAACTGTCACTTTTATGAAGAGCTCGGTGGGCATTTGATGTAGATCACGTAACAATTGATTATAGACGCGTATCTTTGCTAATTATTGCACACAGGTGTTCTTCTGAGTTAAGATATTTACGTAAAACTCCCACGATCGTTCATTCGACAAACACGCCCAATGTGTTTGAATGTACGAACTTCAAAATGGCTGCCCCAGGCAGACTGACAGACGTACATACAGACAACATACATACATACATGCATACATACATACATACATAGATGCAACATACATACATATATTCCGACATACCTACTTACCTACCTACATACATACATACATGCATACATACATACATACTTACATACATACATACATACATACATACATACATACATACATACATACATACATACATACATACATACATACATACATACATACATACATATATACATACACACATACATAATGTTCGTCCGTCGAGTCAACGAGGACCACTCACGTCATCTGGGGGTAGTTGGGGCTGGATCTGGTGAGTGCGCAGATGGCTGATAAGGCCAATCCGTGCACGGAAGGTACATTGGCAGTTGGGACAGGGGATGAGGGGGACGTCATCTTGAGGATTGCTGGTTCGGGCTTTCCTGGCTTGCCTCCTTTGCTCTGCTGCAGCGGTCCTGTTGGCCTCGCATATCTTGGAGTCTTTGTGCACGGAGGAACGCCACTTGGCCCGGTCCATGGCGGTTTGTTCCCAGGAGGCGGGGGTTATGGCAAACGCTTTCAGGGATGTTTTTAGAGTGTCTTTGGAGCGCTTCTTCTGGCCTCCATGGGACCGCTTTCCTTGCTGTAGTTCGCCATAGAAGGGCCTTTTTGGCAGCCGATGGTCTGGCATGCGGGCTACATGTCCTGCCCAGCATAGCTGGGACTGCATTAGGATGGTATACATGCTGGGCAGGTCTGCTTGGGCACATGCATACAGACAGACAGGCAGCAGACATACATAGAAAATAAACAATTACTTTGTTATATATACGTAAGCAGACTATTAAACGTTGTACGAAGACGGCCGTGTCACGTATTTCAATAAAACAGTTCAGCTTTCCTCCTGTTTCAAGTCACACTCTTTTTTTTAAAACCAAATGCAAGAAACACATTAACCTACATTTAGTACTGAAACAAATGGTGTATAACATGTGTATAAACAGCAGGGTTACCGAACAGACAAGAACCTTGCCCCACACCGGCGCTTTGGGCCTCCCGGCACCCCCACCAGTTTTTTCAAAATCATCGATGCTTATTTTTTACCACCGCCAATCGGCGTCGTGTGTCAATAAACACTGCACTTAAAACCTGCCTCGCGCAGTGCGTTGTGTCACGCTGAGTACGTTCAGTCAGATTGTGACAGGGTTTAAGTGCAGAGAGCTCGCACAAAAATTACGTACGCCGTCCGTCCCCACGGGGGGTGAGCATCCACTTTTGTGGGGGGGGGACCCCACTGACCTTTCAGAGATCACCCGCTGGTACGGAGTATCATGGTCCAATATGATCGGATCATCGGCAAAGGCCCATTACTGCAGCGTTTAGGCCCCACCGCCAGGGGGCCTATGCACCAATTTGGGCCTTTTTCGTAAAATTAAACCCTGGAGGGGCCCAATGGGCTCTACTGGCGTTAGAAGTACCCATTTAGACTCTAGTAGAGAGTATACCTTATGTAGTGTGTATACTCCCACCAAGTCGTGTGGTGCGTACACCTGAGATTACGCATGCACAACGCGCACGTGCCCTCCGGAATGAGCACGAATTGTTAACCGGAGTCCGACCCACATATTCCAGGAGCCGCGTATCGTTGCAGGAGCTCCAGGGGCGGTTCGACCCTATAATGCTGTCAATGACGCCTTGGGGAACCTAAGGACCCTAAACAGGAGCTCCAGTTGCAGTTCAGTAACCAAGGTTGCTGACAAGGAGTTTCGGAGGCTCGCTGGTATAAAAGAGGAATCCGATCCGCCCCTTAACCTTGATAAACTGGTCCCTCCACCGGCTAACGCGCCTAAGAACTTGGGTCGTGGGTGGCACCAGGCGCGCCGCCAGGCCAAGGAGGAGTTTGAAGTGGGTGGGGCCACCCATGTGTTTAGTACCTTCCACATCGAAGAAGACGACCCTCTCCAGCTTGTAGACCTCGTCTTGCTCCGCGGGCATGACATTCGTGGTGGATGCCTCATCATAAACAGCCAGATGGATGACGAGCAGGCAGCTCTGCTCCTTCAAAGTCTTCCTTAGGGCGTCGAGTACCTTCTGCGAATAATTCATGTGGGAGCGAGACGAGGGGGAGTGGGTGGCCGATGATAAGATTGTCCCAGTCAGAGTCGAACGTCGAAAGGGACGCACTCACGAGTATCAACAAACCCTACTACGAGAACATCAACCCCCTTATGGCCGTGATTTATGGTTTCTACCCACTCGGGGATCCTAACCCAGCCAAGCTGGCCACGCTGAGAGATGGCGACCTCAATTGCGTTGCCCAGCAGTGCGTGGAGCACTCCGAGAATGTAACTAGGGAACAAGGTTTGACAGCCGTACGCGTGCGGGCAATTCAGGCGTGGGAGCAGCGGGTCCACGAGACTGGTGCTACCATTGAGAACGTCGCGGTCCCGGAAACATCCTGAAGCGGGCGATCTTCATCCGGGACATTGCTGGTTAGACATTTTCAACAGTGGCGAATAAAAATCTCGAGGAGGAGAGGTAGAGCTCATCATGCACAATGGCCATGCCTGGGACAAAGAGCTCCGGTTAGAGTACTACGAGGGTAATGTCTGGGAGGCCATCCAGAAGGCAGGCGACCAAAAGCAGTCTGGGTCCTAGGAGGTGGGGATGACAAAAAGCTCAACCCGGAGTACGTGATCCAGTTTTCCTGGTCGACGGGCGGGTCTTCCGGCCTCGGGAAAAGCACCTGAGGCCTGCCGCAAGTACGTTGCGGCAGATAGGACCGAGAAGCTAGCGGCAAAAATCTTCAGCGAGGCGGGTGCGTCAGGTAGAATTGCTCGAGAGAACAACGGCTGGAAGCACACCCCTCGGCCTGTCTTGGAAGATGTGCAACGGGCTTGTGTTGACTTTGGCCACGGCGGGCGCTGGCTCAGCCCAGGAGGCTACAACGCACAAGACGTGGTGGGCATGATGGTTAGCAACACAGGCGCGTTCCAAGGCAAGGGTGACTGCGCCCTCTACTTCCAGCGCTTCGGCCACCCGATCCAGAGTGGCTATAAACGGCGCTCTCCCAGAGAAGGATTTGCCCAGCTCTCTAGGTGGGAAGTTGCCCCTAGCTTCCACCCAGTTATTCATACCGGTGTGGTTCGGTCGTCACTTCTTTGCAGATGAGAATACTCGAACCAGGCCTCGTTGCCCTCCTGCGCTACATGCTCGATACTGGGGTGGTTGCGGAGGTTGCCGAGGCCATTTTTGGGACGAAGATCCAGAAACACGTCTGGCTTCCAGAGAACAAGGATATGGGGCGTATAATCATCGGCAAATTCACAGCGGGGAGCGCCAACTACGGTAAAGTGAACACTCGGCGAGTGGAGATTGACTAGACCGAGCTCGACTTCTTAGTGCATGACCTGCGGGCCACAAACAGCATCGTTGGCTATGACATGGCTCCTGGTGATTGGGGGTATGTATTCACGTATTACGACGGTAGCCAACCTCAGTACACCCACCTCCGACCTAGTATGCTTGGCTACGTTGGAAAAAAACCTGTGTGTAGTATGCTCAGCGGTTTGCTCCTGAAGAGGTTAAACGGGTGGCGTCACACTCGTTGAACCTCCGCTAGGAGGTGCTATGTAAGCATGTACCTGTCCACTTTACATATTAGCCATCATGAACGAGGGTGGGAAGCAGTACATGCACACTGCGCATGTGGTGGGAGTAATCAACAATGGGACCAGTGGCGTGTCAAGGACGAGAAGATACTCACACCTGCATATAGCGCGATGTATCTCCCTAAGCCTGAGTACTGGCAGTAGAAGCGGGCCATCCGGAGCTCCACCGCTCCGCGTCACGACGACCCCCTTGCCACCCACCAGCTGTCCTATCTCAGCGATGGCGGCAGCAGCGGCAAGACCACTAGAGCAATATAACTATTTCGCAACAGAGACTTCCTGTAGCTTACCGCGACTCATCGCCTAACAAAGGAGATACACAAGGTTCGCAACGTGAAGGCTCAGACTTACCACAGCGTCTTCAAGTAAACAAGGGCCGCCCTGGAAAGGAGATGAAGTCCTCCTTGCCTGTGACAGGGAAGGGAGGACCTGGAGTTCACAGCGAAGAAACTCGAGGCACCTCTCCACAGACCCGGGTGTGCTAATGACGGTCCGCATCTGGCAGACAACAAATGGACGACTGAGCGCATGGGGCATATATACGTTCCGCGCGTGAACATCTGGGACGAGATTTGCACTGAGCTCCGCCCCATCCTTGAAACGTTCCTAGGCTGGCTAGACCGGAGAGGTGTCCAGGTTATATGCTGCGGCGGTCAAAGCCAGCCACCGTCCATAGCCGGTGAGATGCCCCACGACTGGCTCAGGCAACATGTGGATTACTACGAAGAGATCGGGGTTGACCACAGGGCCAAGGACGAAGCTCTCCGGGAACTTAAGAAAGTCATCCACCTCCAACCAGATCGTGCCCAGTGCTAGGAGATGCGTAAAGCTCTCCCAAGCTGCTTTGGGTGGACCAGTTTGTAGAACAGTGGCGGCCGGCCGATCTCCTTCTCGCTAGTCGCAAGGCCGTTCGGGATCGAGTCCAGGAGCTCTTGTTCCAGAGGCACAAAGACTGCTTCCCAGATGCTCCTGTACCGTTCTTGTGCCATCCCATGGACAAATAAGAAAAACATCCTGATCACCATACCAGGGACTCCCATTACGGCAGGATGAGCTTGTCCTAAATGATGTTGTTGGGGTGTCCATTGAGGCTGCAGAGCGAGCTATTAAAACAGATAAGTGGCGCTTTAGCTATGCCCTGACAATCCACAGCTCCCAAGGCCTTACCGTCAGTGCTCCACAGAAAGTCTGGATTATCGACGACTAACTCCAATTGTTTAACCTATCTTCCCTGGCTGTATCAAGAGTCGAGTACCTGAGCCAGCTCCAGCGGATCGCCTGTACACCTGTTGACAAGTAGGTGGGGACTGAAGTCTGGCAGCCCACGGAGCAAGAGCTGAGGAAAACAATCCAGAAAAAAGCTAGTATCCTACAAACGCCAAGACCAATCCAAAGGACTTAAGTTTAACTTGAAGGCGGACTACATCTTGCGGCTGAAAGAAAGTCAGAAGAACCGCTGCGCAGCCTGCAATATTGAAATGCTCGGGGTCTATACACCCTAACGTACACAGCAGTTTAGCCAAGGGTACTGTAAAAGCACCGTGCGTCTCACTGGGCGGCCACCAGGAGATGCAGGCTTTTGTGCCACCTTTTTGGCCTTTGTGGCAACAGAGGGTTTCTTTCTAGTCAGTCTTGTTACTTCATTGTTTAAGGCAGAGACGACCGCAGGCAAATGGGCTACCTATGCAGTTGACCCCTATCCCTCTGCTCGCGGTTCCCGCTGCATCTCTTGAGCACACTGGTGCACAAAGAGACGCTCTGCCAGGATACCGTTGAACCATTCCACAATAGCCTGCCCGTTGTCAGCCCCTCTTTCGCCACGCCGGGCCGCAACGCCATGCTTTACCAAAGTCTGGAATACGGAGCCCATGAACTCACGCCCAAGGTCGACCTGAAGTAGTTTGGACCATTTCAGTGGCCCACGACTGTAAATGCGTGAGAGAGCGTTAGCCACCTCAGTAGAATCTTTTGAGGTCAATGGTTCAGCCTCTTTATAAAGACTGGCCACATACACCGTGGTCAGGGCACACTTATACGTCTTGCGTCGCACCCTGTCATGTGGTAGAAACAGGAGGACGGCCTGATGCATCTCATTTGGCACAGAGACACCAAACTTTGGGCGTGGTACATGGCGAGGGGCCAGAAAGCAGATATGCCAGATTGTCTGTTTTTTTAGCCAAGCCCGTGCCACATCTTCAGAGACCTTTGCAGCCAAAGCAAATTTTTTATAGGCGCAATTCCCTTCCAGTAGCTCTTGGGGCTGTAGCTTATTATCCATCGCGGATGTATTCCAGCAAGCCGATGCGCCTCCAACACGCCCTTGCAGTTATGTCATGAGCCGGTCCAGCTCTGCAGTTGTGGCCCTATGGTTGGTCGGCTCCGACAGGACCATGGCCGCAAACTGCCCTGCTGCAGCAGGCCCATGATGCCACAACTCCTTCTGTCCTCTGTGGGTAAGCCACTTTTCTATCCAGTTGATTACAACATTGCCTATACCATGGGCTTTTAATTTAAATAACAATCTTTGATGTGGCACTTTATCGAAAGTTTTCTAAAATCTAAGTATACAACATCCACTGGTGACCCATCATCTACCCACGTTGTAATTTCTTAACAAAAACATAAGAGATTGATTAGACATGACCTTGCTTTTAGGAACCCATGTTGAGATGTATTTATTAATATACGTTGCACAAGGAATTCCACAATGTGGTCTCTAATTAATGTTTCGAGTAATTTACATACAACTGATGTTAAACTTACTGGTCTTAATTCTCTGGCTTGTTCCTCGACCCCTTCTTAAATAGCGGCGTAATGTTTGCTTCTTTCCATTTTGAAGGAACTAATCCTTCTTCTAGTGACAAGTTAAATAATTTTGCAAGTGGTGTACTAATTTGCTCAACAATTTCCTTAAGCAGTTTTGGTGGTATCCCATCAACTCCAGGTGATTTATTATCTTTCATCTTCTTAATTGTCTATGCTATCATTTCAGGAGTTACAAATAATTGCCCTAAATGTTCTGATTTATTGCCCTCAGTTTTAGTAAATGGAACTGGAAGTGAGCTGATATCTTATGTGGTAAAAACTGAGGTGAAATACTCATTCAGGACCTCTGCCATTTGGAACCCGTCTGAAATTATGTTTCTCCTGTTGTTTACCAGTGGTCCGACCTTATCTCGAACTTTCTGTTTGCTCCTTACATAAGCATAGAAACTCTTGCTGTAATTGTTTTTATATTACCTGACAATTTTTTTGTCATAGGTTCGTTTAGATTTTCTAATTTCAATTGTAGCCAGGTTAAGTGCCTCTTTGTAATTTGCATAGTCTTTATCCTTTCCGGTACGCATATAAACCCTCCACATAGTTTGCTAAAACACTATTTTTCTAATAGCTTCTTTTGACAAGTGTTTCTTTCTAGACTGTTTTCCTTGCTTTTTCAAGGGAACAAATTTATCGATGATACACTCAATTTCATATTTTAGAATATTCTAACATTCAACTGCCGTCTTATTCATCAGCATGTTATTCCAATCTAGCTTTGATAAGCATTTTCTTATATCTTTATAGTTACCTTTGTGGAAGTTTCTCTTATACATTTTTATATTTACTTATATTTTACATTGATGTCAAAATGTAGTTGATTGTGGTCACTGTTACCCAATGGTTCATGTATTTTTACATTGTCCACTAATTATTTTTGTGATGATAAAACTATATCTAATATATTTTCTCCCCTTGTTCGTTCTAGCACATGCTGAGTAAGGAAGATATCCTGAATTAAAAAGGATAACACGCATCGTGTTGCTAACAATTGCAAATAACTATTATTTTGTGTGTTCCGGTATATTATTATGCTGATATATCATTTTCCTGTGTTCTACATTGATAATAACCGTTGTTTAACACATATAAACCAAAAATACACAATTAAAGCTCTAAGCCGACCAGAATATAGCAAGGTTTACAATAAGTCTGTTTAATGCTGACTGGTATAAAGTTAACTCTGAGCTTGACGACCCAAATAACGCATATGCTGCCTTCTATTCAGAGTTTGGTAAACATTATTCTAACTGTTTTCCTGAAGTAAAAGTTAAACTAAAATACCGTAATAGAAAGCCATGGTTTTCAGACGGTTTGAAGACATCCATAAAAATGAAAAAATAATTACTTGTTTACTATAAAAAATGACCAACCCTTACTAATGAAACCAATTATAAGGTATTTTGCAATAAGCTTAACTCAATTGTCAGAACAGCTGACATATATTATTATCAACATTTGTTAAGGCAAAATCAATCGAATCTTTTTAAATCATGGCAACTCATTAAGCAAATTATTGATGCAAATAAGAAGTCTGCCCTACCACCGAATATTAAAAATCAGTTAATAACCGATAAAAAGGTAATTGTCGAATACTTTAATACCTAATATGTTAATATTGGACCATCATCGGCTGAAAAGATCAGCCCAAACGGTATTGACCCGTCAATGTATATTACTAGACAACAGCGCCCCCTGGTGATTGTATCACTACATTTGCATCATCAGCGATACATACCGACGAAAGGACTGGTCAAGGAGTCCTCTAACAGGGGTCAAAGGTTATCCTTTTGCGATGTAAGGGGGTGAACATCTTGGCATCGATGGAGGGGCCAACGAGGGGTAGCTAACATTAAGAAAAGACATATGTAAGTGGTACATTCATTTATTTAATATATTAACAGTATCAGCATATCATAACCTATTAATAAAAAACTTTACTAATATGCACTTGCAGTGGTCTATGTGAAGCTATTGGTGATTTGAGCAGGTTCGAATCCTACTGTTTTGCAATGACTACACAAAACATTCCTGGTTGTGGACATATTCACCAGAATTTTCCATTATTTTGCTCTGCCATAAAAACTATTTTTAATAAGGTATGGACTGATAGCGGGTGAGAGGAAACGTTTTTTAAAAGTAGACGTAAACTTGCTAGCAGCGACCGACTACCTTATTTTTATGAGTAGACCACACGATCCTAGCAGAGAGCGACGACCTGTGGCAAGCGAGCAGTGGAGTTTTTACTAGTAGGTTACTAGCGGCAGTCTACACTATGTGTTAATATAGGTTACAATACGTTATGTAAGCGGTATATTTATTGTTTCTCTATAATGACAAAGCAACAGTGAGTGACAGTAAATTTTATAATGTTCACCACCCTTAACTGTTATTCTCACCATGCATTTAACTGCACCCTTAACTGTATTACTCACTATAGCCTTAACTGTAATGGTCACTATGCCCTTAAGTGTACCCTTAACTGTAATTTTCGCCTAACCTCTAAATGTACCTTTAACTGTAATTCTCCCCATGCTCCTAACTGTACCCCTAATTGTAATCCTCACCATACCCTTATCTATGCCCTGAACTGTAATGATCTGTGAAATAAATCTTAAATAGCACCTTTACAACGTGATTCGCCCATGAACAGTAGGCCTACGATACGTTGGCGGAGTAGCACAACAGATCCGACGCTACTTCCGTTTAGCATAATATCGACCGTCTGACGTTCACTTTGTTTTCATTACTCACCGCAACATCTAACATGCATATTGTGACGCTGACTAGAATCAACGTCATTAAGATTAGCGAACATAAAAAAAGACATGAAAACAGCTGGACAACTCGTCTGAAAAACTGCGACAAACGGATGGTGTGTTATGTCTTGTAGAGCCCAATAGTATAAAAACCGATCAATACATAAGAGTAATGCACAATTGAGGCACTTCAAGTGTGTCGTATCAATGCTCAACTAGTTTGTTGTATCTTTGAACTCAAACCAGAGATCCTATACTCTATCCTCATCTCTTATCATAAAGCTTCTTAACATCGTCCACCTTGGCAAAGTCATACCGTTCTTCAGCTGACCTTGAAGATTCCTCTGCATAAGAATATATTTAATGTGGCTCATGGTTCCTCCACCTGGTGAAATTTATTTCGCTCTCCTAGTACTAGGATATTGTGTTGGCCATGGCGAACAGCAGTTGTTTTCCTGTATCATTCGCACGGCCCAGTCCAAACTTTCCAACACATTTTGTCCAGGAAGAATGCTGGTCTTCACCCACTTTTGAGTTGAAATATCCCCGAACCTACTGTTATTTAATTGCAGCAGATCCCGGAAGCCTTGGTGATGTTCATCAGGGTAAGATGGGTCTGGTGCATATATTGGATGATATTTTCGCACCTCATCGTAGTCCGTTCGCATACACATATTAGGTGATTAGTACCACACCTTGTATGTGGATATCATCTTCTCAACCAGAGTGAATGACCGTGTATCCGTTTTGTTGAAATGCCACATCCACATAACTACAACAGTGTGTTTCTGATATATACGCAATGTCGATGGTGAATTTCGATGGAAAACATGGGAATCTACTTTCCTGAAACACCGATTCGAGACCTTTGGTTAATTTTAATGTTTGCGTTTCCTTTCCTCCGTCTTATCCGCTTTAAGATTGGGAGATCTAAATATATCAGTCAGGTATTGTATGGTATTGTATCGTATTGTATGGTATTGTATGGTAGGCCTCTCTTTTCTGAAACTATACGTGTAACAAGAGGTTGGACCTGCACAATAAGGTATTGATATGTTCAGGGGATCGGACCAAACACAGGGTGCATCTTCAAGTTGGGATATCACCATTGTTCTGCAAAGCATTAGTGAGCTATCCACGCTGATATTGTGGAACTTTCTTGCTCTGTATCCTAGTAATCGACTTAAGAAATATGTTTCGTTTGCGACACATCCTCGTTTCATCAAATGTCTGCATCAAACCTTGTTGTATATCCCGGATTTTTTATTCGCAGCACCCAATTTAAGAAAATAATAATTTTTCTTGAAAATTCACTGACACTCAATGTTGCATTGTCAGCCAGCGAATTGTAAGTATTGCAAATTGTGAAAGGGACACTATCCATGCACTATCGATCTATTTTACATCTTATTTTGGTGCGGAAGACGTAGTGAAGAGCGGGGTGAGGCAGGTGTCGGCTTTGCAGTATAGACAATCCTTGTGGGCAAGTAGCAGGACCTCCAAAGGGTGTGATCGATCGCCTCTTGACCATGACACTCCCCCTCTCGTACGGAAGAAAGCACGTCACAATTGTCAGTGCCTATGGCCCAGCCATGACCAACCCTGAAGATGTTAAGGACAAGTTCTACGAAGAACTGCACTCCGTCATTGCTACTGTACCCAGAGCTAACAACCTTATCATCCTATGTGACTTCAATATAAGAGTAGGCTCTGACAACAATTCCTGAGACGGAGTCATTAGAAAGTATGGCATCGGCCTTTGCAACAGCAATGGCCTTCTACTGCTGCATATCTGCGCGCAACATGAACCACTGATCACGAACACAGTCTACCGCCTCCCTACCCGCAATAGGACGTCGTTGATGCATCCTCGTTCTAAGCATTGGCATCTCAACGATTACGTCATTGTCAGGAAGGTGGATAGGAAGTATGTACGAGTCAACAAATTCATGTGTGGCGCTGAGGGCTGGATCGATCACCGCTTCATTGTATCCAAGCTCAGCGTCCGTATCCATCATGAGAGACGCACCCATGGAAATAAGATTCCTAAACGGCTCAACATCACCACAATGAAAACCATTTTCATCAACCCTTTGTTGACACCCTGGAAGAACGTCTTGACTCCACTGTAATAAATCGTTCGTCACCCCCCCATGGACAGTTAGAATGTGGAGACATACAGAGCAACCCTCAGAGAGCTGGCCTACAACACTGCTACGGAGATCATAGGGCCCTCTTACTGTTATTGACGAGAACTGAGACGCGACTAAGCAGTTGTTGGATGAGAAACATCGCCTCCACAAAGCCTACTTGAAACAGGAAAGACGCCTTCACCAATAACGTAGGACTGCACCGCATAAACACAGTCAGATGCAGGATTCCTGGCAGAGCAAAAAAGCTGACGAGTGTCAAGGCTATGCTGCAGGCCCGACATGAACACATTATATGAAGCGCAGAAGGGAGTCTATGGCCCAATGTCATCAGGACTATATTTATTCTCAGCGCAGATGGGAACACACTGATCACTGACAAGACGAAGACTATTGGCTGCCCACGGAAGTTCATCGCCATGGTGAAACAACACCATGATGGCATACAAGCAAGGGTTCAGGACAACTAGGAGACACCAGAGCCGTTCCCTATCACAAACTGTGTGAAACAAGGATGCGTCCTAGCACCATCACTGTTCAGTCTAATGTTCTCCGCCATGTTGACGAATGCTTTTAGAGATGGTGACATTGGAATCGGCATCATATATCGAACGGATGGAAAGCTGTTCAACATCAGGAGGCTTCAGGCAATCACCCAGACCACGACAAACATTATCAGAAACTTTCTGTTTGCTGTTTGCTGACAACTTCGCCCTAAACGCAGGATCAGAAGCTGACAGGCAACTCAAGCGTCGACAAGTTCTTTGATGCATGCAGTGACTTCGGCCTTACCATCAGTATCAAAAAGACTGAAGTAATGCATCAGCCAGCTGTACATTGAGCCCAGCGTCAAAGCCAACGGCCAAAGATTGAACGTGGTAAACAGATGCACATATTTAAGCAGTACGCTGTCCCAAAACGTTGTCATCGACAACGAAATCAACAACAGGATCGCAAAAGCCAGCGCAGCATTTGGCAAACTATACGCCAAAGTCTGGAACAGGAGAAGCATTAGTTTACAGACCAAGCTGAAGGTGTACAGAGCAATAAAACTCCCTATGCTGGTTTACGCCTGAGAAACGTGGACAGTGTGTCAACGTCACGTCAGGAAGCTGAATCACTTCCACACAACCAGACTCAGAAGATTCCTCACCATCAAGTGGCAATACAAGATCCTGGACACTGAGGTCCTTGCTCAAGCAGGCCTACCCAGCATCCACACCATCCTGATACAGTCTCAGTTACGATGGACAGGCCAAGTAGCTCGCATGCCAGACCACCGGCTGCCGAAAATACTCTTCTACGGTGAGCTACAAGAAGGTAAGCGCTCACATGGACGGCAAAAGAAACGTTTCAAAGACAATATAAATATCTCCGTGAAAGCGTTTGTCTTCAACACAACACCTGTGAACACGCTGCTCAGGACCGTGCTGAGTGGCGCTCCTCCCTCTACAAAGGACCGTGCTGAGTGGCGCTCCTCCCTGTACAAAGGACCGTGCTGAGTGGCGCTCCTCCCTGTACAAAGGACCGTGCTGAGTGGCGCTCCTCCCTGTACAAAGGACCGTGCTGAGTGGCGCTCCTCCCTGTACAAAGGACCGTGCTGAGTGGCGCTCCTCCCTGTACAAAGGACCGTGCTGAGTGGCGCTAATCCCTGTAAAAAGGAGCTGCAACCTGTGAGGCAGAACTGCTGCAGCAGAAACACGGAGGCAAGCCAGAAGGCCAAG
The DNA here is from genome assembly GCA_033239005.1 of Lamellibrachia satsuma. Taxonomy (NCBI): domain Eukaryota; kingdom Metazoa; phylum Annelida; class Polychaeta; order Sabellida; family Siboglinidae; genus Lamellibrachia; species Lamellibrachia satsuma. The sequence goes on along the minus strand of BSQZ01000072.1, from coordinate 511,635 downwards.
AGCCAGAGACCACCTGACAACACATGCGGCTATCATCCCCTGCCACAATGCCAGAAAATCTACTAGACACAGATTGGCCTTTTCAGCTACCTGCGTACTCACTGATCAACCCAGCCCCCTCAACCCCCGGATGACTAAAGTGGTCCTCATCGCTTCGCGATGGACGAATGAACGAGACTCCCCAATGTGTTTGAATGTACGAACTATCACTGTGGACCCCCTGGTACGCTTACAAAATGGCAGCCCCAGACGTCCAGACATACATACAAACATACAGACAGATAGAGATAGTCACAAACTATTTTATTACATAGACGTAACCAGAATATAAAGCACTGCACAAAGACGGCTGTGTCACGCATTACAATAAATAATACACAATTCCTCATGTTTCAAGGTACACTCTTTTTACTTAAAATATATATATATATATGTATATGTATATGTATATGTATATGTATATGTATATGTATATGTATATGTATATGTATATGTATATGTATATATATATATATATATATATATATATATATATATATATATATATATATATATATATATACAAATTTGCATTTCAAGTTAGAACCAAACTGTCAACCTATTTTTACATATTTGACAACATATCGTTTTCCAATATTGAAAATGTTCATTTTCAAAACGCACGTTGACAATTTACCATGAATATACGTCCCAATCCACCTCCCACTCTTTTCCACATCCCTTGTACTTCAGTCCACATACTCATCTACAGTCGTCCATAATCAATGTACTCTAGTGCACTATCTCAACCCACCCTCTTACACAAAACTGGTACATCGGTTCTCCATCAACTTTTCAAAAACTAAGGCGGGCCTTAAATTAAGCTCCACATATGAGTGTATGAAGTGTCCACGAATGACAGACAACACCAAGGTAATAAACACGAACATGTTTATAATGAATCAGAACATATTTAAAATGGTACAAAATTAACTATTGAACAGGTTGGCAATACCATCAAAGGAAAAAAAAAGTACGTTTACTTTAATGTTCACCGTTGAGGCTATTACCCTTCAAGACCGTAACACAGACATCAGTGTTACGAAATCCGTCACAAGCAGAAAGGCGTATTGCACACTTATAATACAATGTTACAAAAACAAATATAGTCACAGTAGGGTACCATATGACGCAGAAAGTCAACAATACCCGCAGTAGGCTAGATGTCAATAGTTCGTGGAGACGGCGACCTTTCGTGACGACGGCTGACGCATACGCTCTGGTGTCGCACGCTGAACGGTGGGCTGGACGCACAGTAGGCCAGCCGACAATATGTCGTGGAGACGGCGAATGTATCGTGACGACAGCTCATGCGGACGCACTGGTGTCGCGCGCGCGGGGAAGGCTGAACAGTCGGCTGAACGCTCTGTAGATCGACCTTCAACATAACGTGGAGACGACGAACGTATAGTGAAGATGGCTCATGCGGACGCACTGGTGACGTACACGGACATATAGGTAGCAGAAAACGAGATGCTGCCGATGCAGACAGTCAACGCATGCAGTCAAACAATGCACTGTAATTACCGGCGTGGCATTGTGTTGTCTGTGTTTTCACTCGCCGTTGTCAATGCGAGCAAAGTTGTAGAAGGATTGCGACTTCGCGATTAACCGCGCACTCATCATACCGGGCCTTGCTGGACATCATCGTTGGAACTCTAATACCGCATTTGTGTGTTCTGGCCCCTCTCTTGAATACAGTTTACTTCGCGTCTTATACCCATCGCTTGATAACTTTCCCACCACATCGCAAGGTCGGCATTAGCCAATAAAAATTAATAAACATATGCGGACGTTTCCATCATGTTAATACCCCTTTCCTCTAAAGCTAAAACATCATGGGTACAATTATTGCATAACCTGTTCATGCCCCACAGCTAACAATAAGCTTCAAATGTGGGCTCCCACACAACCCTTGGATACAATTGTAGATTTCAATAGACTTCATATTATGAAGTAACTCTACGACAAGTGTTCATATAAAGATAACGTATTTTACAAAAATAAGACAACAAACAAGCTTATCAATTCTCTTGTGTGAACTATTTTCTTGACGAACTATTTTGGCTTCAAGATTGGTGTTATGCATTTCCCTACTCTAGATTAAGTATGTAGCGCTTGTATGTCTTACAACTGCTACAAAGATGTTACATGTTGACTTCCAGCATAAACGTTCTGAAGTAGACGGTCGTCTTGTTCGTCGCCTTAGCGACTTTCATTGAAGCTTTCAAAAGTAACGAGGCTATATAACAGCAATTATATATATAGTACGTTACTTAGCACAGAAACGTAAGTGTTGCTACGGTCGATTGAGCAACAACAACAGTACTTAGTACTAACTAACATTTTAAATGACAAAATACACTGAGTTAATATTTGATAAGAGAGAGGGGGTCGAAGGAGGTAGTGCAGATAAGAAGATGAGACATTTACTCTGTTCGTACAACCAATGTAATTGTGCTTATGAGCTGTCAACTCATCTTTTTCTGTTTCACGAAACGCTCTCTCTGGGAACGCGCAAGGTTGTATCAGTAAATCATCTTTTTCTGTTTCACGAAACGCTCTCTCTTGGAACGCGCAAGGTTGTATCAGTAAATCATATTTTTCTGTTTCACGAAACGCTCTCTCTGGGAACGCGCAAGGTTGTATCAGTAAATCATCTTTTTCTGTTTCACGAAACGCTCTCTCTGGGAACGCGCAAGGTTGTATCAGTAAATCATAGCGCATGGAAATTGAATAGCATCGATTATTTCTTGCATCGGAGAGTTGTGTTTGTTTGCCAATGTTAGTTTGACCTTCTCTAATTATGTATGTGACAAACAATTTATATAATGTTCTTCTTCGCTCGAGCATTTGTTCCTATTGCGCATCGAATGGTTCATTAGATCATGAATGATGTAATTTTTCAGTCGAAGAAATTATATCAATTAATATTATACAGGATACACTGATTACATATCATTAGTAGGTGATACTGTATATCGTTTTAATGATACAGCTGTTCCGTCTCTGCTCTCGATTATGATTAATGAATCTGTTTTGCTGGGCCAATGAGCTCAGGTTCCTGAGGATATAGGCGCTATAGATGTTCGTTAGTATTGTTATTGCACATGAAAAAATATTAACATTTCTTATCGCATAACATCAGAATTAGAAAATTGGAATAATATACACATATATCATATCTATAACAGATTGGATTGTGCAAACTTAAACTAGATAGTATTTGCAAACTGTTGGTGCACATTTATGATCAAATGGAAGCAGCTTTTTTGGTGAATGCGCGCAGTTTTTTACTAGTTTTCTTTTCCTCCAAGTGGCTGCTGATATTGTTGAGGCAACGTATCCTGGACATTAACATCTGTCTGTTTTGCTCATTTATTTTTGCATTGCCTCCTAAAGAAATTAATCACCTTCCCACCATATGGCCGTTCTTTTTCATCCAAAACGATAATGCTCATTAACGCTACTTCAGTTTTCCCATATTCTATAATCGAATCCTAACTGCTTTTCGTGTCAATGCAATCGTTGGTACCACCGATGGTGTGCTAGGATTATCCCACCTTTGATGTTTTCGTTAGAGTGTGTGTTAACCATATATATATATATATATATATATATATATATATATATATATATATATATATATATATATATATATATATATATATATATATATATATATATATATATATATATATATATATATATATTTACATTATTGCCATCACTGAAACTTGTCTAAGACCACACGACACTGTTGCTTCCATATGTGACATTTCTACATCTGGTTATTTTTTTCATCATCCAACGTGTTCATTTGTCATTTTGTCATCGAAACTTTTTAAAGTCCTTTCACGTTTAATACCTGATTACTCTAGTTTTTAATCCATATGTGTTGACATTTCAGATTCTTCTTTCTCGGAGTATTTGGTATGTCCGGCAGCAAGCAAACGTATTTGAAGATTTACACTAGATATCAGACTGGAAACACCAAGCGGAGTGTCAGATGATAAACTTCTGCAAAGAATTATCCCAGAAGGTATGACGCACTGGCAAGAAAAACGTGGTGTTTTACACGTCTGGGTGACAATAGATTAATAAACATCTGGACATGTCTTCTTCTTCTTTCGAGTAGAAGAAAGAAACCGTCAGTTTATTGTCATGCAGCATAAACCAGAACACGCTATATGACATCAGAGAAAAAGGCAAGAGCTTGTGGCAGTGCCAATGACAACTTTACCCCCACAAATCAGGCGCAACTGCCAGTTTCACGAAGCATTCGGTGGACGTATGACGTAGATCACGTAACAATGGTTGAAACACGCACAACGTTGCAAACAATTGCATGAAGCTGTTCTTCTGAGTTACGAAATATATGTAAATGTTTGAATGTACGAACCATCATTATGGACCCATTGGTACACCTATAACATACCAGTTCCAGACGGACTGACATACATACATACATACATACATACATACGTACATACGTACATAAATGCATGCAGTCAGACAGACAGTCAAAAAGTACTTTATTACATAGACGTAAGCAGACTAAGAAACATTATACAAAAACGTGTATATCACAAATTGCAATAAAAATGAACACCATTTTCCCCATGTTTCAAGCCATACTCTGAAAACAAATGCAAGAAACACATTGATGTGCATCCATTGTTGAAACATTGGGGATGTATATAAGTATAAAGGAAATATGTGCTTTGTACATTTTAAATTACAGGACCGCTTAATTTAGCAAAAATGCTTGACATATGCACCAGCATATGTCCCGTTGTGTGGATGTGTGTTGGCAGCATACTGGCTTAATTGAAGCCTTTCAATATAGAACAATTTTCAAATATATAATATGTATTTTACATTTCAAGTGATACATCCAAAATCAATGTAGGTTGCTGGCGTTGAAAGCGGAGAGGTGCGGGTTAATGGCCAATGAAGAAGATACTTAAAAATCGAACAACTGCCGTACATATGGATGTCACAGCACAGCACATGGGCATAACGTATTGTACAGGCACAATTCGACATATCGACCGGCTGATGTACATGCATTATCGTCACTCACCATTTCATTTAATATGCCTATGATGTTACTGACCAGTATCTACGTCATACAGACTGTAATAAAAGGGAAGTGTTTCGCGCTTGATAGAACCCCGTGGTGTAAAAACATCAATTCATTTCATATGAGTAATTCCCAGGTGTCTCAAACTACGTCATATCAAGGGGCAACTGCTCACCATGCTTCTTGAGAAAAAGAACGCCTGTTAACTTGGCAAGCAATAAATTAACCTCCTCCATTCTGTACGGTTATTTACTATTGTGTTCTTACAACCTTTTTGACACTGGTGTTCTTTTCCTCCATGCGGCGGCTGACATTGTTGAACCAAAGTAAAATGAATCTAACTCTCGGTGTCTTTCCAGTCATCTACATGCACAGAGTTACCTTTAGCGCAGAAACGTCTTCCTATCACATGACCATACCATCTATTTTTTTTCGCATTTTTATAATTAGATGACTTTATCTGTAGAGATGAGCAGCCATCAATGTTTCCTATTTTGTGACGCATCATATCATTCATGTGATACCCACATGTACGGCAGTAGTTCTGTGTTCAAGGATCTTCTTCATTGGCCATCGATCCTCATCTCTCCGCCTTCACCGCCAGCGATCTACAGTGATCCATGCTGCAGTGAAGGTGCATATACGTAAACTACTTCAAACAAAGGTATACTTTATCAGAGACAACGGGAAATGCTGTAAAATGATAACTATGTGAAAGAGGATGCACTTTTCGGCAAACAACGAAGACTTTACACCTAGAAACCACAACCCTTTTCTAATATGTATGTATTGTAATGATTAAATTAGACCAGGCATAATTATTATCTTTACCATGACATAGCAATTAAAATAAGTCAGCAACTTCCGCTGCAGCCTTTTTGAAATTGTGACCCCCACCACCGGGGGCCTCGTGGGGATGGTTCCACAACTGACCCCTCAAGTCCCTCATAAGTACCCCTCTTTCGTCCGGATCGACCCACAAATGAGAACAGACAAACAACCAGAAATACATTTTGATTTTTGTATTTGATATGGACAGAAATAACTTATTATATGTCTGTATAAAGAAATTGTTCGGCTTCATTTAGAAGTAGGAGCGTATGCGGATATTTCTATTTTTAGGTAGATATAAACAACCTCAATATATACACGTTCACATTCACATGGTAAACGTCACATTACACGGACGTAACTACATAATGACATCGCAACGCATGACTATTATTTCACAATGTGTACCAGTATTTATTTGTGAGTGAAAATGATGGCTACACTATTGTTGTTGTCATATGATTTTCTGGAGACAATAAGACACCTTATTGTGCAACATTCATTGGAACTTGAGTCATGAATTAGCGTTTTGTTTCTCAGCAATTACAGCATCATTACATTTCTGCGTAGAAAAGTTCCATATGCACTTATGTTCTCCACTGGCATTCATTGCGTTGAAATCATTTGTCACTCTGCAAGTGGCTGAATGTTGCGTAAGGCATTCTTAGAGAGAATGTGCAACTTTTTTCATTGGCTGGCTCGCGAAAATAAACAATACAGTGGTGTTGTTATGGTTTCTTTTAAAATGTAATATTTGATTATTTTATTTAACTGTCTATTTTCGAATAAATAAGCAGTTGCAATATCGTTATACGTTTTGAATCGATATTATTGTGACGTTAGACATTTTTTAAATACTTATAAATATCATCTCTTCCCACACAGTTTAACCACACGGCTACGAAGCCTACTCCCTCCTCCATACATACCTTCTTTACTTGTGTGTTGATCGCCATCCTCCTACATTTCTTATACATTTCACCCCTGCCTACCATTAGTGATACTATCCCGGACAATACAATCTGTCCAACTCGTGCCTCTTTAGGTGTCTTGACCAACCTCCTGTACTTACCAACGATGGCCGCCGTACTCGTCTTCTCGGCATTATTCGTTCCCACATGCACGAGGACAGCACCGCCCCTGCCACCACCCATGACCTGTCCTGCCTGTTTACAATTTTATCCATTTTCCTAATGATAGAATCCCCTATTAATATCTGGGCCTTCGCCTGTGATACTACAGCAGCAAAGCTCTTTTCCTGCCACACAATATGGCCCCTTTCATTTCTATCATCAACCTCTACTCTCTTACCACCTGGCAATTCCTCTCCACCCGCTTGCCTTCCTTTTGTTGCATACTTGCCTCCTCTCATCTTTCTTCTTCTGACCCACAGTCTATTCCTTTTTCTGCTTTTGCTATCCTCGACATCTTACCACCTGACAATCCCTCCTTTTCCTTTTGTTGAACACTCTTCCTTTTCCATCTTTCTTCTTGTTGCCAAATTTTTCCTCACATTGTCTCTGCTCTCCTTGTTCTCACCACATCTGCTCTCCTTGTTCTCACCACATCTGCTCTCCTTGTTCTCACCACCTCTGCTCTCCTCGTTCTCACCACATCTGCTCTCTTCTTTCTCACCCTGCCCTGTCATCATCAAAATCATATGTCTTAACTCATTTGCCTGCTTCTGCAGACATTTCACTATCTTTCACCCCCTTACATACGAAATAAAAATCATCCGCCTGAACATCTGCCCACGAATTTATACACCCGGACTTTGCAAAGTCTACACAGCTGTCGCAGTTAGAGCATGTCGAATTACGTTTCGCCTTTAATTAGCGTTTGCACGATGCCATGTTAGAAATTCAATTCTTGTTTGTTTTTAATTAATTATGTTTACAATGTATAGTACGAGAGGATAGCTCTGCCTGTCGCAAACAGAGTTATGTTCAATGTGACACCTGCAATTATTTGTGATTGTTATTAATATATGCTGTTTTTGTAAAGTATCAACGCATTTGACTATACTTTATTCTCTATGCACTTACACATGTTTTAACTATGCATGGGTAATAAAATTATTACGTAAATTCACGCAGTAATGAGGATGCGCCCGCAAACCAAGCAAAGTCCTCATATAGCCAAAGGGAAAGACTGAAGGGATCAGCCTTCTGTTGCCTTTCCCACTGGCTACCATGTTAACATTTTGCATGATCATAACACAAAAGGGACCATCAACAAAATCTTAACATTCTTACCTGCCGATGACATTATTTAATTGGCATGTAGAGTTCTGTCAAAATCACATATTTCTAACTCGTTTAAACGCCTAAACGTGCCATGCCCTTCATTGTTTACCAATGTCTGCATGAATTAATACGCACACGTGCCTTGTGGCAAACAAATTGCCAAAAATCATTCTGCCTATTGCACTCATCTAAACTTTGACAGTTACATTGTCAACAGGTTCTTCTAGCAAACTTGCCAATGTGCCTGCTCAAATGCAGTTAGGTGAGATGATACGATTTTGAAAATTACGCATATCTAAAAATTACTGTGGCCTACATTTGTGTGTAATACAAAAGGAAGTGTAACTGAGGCACGATCCCTGAATGTATATCGCGGCCGACCCTTAACCGACCTCCCGGCACCCATGACACCGATCTGCAGCAGATCGGGAAGCGGCCAAGGGCAATGGCTGAAAAGGAGCAGCTGCGTCGTTCCGTCAGTAATGAAATACAGTGGCTTAAACTATACATAATAATAATTGAAGGGATCCCGTGTAAGCGGGAGCGATTAGATGAACAATGGTTAAAAATGAAGACGAATGTTGCTTTACTGCAAAATACGACGTGGAATTCATCTTTCCGAGCAACCTAAAGCACTGTATAGCAAAAAGGCAACATATTTGTTAGTTACTCTAGTTGACATGGGACAATAAGTCAATGTTAATTAAATGTGTTGCCTGCTTAGTGACGTGTAATACCCATTGTGTACATTTGTTAGCTGAATTGTTTCGAAATTTGACTAGGCCTACGTCAATTACTTAGCGTTCATCTCTTGACCGAGAGAACCCCGTTGCGTGAAAGCAACAATTTATTATATGAATAATGTACATGAGCGGCGTGTCACCATGACACAAGAACGCTTGTCAGCTTGGAAAGAAACCAAACTCCTTCATTTTGTATGGTTCTTTCATGTTGTTTTCTTACATGTTCGGTGAATCCTTAAAAATAACACATTGTAATCTCATGTTAATACAATTTCAATTTATTCGATTTGGTTACTTCGGAAATTATGCTGACCTTGCAAACTATGTGAAGATGACCATTCACATTTACCATTGTGTGATAACCTATGTCATTCGTGTGACTTTCATGTGTACTGCACTGGTTCGATTGTTAAGTCTCTTCTTCATTGGCCATCGATCCCACGTCTCCGCGTTCACCGCCAGAGATCTACATTGGGCCGTGCTAGAATGAATGTGCATATGCATGACACTACAAATATTTTTATGCAAAATACGTGAACACTTTACACGACAATGCCACGCTAGCGGTCTTGCTCACCTAACAGGTTTTTACATGAGAAAATTTAAAAACACTGACTAACTACTCCGATATCACGCAAGCTTGGTGGTTAACTAATGCCTCTCAACACAGCGCAGTCATTGTCCTATAAACCAAGATATTAACTCCCTAGGGGGCGATTTTTACTTTGGGGAGGGGTACTCGATGAATTGCCAGCATGCCATCCTTTGGACAAATTCGACGCGTTATATGTCCTACGCACGCAAACAATTTGTAGCGTTGTCGCGCAAAATCTCACCCAACCAACCCAGAAGCAGCCAACCAATTACACACATAAACACACACCACTCACTCTCGCCTTATATCTTTATTGACCACTTGTTGCGTAAATAAAGATATATATTTTCACATCTCAAACTGCCTCGTTATAATAGAGAGTAGCAACTGAGAGGCCATATTAATGTATCAATAAAACGTGTTAGTGGATTAATCTATGTCACGGAACAATGTCTATTTTACATGTTAATATGTATATATGTCAATTCATTCAACTTGAAAAGGGCATGTTTTTGAAAAAAGTCTAAAACGTGTCTGAAGTGGTCAGTTAGAGATTAGAATATGATATCGTGGCAACATATTGTGCGCCCAGTGCTTAACAATATATATGTATGTTTGTGGAAATTGTTTTCAAGACTAAGCACCGATGTGTTATTATGTAATGGACAATTGTTTTAACACCATGTCGTACTTCGATGATACATAGAAGGTTGGGAAACATTGATCTGTCAAATACGACGCAGCAACTAGCAAACATATCCACCAAACATGTTTTACATCAATGAAATGCTTGAGTTTTTTTAACTGACGCACGACATCGAAGAGCGGTACGCATGTGTGGATCCGTAGCTCTTACCGATGCACATGACACATAGCAGCGTCCGGTGGGACTCGCTTGATATCATCTATATTAAAAACAGCTTTGTGTTTTTTAATGTGTTTTCAAACATCGGCACATGACACATAGCAGCAGCCGATAGGACTCGCTTGATATCATCTATATTAAAAACAGATTTGTGTTTTTTAATGTGTTTTCAAACATCGGGACTCAGTTTCCAAATATATTGTCGAAATGAAAAATCAGGCTAAAAATTTTTTTTTAGGTTACTGAAAATACTGCACAAAAATATATGAAAAACAACACAAAACCACACTTCGTGCAAGATCGCCGTCAAACAATTGAGAACAACATTTGTGAGAACAGGAGACACTTCTCGAACAGGAGATACAGTGACGATTCATCACACAAAGAGAATGGTTTTTTCAAATGCCCCCTTGAAGGTATGACGCACTGGAAAATAAAAACAATATTTCAACACGACTGGTAACCATTGACATCACACAATTTTGTGTTTCTTTTTCTATCTATAAAAAGAAAGACACCGATACCTTCGGGTCATGATATACACACGCACAAGCCAGAACTCACTGTATAAAGTCAGAGCGTTTCACCTGTTCACCATCTCTTGCTATCAGTGCTGTAAGCAGACCACAGGACAGTGAAGAATATCAGTTCATGTAAGTATAATTGCGTGTTTGTAATAGCTTAATGATGTTTAACGCACTGTCTCGTAATAAGTGTTGGTGCGCGGATGTTAGGAAAACGTCATACTAATCAAATTCTACGTTTCCTAGAGAGATCCACGACAGGCCATATGTTATATACAAACGGTTAATGAAATTGAATTGATTTTAAAAAATGTGTGCCACTTTCCAAGGTTTCATATGATAAATAATCCTGCGATGTTGTTCACAAAACTATATTGTATTCACTGTCGTACAAAACAGTACAACAATCCGAAGAGTGAAATTCAAGAAACAGTGCACTCCTTGAACACACCACAGCTGGTTTCCGCAAGACCATTCTATCGCTAATGAGAATTTTCTTTGATACGAAGGATTTGGATATCGAGAATAGCGTTAAGAATTTAAATTGTTTTCTTTAAGAATGCAATGTTTGTATATAGTACAAACTCTACGAATGCCACAAGCACTTTACATTTCGTCTTCCAGCATGAATGCTCTGAAGTTGACGGTCTTAATGCTCGTCATGTTCGTAGCCTTAGCAACGCTTATAGACGCTTTCGAAAGTGACGAGGTAATGCAAATCCATTTCAAATAGCACGTCATTTGCATAGTAAAAACATGGTTGATGCGGTCGATTCAGTAACAACAACAGTACGCCCTTCTTACTTGGATTTTAAAGCGATCACACACTTGCTGAAGTGACGGGATACATAATGATTGGTGTTGGTTTATATCACTACGCCTATTCATTTGTGTCTTCATGCATAGGCGTAACATAATATATTATGAATTTATTGATGTTTAAATTGCTAGTTTGTCTTGGCTGATTGGGTACCAAGATTAACAAGATTGCCATCCCAAACAACAAGTTCCAAATGGCAAGTGGACAAGGAAGCCATTGGCTTATCGAGAGTCCAACAATTTTCTCATTTGTGTGTAGCCCGCCCTTACCAAATATCTGTCAATTCTATTTTTAAACATATTCACACTACTAGCATTAACACAATGATTTGGCAGTTTGTTCCATTCATTTGTCACCCTCTGTGAGAAGGAGTGCTTTCTCATGTCCAACCTACACTGCTCCTTAACTAATGCTGCTTTGTGTCATCTGGTTCTACTGCCTTCTTTGAGTTTGAAGAACATATTCCTATCAACATCCTCATAATCGTTCACTATTTTAAACACTTCTATTTGGCCTCCTCTTAGTCTCCTGGTCTCTAGTGTTACGGCCTCCATGCTTGAATACAATATTCCAAATGTGGTCTAACCTTTGCTTTGTACAGGGGTACAATTAGCTGTTTCCCCTTAAACGTCATAGTTTTCCTAATTAGCCCTAGAACTTGATTTCCTTTCGAAGCAGCAACCCGACATTGCTCTGAAACTTTCATGTCAGCACTAAATGTTACTGCTAAGTCCTTTTCTTGTGTGGTTCTACCTAGTACAGCATCCCCCATTTTATATTATTTGTCCATGTTTCCATGTCCTATGTGTGTACATTTACACTTCCCAAAATTGAATAACATTTGCCATTTTCTGACCATTTAACTAATTTATCTAGATCGTCCTGTAAACTTCGTTTATCTGTAACATTAGTAACCTTTCTGAATACTTTTGCGTCATCTCCAAATTTCAGAACTTTCTGTGTGTAAGGCACTATTCTATCAAGTTGATTACATCATTACCTATACAATGGGCTTTTAGTTTAAGTAACAATCTTTATGTATGCGTGTGTGCCTTTGCGTGTGCCTGCGAACTTGCGTGTCTGTGTGCTTGTGTGTGTGCGTGCATCATTAATATATGGATAGACAAGAGAATATAGAGTGAATTCTAAAGAGATAAGACAATGAATGTTAATCTGATCGTGGAATCAATATTATTTGTTTAAAAGATGTATATGTGCGCTTACAACGCGTCTTCGTTTTTTCAGGAAACGCTGTCTGTGGAAAAGCGTAAGTTTGTTTATTACATTAAAGCACGAATCGGAGAGAATGGAAATAAAATAAAATGCTTTTAAACAGAGATTATATTTTTCCAAGAAGAGTATTGTTTACATGTAAATTCTGGCTTAACCTTCTTTATAATTACAATATATCAAATTGTTATAATTTTTCTCTCGAGCTTTTGTTCCGGATCGCCCGTCGAATGGTTACTTATGCCATAAATTAGGCAATTTGGCAACCAATACATTTACATTTAGTGATCGTGTTTATAGTTTAATGATATAGCTTTCGTACATGCAATGAGTTAGTAAGTCGGTTTATTTGTTCGTTTCTAGGGTCTGGCCGTCATTTGAGTCGATGGTTTCCAGTGGGCAGTAACTGCTGTGAGTGCCTTAATGATACTTACAAACTTATTGAAGAACACATTCATTCTATTATTAACATATTCATGCTGGCAAAGTAATTTAACAACATATTTATTACATTATTGTTTTTCGTCCAGCGTTTTTACGTGCATCAATAAAATTATGAATACACATGCACGCATGTGTGTGTATGCGTGTTTGTGTGTGTGTGTGTGTGTGTGTGTGTGTGTGTGTGTGTGTGTGTGTGTGTGTGTTTGTGTGTGTATGTGTGTGTGTATATATATATATATACGTCGCGTTTTATTGTCTACGTCACGAATTAAAAATATATATTTAATTTATAAATAATGATAGCTCAGCCGATCCAAACTAAATCCTTGCCCAGTTCAGGTTAAGAAACTTTAACATCTTTATAAAATATATGACCCCCATATTTTATTTTTCACCGACTCTCCAGCAACAATATGTCATATCGTGAAAGGTTGAAAGTTTTAACCGTCGCAAGTGCTATGAACATTTTACAAAGTTATCTCTTTTGCCTAGTTTTGAGCGAACATATTTTGCTTCCTCAAACTAGAGTCTACGTACAATCTTCCTATTATGTTCACAATTTGGTTCACGTGATGTTTTCATAATATTACAAAATGTGGTCTAACGATAATAAATATCCGGTGCAATGTTGGATCAGGTATAATACGTATATTTTTGCATGCCTTTTATTCCACTTTGCCCAGTATGGTATATATCGTACTGTTCACTTGGTGGGAATGATTTTTAGTCAATTGAAATTAGTTGTGCATTTATGGATTCGATTATAAGTATATATTGATTTCGAAGCCCATACTTATGTATAGGACGTGCATTAATGTGTGTTAACAAACTGTGTTACATCTGGTTTCAGTGAAACTTTGCCGTAGAGATTGCATGTACGGGTGGTGCACATGCAAGGTTACAAGAAGGAGTTACGTTGACCATCGTCGTCCTTGTGAAGTCTGTTGTTACTGCATGTGTGACCGACGCGGCTTCGCTAACTGCAAAGAAACCACCTATTAATAAGCAACCAGCAGATCCTGTCCTAGGTGTGGCTGCTTATTATTGAGAAGGACCATGTTGAAAGAATATAAATAGGAAGAGTTGTATTGATCAATAAATCCGTATTCTCGAATATGTCGTTGTATTTTTCATATATTTTGTTAAATACATCAATTGTTTCATGAGGAAACGTTCGATGAAGGGACACCTCAAACATTACTACTTAAAAACCAAAATGCCTTCGAAGATGGTGTGACAAGAAAGTTACTACATTTTGCAAAAGGCTAAGAAAACTTTTAAATGATAGAGGTAAACAGGATTTAGATAAATTATTGAAAAGGTCCAAAAATGGCAGATATTAATCGATTTTGGGAAATATAAATACCAACACACACGCGCGCACTCACGCAAACAAGCCCGTAAGTGCTGACTGGAAATATTCAGAGCAGTGTGCAATTGCAGCTTAAAAAGTAATACAAAATGGGGAAAATATAACACATTAGTTTGAGATATCCGGCATTGCACTAACATAACAGGCAGCCATAGGTGTTTTGTACTGATCTACATTATTATGCAATGTACAACGATTTTCATTGGTTGATTCACTGGCATGCCCAAAATATACAGTACAGTGTTCTTTTCATGGTAGATTTTAAATGTTGCAAAACTTGGTTATTTTACTTCATTGTGTATTTTCGAATATATAAGCAGATGAAATATCAGTAGTAGCACGTCTTACATGTATATATTATTATTATTTTAAAAGTGTTTTAGAAAATACTAAACTAAAAAAATAAATATCACAACTGAAAAATGTTAGATCATTTAGCATGCATCGAGGACCGATTTGTTTCTTGCATTTTTCGAATTCCTATTTATAAAATTGTTAATAGTAATTATGCTAGAGCAATAAATATTAAAAATAGTATAAAATTGTTAATTTAGATTTAATTTGAGATTGAAAATGTAACAGTGCTGTTAGTTTAAGTAGAACTTTTTGATGTGTCACTTTATCGACTTTTTATCAAAATACACGTTCAGTTGTCATTTTGTTATCGATCGATTTTAATGTCCTTTCACGTTTAATACCTGATTACTATAGTTTTCAATCCATATGTGTTGACATTTCAGATTCTTCTTTCTCGGCATATTTAATATGCACGTATCGACCTCCGGGACAGCAAGCCAACTTATTTGAAGATTTAACTTAGATATGATATGGATGCTTGGATGGTCACACCAAACGGAGTGTCAGATGATAAACGTCTGCAAAGAATTACCCTAGAAGGTATGGCGCACTGGCAAGCAAAAACGTGGCGTTTAACACGTCTGGGGGACAATAGCATAATAAAAACTAGACATGGCTTCTTCTTTCGAGTAGAAAAAAAGAAACCGTCAGTTTAATGTTACGCATCACGAACGCTTAAACCAGAGCACGCTGTATGACGTCAGAACGTTTTACCTGTTTACCCATGTGTAATAAATTGCTTTTTTTACTAAACATTATCAGATAATTACTAAGTGTTGTTACAAACTAGACCAGTTGCCTGTAGTGCACGAGAGAAAAGGCAAGAGCTTGTGGCAGTGCTAATGACAACTTCACGCCCACAAATCAGGCGCAACTGCCAGTTTCACGAAGCATTCGATGGACGTTCGACGTCGATCACTCAACAAAGGTTGAAACACGCATAGCGTTGCAAACAATTGCATGGAGCTGTTCTTCTGAGTTATGAAGTTTACGTAAAATGCTTGCGTTGGTTCCTCCGACGTAAACCGTCCAACATGTTTGAATGTACGAACCATCAGTATGGACCCATTGGTACGCCTACAACATAACAGCCCCAGACGGATTGACATACATACATATACAGGCAACGTACATACATACATATATACATCAATGCATATAGACAGGCATACAGTCAGACAGACATACAGACATAACCAACAAGTACTTTATTAAATAGACGTTGCTTGACATATGCACCAGCATGTGTCCCGTTGTGTGGATGTGTGTTGGCAGCATACCTTTTTAATTGAAGCCTTTAAATAGGAAACAATCTTCAAATATGTCATATATATTTGACATTTCAAGTGATACATCCAAAAGGTCGCTGTGTCAAACACGTAAACATATGTTTGCATTTTTGACACCATATCGTTTCCCAATCTTGAAAATGTCAATCATCAGAACATACGTTGGCAATTTCCCGTGAACATACGTTACCATCCACCTCCCAACGTTTTCCACATCCCTTGTCCACATCCGCAGTCGTTCATGGTCAATGAACCCCAGCACCCAATCCCACCCTACCCTCTTCGACAACCCTTAGGCAAGATTCTCCATCTACATGCATCCCTCTTCCACAACCCATATACAGTACATGAGCATAACGTGTCGTAAACATATCGTCAACAGACAAGATTCGACATATCGATCGGCTGATGTACATGCATTATCATCACTCATCATTTCATTTAATATGCCTATGATGTTACTGACCAGTATCTACGTCATATAGATTAGTGAACATTGAAAGCGACGTGAAAACTGTGGTTGAACTCGTCTGCATAACTGTAACAAAAGGGAAGTGTTTCGCGCTTGATAGAATCCCGTGGTGTAAACACATCAATTCACTGCATGAGTAATTCCCAGGTGTCTCAAACTACGTCATATCAAGGTTCAACTGCTCACCATGCTTCTTGTGAAAAAGAACGCCTGTTAACATGGCAAGCAATATATTAACCGCCCTCATTCTGTACGGTTATTTACTGTTGTGTTCTTACAACCTTCTTGACATTGGTATTCTTTTCCTCCATGCGGCGGCTGACATTGTTGAACGAAAGAAAAATGGATCTAACTCTCGGTGTCTTTCCAGTCATCTACATGCACAGAGTCACCTTTAGCGCAGAAACATCTTCCCATCACATGACTATACCATCTATTTTTTTATAGTTTTTTTCGTTTTATTTTTAATTAGATGACTTTATCTGTAGAGATGAGCAGCCATCAATGTTTCCTATTTTGTGACGCATCGTGTCATTCATGTGATACCCACATGTACGGCAGTAGTTCTGTGTTCGAGGATCTTCTTCATTGGCCATCGATACTCACCTCTCCGCCTTCACCGCCAGCGATCTACAGTGATCCATGCTGCAGTGAAGGTGCATATAAATACACTGCTTGAAATAAAGGTGAATTGATCGGAGACAACGGGAAATGCGGTAAAATAATAACTCTGTGAAAGAGGACGCACTTTTCGACAAATTACGAAAACTTTACACATAGACGTCACGACACGTTTCTTGTATGTATATTTTGTAATGTGTCAATTAGATAAATAAAAAAACAGCGGCTAAGTAATCCTACATCACGAAAGTTGGATGTGAAAATTATGCCTACATTTGTCGCTGTCATGGAGACAATACAATCAAGACACCTTATTATGCAACATTCATTGGAACTTGAGTCACGAATTAGCGTTTTCTTTCTCAATTACAGAATCATGACATTTCAGCGTATAAAAGGTTCATATGCACTTATGTTCTCCACTGGCATTCATTGCGCTGAAATCATTTGTCACTCTGCAAGTGGCTGAATGTTGCGTTAGGTATCCTTAGAGGGAATGTGCAGCTTTTTTCATTGGCTGGTGTATTGGCTTGCGAAAATAAACAATACAGTGGTGTTGTTATAGTTCTTGTTTACATGTAATATTTGATTATTTTATTTTGTTGTCTATTTTCGAATAAATAAGCAGATGCAATATCATTAGTAAAGCGTTTTGAATGATTATATTATTGTTACGTTACGTTTAAATACTTATAAATATCAGAACTGAAAACGATGAGGTTACTTAGGAAGAGTGGAGAACCGGTTCTTTTTTGTTCCTGCTTTTTCGAATTCCTATACAGTGTATAATGGTAAATACAACACAACAATAACTATTAAAACATTAAGTATGATATTTTTTATGTTCACGTAATTTGATAAGATAAGAAAATGTATGCATTTTAGTTATATTATGCAAAACATCAAGTATAGTTCCCGAAGAGTTAGCCAATGAAAGTCGCCCTTTAAGCCAACAAGTTGTGCCCTACAAGAATACAGATTGTCACACTACTGTACAAAATCAGTACATAACATATATTGACTTACATGCCTACACACACGCACGCACGCACACATACATACATACATACATACATACATATGACAGACAATTTTCAAATATTCCAATGTTTATCTTCTTATTCGGGTATTTAAGTTCAACATTACCGGTGTGTATAGCACATATTCGATCTGAGGCAGCACAACATAATCTTGACTCACACGATGTGGACGTTTCATGACATTATAAAATGATACAAAGAAACGAATCAGAATCATTCTCGAATTTAATTTATTCTACCTCTGCAAAGACCACTACGCAAACAAATTATTTTTTAGTAAAATAGTGCGTGCCCATCTTATTTAATAACACAATCTAACACTTAAGTCAAACACGTAAATTCCAATTTGTTATGGGATTTCAATATCGTGGAATAAAGCAAAAACTCATTTCAGTCACATAGTTGCAATGAGATTATACACTGACATTAAATCAATGCCTTTTGCAATGTATTTTATATAAATGGAACAGATTAGTTGTTAGATTCCTGGTTGTTCTCGCCAGCTATGCAGTAGCAGTAAGCTATGGCACAGACTACCTTTTCGTGAATGTCATTGACAGGTGTGTGACATACTAACAATCACCGGCGTATGACATATGACAAGTTTAGCAAAGCAACTAGACTTAACAAGGTTTAACAAGATTGCCATCCCAAACAACAAGTTTCAGATAGCAAGTGGACAAGGACACCATTGGCTTATTCAGAATCCAACAATTGTATTATCTATGTATTGCCCGCCCTTTTCTGATATATGTCAATTCTATTTTCAAATATATTCATACTACTAGCAATAACGCAATCATTTGGCAGTTTCTCCATTCATCTATCACACTCTGTGAGAATGAGTACTTTCTCATGTCAAACCTACACAATTCCTTAACTAATGTTGTTTTGTGTCCTCTGGTTCTACTGCCTTCTTTTGAGTTTTAAGAACATATTCCTATCAACATCCTCATAACCGTTCACTATTTTAAACACTTCTATTTGGTCTCTTCTTAGTCTGCTGGTCTCTAGTGTTGTCAACCTACATTGTAATAAGCGGATTTCATAACTAAGGTCTCTCAGTTTTGTAATAAATTTAGCTCATCTTCATTGTATTCTTTCTAGTTAGTCTATGTCCTTCTTATGATATGGCATCCATGTTTGTTTACAATATTCTAAATGTGGTCTAACTATTGCTTTGTACATGGTACAATTACCTGTTTCTCCTTATACGCGATAGTTCTCCTAATTTGCCCTACAATTTCATTACCTTTTGAAGCAGCAAACCCACATTGCTCTTAAGCTTTCACCTCAGCACTGAATGACCTAAGTCCTTTTCTTTTCTGGTTCTACCTAGTACAGCGTCCCCCATTTTAAATTCTTCTTCCATTTTTCCATGTCCACGTGAATGCGTTTACATATTTACGTTTCCCAAAATTGTATACCATTTTCGAATCGTCTGCAAACTCCAGAACTTTTCTAGATATGTCATCTTCCAAATCATGTGTGTGTGTGTGTGTGTGTGTGTGTGTGTGTGTGTGTGTGTGTGTGTGTGTGTGTGTGTGTGTGTGTGTGTGTGTGCGTGCGTGCGTGCGTGCGTGCGTGCGTGCGTGCGTGCGTGCGTGCGTGCGTGCGTGTGTATAGTATAGGACCTAATACTGATTCCTTCGGTGCCCCACTCAAAACAGATTTCCAGTTTGAAATTTCACCATCTACCATTACTCTCTATCTCTGTCTGTGTGCAAGCCACTTTTTTATTCAGTTGATTACATCATTACCTATGCCACGGGCTTTTAGATTAGGGAAAAATGTTTGATGTGGCACAATTTTTTGAAAATCTAAGTAGACAACATCCACTGCTGACCCATCATCTACCCACTTAGTAATTTCTTCCAAAAACCATAAGAGATTGGTTAAACATGACCTTGGTTTTAGGAAACTATGTTGATATGTATTTATTAATTTATATCTTACAAAGAATTCCACCATGTGGTCTCTATTTAATGTTTCGAGTAATTTACTTACAACTGATGTTAAACTCACTGGTCTGTAATTGTGTGGCTTATTCCTCGATCCCTTCCTAAATAGCGGCGTAATTTTAGCTTATTTCCATTCTGAAGGAACTATTCCTTCTTCTAGTTATAAGTTAAACCCTTTTGCAAGTGGTGTACTAATTTGCTCAACAATTTCCTTTTTTGGTGGTATCCCATCAACTCCAGGTGATTTATTATCGTTCATCTTCTTAATGTTCTTTACTATCATTTCAGGAATTACAAATAACTGCCCTAAATGATCTGATTCATCGCCTTCAAACTTACTAACTGGAACTGGAAATGAGCTGATATCTTCAGTGGTAAAAATTCAGCTGAAATACTCATCCAGGACCTCTGCCATATGCAACCCGTCTGAAATTATGTTTCCACTGTTGTTTTCCAGTAGTCCGACTTTATCTCGAACTTTCTATTTACTCCTTACATAAGCATAGAAAACGTTGTTGTAATTTTTCATAATACCTGCCAATTTTCTTTGAAAAGCTTAGATTTTCTAAGTTAAAATTTAGCTAAGTTAAGTGCATCTTTGCAGTTTGTGTATTCTTCTACATTTCTAATGTGTTTATATGCCCCTCACAGCATTTGTTTGTGAGCACTTTTTCTAATAGCCTCTTTTGACAGGTGTTTCTTTCTGGACTTTTTCTCAGTGATACCCTCAATGTTATACGTTAAACAAGTCCAGCATTTTGTTGCCGTCTTGTTCTTCAGCAAGTTAGTCCAATCTGTTTACTACATATGTTCTCAACTCTATATTTGTCTTTGTTGAAGTTCCTCCTCCGTTTTTATATGTATTCCCTGTTTTATTTTATATTAAAATGGATTTGGTAATGATCATCTCAACCCAACTTTTTGTACTTTAACTTTGTCAACTGATTTATTTTGAGAAGATAAAATTAAATCTAACACATTCCCACATCTGGTTGGTTCCAAGACATGTTGAGTAAAGAAAAATCCTGTGTTAGAAGTAGAAACTGATTGTCATCACTCTCATACCCTCCTTCTCGGCATTGATCGTTCCCTCATACACAAGAACAGAACCTCCCGTGCCACCATCTATGACCTGTACTGCCTTCTCTGCTGTATCCTCTATTTTTGTCTCTGGTAGGCATATCGTGAAGTCCTCTCCTCTGTTTGCAATGTTATCCACTTTCCATATGTTGAAATCACCCATGAATATCCGGGCTTTCCTCGTCTCTCACTGCAATACTACATCAGCAAAACTCCTTTCCTGCCGCCTCCTTTTCTCTTCTGTCATCAACCTCTACTGTCTTACCACCTGGCAATCCTTCGCTATTCACCTGTTTACCTCTCTTTTGTTGCATAATCTGCCTCCTGTCATCTTTCTTCTCCTTTTCTCTGCTCTTTTTATCCTCAACCATCTTACCACCTGGCAAACCCTCGCCACTCACCCACATAACTTCCTTTTGTTGCACACTCTTCCTTTGTCCATCTTTCTTCTTCTTACCAGCTTTTCCCCTCACATTGCCTCTGCTCTATTTGTTCTCACCACCTCTTCTCTCCCCGTTTTCGCTACCTCTGCTCTCCTCGTTCTCATCACCTCTGCTCTCCTCGTACTCACCATCTCTGCTCTCATCGTTCTCACAACCTCTGCTCTAGTCTTTCTCATCCTACCATGTCATCATCAGAATCATGTGTCTTTACTCGTTTTTCTGCTCCTGCAGACATTTCACTTTGATTAATCCCAATTTGGACAAAGGAATAGAATACGGTTTGCTTTTTGTTGGCTAAAAAAACCATTACTGGACACAAACTGACTACCGTTATCACCAAGGATTTCCTTATGTAACCCTACCGTGTAAAATATATTTACCAGAGCCTCGGCTACCGTTACAGTGTCGATGCTAGCTAGCGCTATTGCTTCGGGATATCGAAATGCAAAATCAACTAGGGTCAATATCCAACGAATATCTTTTTCGGTCCCACCAAATCTATTGCTACCTTCGCAAAAGGAGTGTTGATGATAGGCATAACCTGCACTGGAGCTTTCGGTATATTACCTCGACTGACGGTCTTCTGACAAACGTCACACGATTGGCAAAATCTATGGACATTCCTAATTACACCTGGCCAATGGAAATTCAAGATAATTCTGTCACGAGACTTCGTTATCCCCTGGTGTCCAGACATGAGTGTCCAGATTATGAAACTGGCCCAGTTTCATAATCTGGTTTCTAAGGGTCTTGAGAACCACTAACTGCTTTACCATATCAGTCCTCTTATGTTTACATACAAACTGTAAATTAGCCCATTCAACACGACAAACTGGCTTGACTGGTCGTTACTAGATTTATATTTAGTGACTTCTGCCGAATGAAAGCATTTCTTCAAAGGAAGATCCTCTCCACTGTTTATTTTAGAAATCATTAGCCGAAAACTTCATACCAGAAGCTGTCAGTACAACTGATGGTTTATTATATTTGTCCGTTACATTCCGTTGTGCTTTGGTTTCTAACTGTCACTCTCCAAAGTATCGTTCCATCAAAGGCAAGCTACCTCCGAATTGATGTTCTAGGCTAGCACTGGCGATGACAGGAACATTACATCCACAGTGTTGCATTGCTACTTTCTTGCCCACTGAACAAGTATGGACCTGAGATGTCTTATCCATAACAACCGCGCAATTTCCCACTACGGGTGAAATTCTCGACGTTTGAGGTTTGGACGTGTTTCTACTCCCTATCCACACAGTGCAATTACTAGCGATATGACTAATCTGGTTGAATAAGAAGCAAGTAATACGTTCATGAGGACGAGGAATAGGAGTCGGAGACCTCTTCTCGAACCCACATTTGGGTCGAGGCGGTGGAATTTTGTCAGAGCGTGACTGTTTCGTGTGAATTTCCTTACTTAAAGGAAAACGAGCATTAATGAAAGTATTTAACAAGTAAAGAAATTCATCATCATCCTTACGTTTGTGTTCCCTCGTGAACACAAACAATTATCTGGGATACACAAATAAAAACGATTCTTTTAGAATCAGCTCCCTTAATGCTTCAAATGATTCGTCGATACCCGACAGAGAAATCCATTTGGTCTATGTAATGACCCATTCGGACATAAAACTGAGAAATAATCTCCTTAGAACTTGTCGTACATGAATACAACTTCCTTCGGAAGTCTCGCTCAGTCAACTGATACCACTCTAGTTCTAGCAGAGATTACTTTAACTGTTCGTAATCATTAGCAACGGACGCCGGTAAGTGGCAATAAACTTCCTATGCATGTGCCGTTAACAACGCGCTAAGAAATACAGCATAATCGCCCTCTCATCCCATCCCTGGTTTACAGCATAACGTTCAAAACATCATCAATTTATTCAGAATGTTCATAAAAGCATGGCAGTCTAGGACTGCAGTGCATCTTGGGGGCACTATCGTTATTCTCTACCTTAACATGTCCTGCAGCGACAGCAACCTCCTTTTGCAAGATCGAAATGTCATTATCGTGCTACATCTAGCGTTCACGAGCCCCCCCCCCCGCCCACAGTACATAAATAATGGGCAATTACTATCCCACTTGAAGTCAAATACTTCAAACTAGTGTGAGCTACGCTCCAATACTCCCTTAATCTCTTGCAACATTAAATCAACAAATATATCACCGATTTCTGAATTGTGACATCTTTCCCCTTACAGTACATAAATTGTGACATTTTTCCCCTTACAGTACATAAATTGTTACATCTTTCCCCTTACAGTACATAAATTGTGACATCTTTCCCCTTACAGTACATAAATTGTTACATCTTTCCCCTTACAGTACATAAATTGTTACATCTTTCCCCTTACAGTACATAAATTGTTACATCTTTCCCCTTACAGTACATAAATTGTGACATCTTTCCCCTTACAGTACATAAATTGTGACATCTTTCCCCTTACAGTACATAAATTGTGGGCAATTACTATCCCACCAAACATGCATCGATTTGTCATGTTATACCTGATCAAGAGTTCCACAAGATAAACATCATTGTCAGTTGTCACTCAGCGTAATAGTGGAACCACAGGATGTGACAGGATGTGACCCACATTGAGAAGATAATACGATGAATAAAATGTAAGTTAACATTTTAGATATTGGAAATAAAACTAACTATAAATACACGTAATCTAGCCTAGTTGTCCTTCATTGCTTTCAAATACATCATATTATGTAATATATATTTGGCATTTCAAGCGAGACATCTTCCAAGAGGTCGCTATGTGAAAACATCCACCGAACGCTTTGGGAGAAACTGGCAGTTGTACTTGATTTGTGGGCGTGAAGTTTTCATTGCCTTTTGCAACTCGGCTAGTTTGTATTAAAACTTAGCAATGAACTGATAATGAATTTATTACATTGGAGTAAATAGGTCAAACGATCTGAGGTCACATCGCGTGCTCTGGTTGATGCGTTCAAACTGCACGACAATAAACTGACGGATTTTTCTATTCGAAATAAGAAGAAATGTTTTGTTTTCTATTATGCTATTGTGATCCAGACACAATTCTTTGTAGAAGCTTATCATCTGATACACTGTTTGGAGTGTTAGATAACTTGTATGAGTCCATGAATTAATGTATATAATGAACTACAACACAAGTACTGGAATCTGCGTCCATCTCTGTATTAATCTCATGTCATAGCCATCGATGCACATCAAATCCACAGTGGCAGCACGGTACCGCCAAACAGTATTGCCGCCTGTCGGGTAACTCTTAGTAAATTTTCCTCTAAGGGTGGCCTACACAGCTGTCCAATTATGGTTATTAGTACACTACAGCACTTAAGTAATTAGTGGTACAATTGTGTATGCGCAACTCAGAAGAACAGCTAGGTGCAATTGTTAGCAACGCTAAGCGTGTTTCAACCAATGTTACGTGAACTACGTCAAACGTCCACCGAAACCGGCAGTTGTACGTGATTTGTGGGCGTGGAGTTATCATTGTCATTGGCACACGCTCTTGCCTTTTCTCCCTAGTAATGCAGGGCAACTCGACAAGTATGTGATAACATTTAGTAATGAACTGATAATGTGTGGTAAAAAAGTGTATAACATATCAGTAAATATGTAAAACGCTCTGACGTCATATAGCGTGCTCTGGTTTATGCGTTCGTGCTGCATGGCAAACTGGTGGTTTCTTTCTTGTACTCAAAAGAAGAATACATGTTTTGCTTTTTATTATGCTATTGTAAACGAGACGTGTTAGATACAATGTTTTTGCTTGCCAGTGCGTCATCCTTTCTAGGGTAATTCTTTGTAGAAGGTTATCATCATCTAGTCACAAGCGGACCATGTCAACCAACCTATTATGTTTCTCTATCTCGCAGACCTAGACAACTGAGTAGGTGTTTTCGTTTCGCCTACGTGTTTTTGTCCATGAGCCAAAAAATTTGACTGGGTGTGTCGTCCTGGCTCGGCTGTACAATGTTTCTGCCGTCTGAGGCGCTGTCATTCGGGCCTAGGTCGTTTGGCTTTGCGCCGAATAGATCGACTAGGTGTGTCGATAAGACAGTGGCTCTGCCAACTGAGCAGGTGTAGTCCTTTGGTATAGGTCATTTGACCTTACGCCGATTAGATCGACTGTGTATGTCGGCATGGCTAGGCAAGACACTGGCTCTGCCATCTGAGCAGGTGTTGTCCTTTAGCCGAATAGGTCGATTGTGTGTATCGGCGTGCCTCGGCAAGTCAGTGGCTCTGCCAATTGAGGAGATGCTGTCCTACGGCCTAGGTGAATTTGCCTTGCGTCGAAAAGGCCCACCCCTTATGTCACAAAGATATTTACTGGCGATAGGGTGTGCATTAACTGGTCACATTGTGTGGTGACTCTGTCGATACGACCGTGAGCAAGTCATGTTTCGTGCCCAATATTATCCCACGTTAGGCCCATGGACAAGAAAATATTGGAATTTATTGCGAAGCCATGCCATGGCCAAACTAAAATCCATTAACTATTAGACCGCCATATATTTTCCTTTCGGCCTATACAATGTCTCCTATGGTCTAGTACTGCGTGAAACCATGCGATGTCTCCTATGGCACACAGCTGGTTTAGTACTGCGTGAAACCATGCAATGTCTCCTATGGCACACATCTGGTCTAGTACTGCGTGAAACCTTGCATTGTCCGACATATTCGTAGTTGTAGTGTCAACCTGATTGTAAAACAGTTCTCCTGACATACATGTACCTAGTAAACATGTATATTTCGGAATGCATGCTATCCGTATTCTTTAATGCATACCATTAAGCTAGCCATCTCCCAGGCAAATACGTATTCCCTGACTGTTAGGTAGACATTCCTTTCAGCATTGCCCGTGTACAATATGACACTCAGCTTGTCTAGTCTCGTCTGGAACCACGCAAGAAAACGAAGACAGCAAAACAGTTGTCAGCCACGAGCAATTCCTAAGAAACCAGCAAACCTGAATGCAACAGCTGATTCAGCAGTCGATGTAAACCGTTTGTTTGCTTGACACTCAATAGCAAATACGCAACACCGCGTACAAATAAAACACGTTGACTTGGATAGATCACACACCTACCGCTATTCCTCGTTGTTGAATGAATTCACCTATATAAGACAAATTTCAGTGGGCGGTGGTCCCTTTGACTCGCGTCAGTGAAGCCTCGTTCGCAAAATAATACTTTTCGCATGGAATATACAAACTGCTTCACTCGAAATAACAAATGCGTTGTATAGCATGCAACCAATTAATTCCGTTCAAAGTGTATCGGGAAACTAACGTAAATGTATGCAAGTTATACAACAGAGAGAAGTAGCACATGACTTGCAGTCTCCCTCACCCAGGGCACAATGGTTATTTAGCTAAACTCGATAATTTGCTTTACAAAAGTGCTAATTCATTCTCAACGTCAAACGGAGAGTCCGAAGTTTGTTAGAATGTGTGCACGTGCTGCATCGCAGAAAACCTGATTGTCTAAGCACGACCGCGTAGCGCGCCGTTTTCGCGGTCCACGGGATTTTCGGCGAGAGGTAAACTCAAGGACGATCCGACGCCTCGCAAAACCTTCGCAATCTCGTTTGTTAAAATCCAGACACGGATGTTCTGAGACTAATATTGAAGTTTATCAAATGACACACCGTTTGTGGCGTCGGATAACTTATATGGGTCCATGAATTGCTGTACACAATAAACTACAACACAAGTACCGGAATCTACATCCATCTCTGTACTAGTCTCATGTCATAGTCATCGTTGTACATCAAGTCCGCAGTGGCAGCACCTTACAAGTCAGGAAGGCCTAACGGTATCGCCGCCTGGCGGCTAACTCGTAGTCACATATCCTATTCCGGTGGACTACACAGCTGTTCAGTTAGGGTTATTAGTACACTACAAAACGTATGCAATTATAGGTAGGCCTACAATTATGTATGCGGATCCTTCCACAGCTTCAAAGTAGTTGACTGGTTTTCCGGGAGGTCGATACTGCCATTCTAAGTATGTCGAGAAAGAATAATCTGAACGTACGTTTGAATTTTTTAGACAAAACACTTGAAATGGTGCAATTTGGGAAACCCATAATCTGGTTTTAAGCGAGATAGAGCCTAATTAAATCAACCCAAAAGTCAGAAATGCGATATCGTACGAATTTTCCGTACACGTAATACGGATTTTTGGGAGGAATACGGCCTTCGGCTGTGTCCCGTTTTAATACGGATTTGCTGAAAATATCGTTATAAAGTAGTCCTGTGTATTTTCTTGTATTCGTCACATAAGTATAACTAAGAATGTCAAATTTACAGTAGAGGAGGTGCAACTGCTTTTGAGTCTAGAGTTTCGGCAAAACGCAGCGGATGTTGTTTTATTTACACCTGTAGGTAGGCCTATTCCAGCGAACAGAATGCGGTGTGTCTGAAAATGTCCAAACGAAAAGACAATATTAAACATCTGTCATGTGCTAAAAGTAGTTGAATGAGATCTCAAAAGACCATAACATTGTAACCACAATATAATTATGAATACTTTAGTCAGTTAATAGGACGTTGACGGGTGTTGGAAATAACTAGATACTAGAAACTGTTTATATCAGCTATGTATTAATAACTGTTGTTCACCAACGGATCTGTTAATCATTAAACAACAAACTCCACTACACGTTGCATTTTCCATTGTGATTATATTAGCACACCTGATTTGAGGTGTTTCCAGATCAATCTCCATATTGTGGTTCATGTTCTTCATTGTGAGCCCAGAAAGCCAATCTTCCACCCATCCTGTTGCGTAGGGCGGCTTTGACCCGTCGCAGGTAGGAGAATGAACACTCTGTCTCACAAAAAGAGTGCAACCGATCCTCAACAAGGTCCGGAAGTTCGGGAAGATGTCTTCATCTGCGTGCTCGAGACATTCAGCCAGGTTAGTCGAGGAAGATGACTGTGTGGGCTCTGTGGGTCTGACTCCCAGAACATCAATCCGTCCACAACATGTTGTACATTTCCTGTCTCTGTAAAGATCCCGGGAGTAAAACAAGAATACCAGTACCCTTCCTGCTTTCTGGGTTAAACCGATTGTGGAATTCGGCAGACGGGTGATCACAAAACGGGATTGCCATATTGCACATATAGTGCTCCCGTGGGGATGTGCTGGGGGCATTGGCTATTTGCATCTGTCGGGACTATCGGGGTGTCCCTGGTGCTGAGATGTGTGTACCAAGAAGTGTGGCTAAATATGTAGCATCTTATACCACACACTGTACTCCTCTTTATACTACACACTGTACTCCTCTTTATACCACACACTGTACTCCTCTTTATACTACACACTCTACTCCTCTTTAAACCACACACTGTACTCCTCTTTATACCACACACTGTACTCCTCTTTGTACCACACACTGTACTCCTCTTTATACCACACACTGTACTCCTCTTTGTGTCACACACTGTACTCCTCTTTATACCACACACTGTACTCCTCTTTATACCACACACTGTACTCCTCTTTATACCACACACTGTACTCCTCTTTATGCCACACACTGTACTCCTCTTTATACTACACACTGTACTCCTCTCTGTACCATACACTGTACTCCTCTTTATACCACACACTGTACTCCTCTTTATGCAACACACTGTACTCCTCTTTATACCACACACTGTACTCCTCTTTATACCACACACTGTACTCCTCTTTATACCACACATTGTACTCCTCTTTGTGTCACACACTGTACTCCTCTTTATACCACACACTGTACTCCTCTTTATACCACACACTGTACTCCTATTTTTACTACACACTGTACTCCTATTTATACTACACACTGTACTCCTCTTTATACTACACACTATACCCCTCTTTATACCACACACTGTACTCCTCTTTTTACCACACACTGTACTCCTCTTTTACCACACACAGTACTCCTCTTTATACTACACACTGTACTCCTCTTTATACCACACACAGTACTCCTCTTTATACCACACACTGTACTCCTATTTATACTACACACTGTACTCCTCTTTATACCACACACTGTACTCCTCTTTATACCACACACTGTACTCATCTTTATACCACACACTGTACTCCTCTTTATACTATACACTGTACTCCTATTTATACTACACACTGTACTCCTCTTTAAACCACACACTGTACTCCTCTTTATACCACACACTGTACTCCTATTTATACTAAACACTGTACTCCTCTTTATGCCACACACTGTACTCCTCTTTATACCACATACTGTACTCCTCTTTATACCACACACTGTACTCCTCTTTATACCACACACTGTACTCCTCTTTATACCACACACTGTACTCCTCTCTGTACCACACACTGTACTCCTCATTATACCACACATTGTACTCCTGTTTATGCCACACACTGTACTCCTCTTTACACCACACACTGTACTCCTGTTTATACCACACACTGTACTCCTCTCTGTACCACACACTGTACTCCTCTTTATACCACACACTGTACTCCTCTTTATGCCACACACTGTACTCCTCTTTATACTACACACTGTACTCCTCTTTATACAACACACTGTACTCCTCTTTATACTACACACTGTACTCCTCTTTATGCCACACACTGTACTCCTCTTTATACCACACACTGTACTCCTCTTTATACCACACATTGTACTCCTCTTTATGCCACACACTGTACTCCTCTTTATACCACACACTGTACTCCTCTTTATACTACACACTGTACTCCTCTTTATACCACACACTGTACTCCTATTTATGCTACACACTGTACTCCTCTTTATGCCACACACTGTACTGTGGCCTCGAAGTGGCAAGTTTTGTTTTCCACAAAATACAACTGTTTCTATAATGCTTTTCAGGACGTGAACGTTTTTGTTGTACATCTTCTGGTTGGACTGGCTTATAAAATAGGGGAACGAACATGCTGGTGTCTTTTGATGTTAAACCATATAGCTTAATTTTTTACCTGTAAAAAGCCAATTGTTATCTTGAAAGTCCGGTCCGAAGAACTGATGCAGACGATTTTCATCAAAGGACCTGCACGTATGTTGGGCGCATTTGCTGGATCTGCGTAATCAGCAGATGGGTGCGCAATCTACAGATTCTCGAGTAACCTTCTTGGCAATGCATTTGTCCCCCGTTGTGATGCAATTGCAATGAATTTTTTGGTACTAAAAAGGGGGCGTCCGGACCCCCTGGACCCCCCTCTGGATCCGCCTATACGGGCATACCTCCACTCCCTTCAATTCGAACTTCTTGATGTCCGACATTAAACAAACTAATCAAAGGCACGATAACTAGTGAATAGTGGGGTATGTCTTGACACTTGTTCTAATAGTATACGTCCATAATTAGAGGTGCAAGAATGAAAAGATCACTTTTTCGAAATCCGATCGGCAACACAGCAAACGTGTGCACGTCATTTGCGATGTTTAATTGCACCTCTATCTGTTCGTCCTTCAACGCATACGTGAACTCTTTATACTTTTGGACAAGGCTGTATGTCAACAGCATGTCATTCCTGTTAAAAGGCATCGAAAGAAGTACCGCACAGAAACAATGTATTATGTTGTCTGGCCTCATTCCTTCTCGCGGCCACCACTATCCACTGACCTATATGAAATTATATAGGTCAGTGCCACTATCCCACACGAGATCGCGTTAGACCATGTGATCCAAAGGCATCACGTGCACAGTATGGTGGTTAATTGTGAAATTTTTTCTTTGTGACCGATAAATGTACTCATAAATAATTATTTGGAGCACATTTCTTCTGTTTCTTGACGCCCAAGTGCCGGTTGTATGTCACGGAATACACATGTGAGACGGTTATTGCGTATCGGTTTTAAAAGTTATGTTATTAATGGGACTCTCTTTCAAGTTTCAAGCCTAAGCGTAACTAAGGCTAAGCTAAAGGCTAAGGGCTAAGGCTAAGGCCGATTCCATGGTGTGGGTATGGGGACTGTCTATGTGTCCATGTAGCAAGACAGCGACAGTATCCATACACATAAACAACCTATTCAAAACTTTTATCTGACATCCTAGACATAAAATAAATAAATCGAACTTTTCGAAGTGGCTAGCGCTCCGGACCCGGAAGCGCAGCATATCAGCTATTGGTCCGGCACTTTTCCGCATTGTATGGGTTAAAGATACTAGTCTTAGTTTTATGTACCACCCACAGCGCATGCGCACAGACCACCATAAACTCCTGCGTTAGCCCAAGATTGTGCTGTTTGGAGTGTAACCACTTGAGACTGGAGATTAGTTCCGTAGCCATTTGGCTACGATACAGGGCCAGGGGTGCTATACTGAAAGCGATATTGAACGCTCGTGATCATGGGCAACTGAATCAGCTTGAGCCCCTGTAACTAATATATATTATATATAACCAGGTATGCAACTAGGAATGACCCCACTCACCTTTCAACATCTGTATCTGGGCATTGCGATGCTTAATCTTAATACTACGACCATACACAAATGTCCCAATGAATAAACTTTCACTATACCTGGCTACTTGTCATTAAAAACGTATATGGATTTCTTCTGAAAAGAGGTATGTTAACGACTGTATGCACAGAAAGTATATAAAGATGAATACGATCACATGACAGTATTACCAGAAGTGAGGTGCGACATCCCTTGTTAGCCAAATAATATACTCAACAAAAAGAGTCAGTGATCAGTCTGACACATTCTACAGCAGGTGACTGGTGTCCTCTTGCAAAGGTTATGTTTACCCATATATATATATATATATATATATATATATATATATAGCGAGTACATTACATTTTTTAAACATAACACCTCATAATGAAAAAGAGTCATATCTGCTGCTTTGTACGTACTTGCAATTACAAAAGAAATGATTTTTATTTCATTGCGAAAACTTCACCTGTTTGCCACGTGCAAGAGGACATGAAGGTGTTCAGAATAGAGGCTGACACGATTTCTTCAGGAAGTTTGTTCCAGTAATCGATGACACGATCTGTGAAAAAGTGTTTATGGATCTACGTGTGGGAGTACGTCTTCCTTAGCTTTATTCCTTCAAGCTATGGCCCCTCAAATTGCTGCTACATTGATAGAAAAAATGCCCTGGGTTATTCCAATTTAGGGTATTTATAGACCTCACAGAGGTTTGCTTCAGGTTGTCTCTGTTCCAAAGGAACTCATTTGATAGGTGTTCTGCTGATTTTTAGCGCTCTCTTCTGAACCTTCTCTAATTCATCTATATCCTTTCGATAGAAAGGGTTTCAAGCTGGCATGCATATTCCAGCACTGGTCATATCATTGATTCATATAAGGTCTTTATTATATTTTCTTATCTACTTTCACAGCATTGTTTCATTAGTTCTATGCATTGATTTTAGATTTTTGCATGAGGTGGTTCCTAGATCATTTTGTTCTTCTAATATTTCTCCATTTGATGTGTATGCATAGTTAAGGCTTTGTCTTATTTTGAGTACTACACATTTAGTGGCATTGAAGTTTAATAGCCAAGTTTTTGACCAAACTGCAGTTTTGTTTAAATCATCTTGGAGAGCTTCACAATCAGCTAATGTAGAAATATTTGAATAGGGTTTTGTATCATCAGCAAACATTTTGGCCGTTGCCTTGATGTTGCCTTGGCTGAGTTGTGTAGATCATTTATATATAGCAAAAATAGTAATGGCCCTATAATTGAGCCTTGTGGAACCCCACTTCTAAAAGTTATCCATGATGAATGACCATTTCTTAGGACCACTCTCTGCCTTCTACCTCCTAGGAAAGATTGGATGCCTTTAATACCATATTGTCTTAATTTATATATCAATTGTACGTGAGGTACAGGATCAAAGCAGGGCTGGGTCCAATTATGTATTTGCAATTGTAATTGATCACAGCAACATTGTTTATTTGTAATTGATTATGGTTTTACTGTAATTGTTTTATTTTGAGAATTTTATTTCAATTACAATCAATTACAGTGTTTCATATTACAAACTACCTAAACAAACTGTTGATAAAATTTTTATTTAAAGTCTCACATGAGTTGAAAATCAAGACTAATAATAACAACACCGCTTATATATTTATATTTAAGTTACAGTATTCACTGTCTGGGTGGTCCATGGTGCTAGTGGTGGGTAGCCTTAGAGATTAGCCTTTTCAATAAGTTGGTAACACTAACAGTCAGGAAGCAATAAACAATGCACAGACATTGACAGACAATGGCTAAGCTGGTATTCAAACAACATTGAAAGACCTGTAGCCTGATATTGCTTCAACAAATATCAGCTCAGTGAAACATTGCAGAGTTAGCAAGCCAATTAAACCCCTTGTGTTGTGGTGGACTGGATACAGGTTAGGTGGCAAGGACAGTTTATATGGCCTCTCTCCCTATTCCCAACTCACACGAAGCAAAGGGCAGACCAATTAAGAATGTTTGCTTAGAGCAGGAAGCAACCTCAAAGTAAACACATCATACTCTATTATTAGTATTTTCCGAAGAAAAATGTAAGAAATGCACACTGATATCTGCAAAACTAGAAAGGATGCTTAGAGAAGAATTACAAATAAATATTGTATAGAGGTGTGGGATTTTGTTCACTTTTCATATTGTGTGATTTTGTCTGTAAGGAATATGTCCTGTAGGACAATATCTGGATACTGTACTGTATTTTTATATAATAAAAATATGTTTTAAACGGCTATCTATTTATTTAGTATAATTCAAAGTCACAATTCAACAAAATGTACAAACATTAATTACCGTTATATTTGTTTATCAGTTGTGTACAAAATATTGAAATTCAGCGAAACGTACAATAATACATAATTAACAAATGCTGAATA
Organism: Lamellibrachia satsuma; assembly: GCA_033239005.1. Classification (NCBI taxonomy): domain Eukaryota; kingdom Metazoa; phylum Annelida; class Polychaeta; order Sabellida; family Siboglinidae; genus Lamellibrachia; species Lamellibrachia satsuma. Next base: position 476,702 of record BSQZ01000072.1, on the reverse strand, counting down.
TATTTCGTTCTGCATAATGTAAAAATTAAATGTAATTGTAATTTATATAATTTTGTGTAATTGGACCCACGCCTGAATCAAAGGCCTTTGAAAAATATAGTGTGTTAGCTTTATTTGATCTTTGTTGAACAACCGGTGTGTACACAAATAGTGTCTTGGCATTACTTGATCTTTGTTGAACAACCGGTATGTACACAAATAGGGTCTTAGCATTACTTGATCTTTGTTGAACAACCGGTATGTACACAAACTTAACTGTCCTAGACCCAGCTAGGTGTCTTGTGTACTACAAACATGTATAGAGCAGATGTGTGTTGTCAATGCAAATATTTACAAGACAAGGTATAATGTAGTTGATCTTGTTGTATGCTGAGTGGGTCTTGATCTGCCACAGATCATCTGACGGGTTTGTCAGTGTTCAGAGTATCTGCAGCCAGGTACACCTTTCTCTTGACGGGTTTGTCAGTGTTCAGATTATTGGCAGCCAGGTACACTTTTCTCTTGACGGGTTTGTCAGTGTTCAGATTATCTGCAGCCAGGTACACCTTTCTCTTGACGGGTTTGTCAGTGTTCAGCTATAGCTTCTGTGATTTAAGCAAGCAGTGTCTTGATGAAATTTTTAATCCATTATTTGTTTACCATGATATTGTATACAGAGCACCATACTTGAGATCTCTTGTTGAAGATTCAATGAAACCTGTCTATAGAGAATGTTTTGTTGAACAAAAAAACCAGTTGGTACATCTCATTAGTATTACTTTTAATTGATCTACATCATTGTACACTTGTTGGTACATCTTGTTGTTACTTTTAATTGATCTACATCATTGTACACTTGTTGGTACATCTTGTTGTTACTTTTAATTGATCTACATCATTGTACACTTGTTGGTACATCTTGTTGTTACTTTTAATTGATCTACATCATTGTACACTTGTTGGTACATCTCGTTGTTACTTTTAGTTGATCTACATCATTGTACACTTGTTGGTACATCTTGTTGTTACTTTTAATTGATCTACATCATTGTACACTTGTTGGTACATCTTGTTGTTACTTTTAATTGATCTACATCATTGTACACTTGTTGGTACATCTTGTTGTTACTTTTAATTGATCTACATCATTGTACACTTGTTGGTACATCTCGTTATTGTTACTTTTAATTGATCTACATCATTGTACACTTGTTGGTACATCTCGTTGTTGTTACTTTTAATTGATCTACATCATTGTACACTTGTTGGTACATCTCGTTGTTGTTACTTTTAATTGATTTACATCATTGTACACTTGTTGGTGCATCTCGTTATTGGTACTTTTAATTGATCAACAGCATTGTACACTTGTTGGTACATTTTGTTGTTACTTTTAATTGATCTACATCATTGTACACTTGTTGGTACATCTTGTTGTTACTTTTAATTGATTTACATCATTGTACACTTGTTGGTACATCTTTCTATTGTTACTTTTAATTGATCTACATCATTGTACACTTGTTGGTACATCTCATTATTGTTACTTTTAATTGATCTACATCATTGTACACTTGTTGGTACATCTCATTATTGTTACTTTTAATTGATCTACATCATTGTACACTTGTTGGTACATCTCGTTATTGTTACTTTTAATTGATCTACATCATTGTACACTTGTTGGTACATCTCGTTATTGTTACTTTTAATTGATCTACATCATTGTACACTTGTTGGTACATCTCGTTATTGTTACCTTTAATTCATCTAAGTCATTGTACACTTGTTGGTACGTTATTAATTATTACTTCTAATTCATCTACATCACTATACTCAATTTTGCTATCACACACATGATTTCTTTAATCTGAAACTGTTAAATTGCTAATTTTATGTTACGGCCCAAATTGAAACCAGGATTTCTAAAATCATGGTGAACATAGATGAATGGAATATGGCAGATTACTATGTCTCTATAACAGAGTTTAATTTAGCTGAATAGTTGCATATTCTATACAGATGTCTTTGCTGTCTTTATTGTTTTGTATCTTATACAATGCATGTTGTGATACATCCATCACATTTACCTTTATTATAAATGTGTATTGTTTTGTAACTCATACAATGCATGTTGTGATACATCCATCACATTTCCGTTTAGTATAAATGTGTATTCTCAAAATGGTTCCCCAGTTATATAGATAAACCAAATTTGAACAAAAGTATGGTAATGTTGACCGTTTGGTGGAATTGCCCAGCTATAAACAAACTGCTCTCATCATATGCACATATCACCAAGTTGTCACTTTGTTGTCACTTTGTAGATTGTCACAATGGCTGCTGGTCTGTTGACGACCGGGCAAGAGAATTACCTCCGACTTGTGAGGGTTGTTTTAGGGATTGTTCCTAATAATCTACGGAACCTGTTCAAAACTGAATTTGCCAAGACATATGGAATGCCATATGGAGACGATTCAGTGTCTGGAAGGTTTTTTTTAAATAATGTGATCCCCAAGAACAAGAGTAGAGATGCCGAGATAAACAGTGCCATTAAAAATGGAGACAGCGCAACATTTGACAGCACAACACTGTTCTACTGCATATTGTACTCCCGAGCACTACCACTGCTGCCACTGATGAGGAAGAAGAATGCGAGAGTGCCACCGTTGAACACAAGCGAACTAATCGACCAACTGAGGGATTACAGGAACCAGCTAGCACACTCTCCAAATGCTGAGGTTGACCAACAAGCTTTCAACGCAAGAGTGGCAGATCTAACAGCAATCTATCAGCAGTTGGGGTGGCCAAGCACCGATCTGCTGCAAGCTGCCAATGACCCAATGAACACGGCGGAGTGTGGCAGACTGCAGCAAGAGCTGTTAAAGGAAGCGGACAGGAACAATGCTCTTGATCAAATGGTGCAGAAACACGATCAGCAACTGCTGACTGTGGAAGGTATGTCAGCGCAAATACTTAATAATATCAACAATTATACTATAACGTTATAAAACAATTATTGTTACACTTTTCGAATCACTGTGGCATGTTGAGTGAGACTCACAAATGTATCTGAGGTTGGCCGTATCTGGGAGATTATTGTGGCTCTTTGTTTCAGTCCTGTGCTATGGGTAACTGTAGTGATCATCTCTAAAGGAAACCACAAGTCATGGTTTTGGTCCTATGCACATATATGAGTTACTAAGACAACCATTTGTAACTACAATTAAAGGGAGTAAAAACAATGATTGCTTGAAATCATATTATATTACATCTTGTAGTATATTTCCATTTCCACAACACTGAAAAATTCATTAGAATTCAATTAATTAATCTTTCCGAATAATTCTCTGTTCTCGATTATGCATATTTTCCTCCGCTTATCGGCAAGCTTCGACGTGACGTCACTGAAAGTGCTTCGACGTGACGTCACTGAAAGTGCTACAAGACTGGGACTTTCCATTCATTCACCGTACCATTTACAGCGATAGCGGTTGTTTAGAAACGAGTGTTAGAACGATTTATTGTGCAACTCTATTTTTGCTACTGTTTGCATTTGATTGTAATGCAAACAGTAGTAAAAATAGACTTCGTTTTTACCGCTTCAAGCAAGCGATGCACAGCCGATTTTGTTCATTTCAAGATAATTTGTTTTGAATGCGCCCCAAGGCATTACATCATAGTTTAAGAGTGACATTATCAGCATGTTGTACAATGTGATCTTTATACATTATTAATAAACGTGTTAGTATATTTACAATATCAGTCGTCCTCGGACACCTATTTGAAATTTTGTCGATGTGACTTATCCAGTTAATTTGTTCATTAAAACTGATTCCAAGAAAAGTGAGCTGAAACACTCTCAGTATTTGTGATATCTAAACTAATTAACAAAGTTATATTTCTCTTAAATGGCGCATATTATAATATGTGACGGTCGCACCAAGATATTTGGTATCAAAGGATGCAGTGATCAATGATGGATTAAATGAGTGCAACCATGCAGCATTTACAACATTATCTGTATGACCAGAATTGGGTATGTACAGGGGGTCTGGTCCCCAAAGTGGCACTTTCACAACTTCTTGTACACTAGGGTTAAAACACTCTGAATGGACTTTGAAACCATTTTATTGCACATATTACATCAATAACGAGTGGGCCCACCAGCTGCAGCAACACAAGACTCACATCTACAGCTCATACTGTTTACCATGCGCTGTACACTGTTTTGAGGCAACCTGTCCCACTCTTCCACCAGGAATCTCCTCAGATCGGCCGGTGTACTCTGAGCACGCAGACGCATATGAACCGCTCTGCCCAACTTGTTAAACTGATTCCATAAGTACTCGATATGTGCACACAACATGTTCATGTTTCGAGTAATCCCATTCAATGAGGCAACTTCATGGTTCAGTGGCAGTGGTCAAAGGATCATTAACACTGGCTTAATTTTGTTTACCATGAATGAAATGATTCCTAACAAATAACTGCAGAAGTTGTGAAACCCCTGTACATACCCCATTCTGGTCATGCAGATAAAGGTGTAAACACTGCATGGTTGCATTAATTCAATCCATAATTGATCACTTCATCCTTTGAGACCAAATACCTTGGGGTGCGATCCCCACATATTATAAAATATGCCATTTAAGAGAAATATAACTTTCTTTTGTTGATTAGTTTATTTTTAGTGGAGGGAAGTTGCAACTTTTCTTCTGGTTGTTTAGAAAAGCATATAGTTAGTTTGTTTACAGTGAGAGACAATTTATGTAGTTATTGCCATTCGCTAACATTGTTCATTTCAATATTAATAAAAAAATTCAGCATTTCCATTTTGTTTACACGTGGAAAATGAATCTAGCTCTTCTTCGTGCGTATGATTCAAGGGGGTCAATCACGTCACATTGTAGGTCCTGAAGCAGTCACGTGCTGGCCTATCCAGCCTGACCAAGTCCCCATTACATTTGTGTAGCAGACACTCACTGGTGATGTGGTCTGCCTTTCGGCACCGCACTCGTACACAGCATGAACCAGCCCCATCTCGTTCATGCTGTTATTGAACCTGCCATATACTGTTCTTATTCGATTGAGGCGCATCAGTGAGTGTCGGCAGAGGTTGTGTTCCCCAAACACTGGGAAGAGCAAGGAAGCAGCCAGGATCGGCCTGGTCAACTCTCCCCTCATGCCATGAATACCTTAGACTTAGCCAAGTCAGCAGGTCGCATAAGGACTCAGTGAGCACGTCAAGGAATTACACGAATGTGTTTGCATGCAGCATAGGTTTCCTGGCAGGAGCTCTTTATTAATTAAGATCATACAGTACAATGGTCACACAGCCAGGTCATAGAAACTGCCCTGTTGTAATTGTGGTGTGTATAGTACAGTAATACAGTAACGTAGACTTAAGTAGAAAGTAATGTAGTATGTGGCTATCATATTGTACATGAAACATAGAACATGTAAAGTCAACACATTAGCTATATGATATAGTACGATAAATTATAGTATGGTATAATACGATAAAGTTAACAGAATAATCTACACAATAAATGTTCAACGTGACTATTGACTAGTTTTGCCATCTGGTGGGCTATCACTAAACATTACACTGCTGACTGGGATTTAGCTAAATACATTTTGTTACTGGGTCTAATTGATCCATGACAAAATGTTTACGTGCATTTGATTGTCACTTACACATAATGTATGTTTGTTTCAAGAGATGTCCAGGCGGTTAAAGGTGGGTTAAAAACTCCATAGCGAAAATCCAGTTGATAGGTTTATGCGTTTATTAAGATTAATACACTTTCTGGTGTCGTGTACTATTCGCGTACTATTGATTGATATTTATTAAGATTAATACACTTTCTGGTGTCATGTACTATTCGCGTTCTATTGATTGACATTTATTAAGATTAATACACTCTCTGGTGTTGTGTACTATTCGCGTTCTATTGATTGATATTGATCACTATTCAAATTTGAAAAATTGACAGATATGAGAGAACAGACAGAGTCACAAACTATTTTTTGTTATATAAACTTGCCCAGTTGCACGGGAAAAAGGCAACCACTGCAAACGCTTATGACTCCTAGCACTACCTTGCGGATCAATAGTTTTTGTTACTAAGATGGATTGGCTACCAATTTATGATGTATATGTGCCTTTAACTCACACTGACACAAAATGTGTATTTTCTTCAGGAGACGTGCAAGGTCTTGCTAAATTTGGCACATATAATATAATACTCAGTAAAGCCTGTAGACCACAGGGACTTGGCGCAATAACACATAAACCGCCTACATAAAACATATGGATAGCACAACAGTTGTTAATGTGACATCCAATACCAGCATTGTTTAATGTATTACTTAAATCATCCACATACAATGTAAATAAATATGATGATAATATCCATCCTTGTCGAACACCGTTCGATACATTACAAAATCTGGAAGTCATGGTACCCCATGTATTCAACGAAACGTAAAGTAATGAATGACATTAAAGTATAAGAGAATACATACACGCAAAATAGGAAAACCTTGGTTAAGCAGTTTCTCAAAAAGTGTCCAGTGGTTAACTCTATCAAATGCTTTAGATGCATCTAAAATAAACAGGGCTGTTATAACAATATAATAAAAAAAATCTTGGAGGCGACTGGAACCAATGGAATGGGTATAGTCATTAACATCGATAGGGTCACCAGATTTGTTTTTGATCACTCACTCACTCACTCACTCACTCACTCATCCCTTGATTAAGCCTGTCGTAGGGGTGTTTTTTTTATCACTCACGCACTCACTCACTCTCAATCATTCATCCCTTGACCGGGTCGATCATAGGGGTGTTTTTTTATCACTCATGCACTAACTCACTCACTCACTCACTCACTCACTCACTCACTCATCCCTTGATCTGGTCGATCGTAGGGGTGCATGCTTGGAGGCTTCCACAGTGATCTTTCTCCATCTGGGACGGTTGTGGGCAGCGTCGCATAATTTTCATGGCTCCAGACCCGTCCACTTTCGAATGTTGTCCAGGTACATATTTCGTGGTCTTCCTTGTTTTCTGAAGTCTTTGATCGTGCCTTGTAGTATATCTTTGGCAAGTGTGTTGTCTCATTGTATGACCAAACCATTGGAGTTTTCGGCGTTTTATTGTGGCCAAAAGCGGTTCTTGTCGTCCTGCGGCTTTGGTGATGGCTTGCATTAGTAATATATTTGTTATGTGGTCACTGTAAGGAATTTTCAGGATCTTTCTGAAGAATTTCATCTCAGATGCAGCTATTCATCTTCCAGATTCGGCTTTCATGGTCCAGCTTTCGCATCTGTATGTAAACACTGACGGAACCAGGTGTTTATAGTCATATCTTTGTTGCCGTTTTGATGTTGTTGTTCCGTATCTTCTTGAGTCTTGCTGTCGCTGATGTTGCCAAGTTTATCCGTGTGCGTATTTCCTCGCCAGAGTCCTTTGTGCCACACACGATCAAATGCCTTTTTGAAGTCGATGAAATTGTGATATAGGTCTTGATGGTGATCAACGTGTTTCTCGATTAACAGTCTCGTGTTAAAGACTTGTTCGGTTGTGCTTCTTTTCGGTCGGAAGCCTGCCTGTTCGTCTGATAACAGTTCTTCTGCTTTGCCTTTGAATCGGTTGAGTATGATTCTTAGCATTATTTTGCTGGGATGGCTGATCAAACTTCTGTAGTTCTTACAGCAGCGTAAGTTCCCTTTCTTTGATATCGTTATGAGCGATTTCGTCCTATCTTCTGGCCAAGTCTTGGTTTCCCAAATATTTTGGCATGTGATCATGAAAACATCTATCATTGCCTCCCCACAATGTTTGATAAGTTCAGCTGGTACTTTGTTGACGCTGGGTGTTCCGAGGATGTTGTCATCTGTATTCAGTTCGTAGTTGTAGTGTTCTTCGGTCCATCTCCCAAGTACTGCCTTTTTTTCGGTGTGGGCTGTCAAGATGGAATAAGCCTGTCTGGTGTTGTTTCCCTTCACCCCGGTCTCTATTTCAGTGGACTGTTTGTTTATCCAATCGTTCTTTGCTTTCCCCATTCTTTTCTGATGTCTTTATTTAGTTCTCGATACTGTCTGTGCACTTCTTCGTTAGTGGTTTTTCTTTGTTAGCTCTCGTCTGTGGTCACAAAGCTTCACTACATCGTCAGGTACCCATGGCTGTCGCTTGATCTTTGGTTTGCCCTACTTCCTTAGCAGTGTCACACATGGCTGTACCGATCAAGTTGACAAGATTGTTGTAATCTGGCTCCAAGAAGTTAAGTGCTGCAAATCGTCCTCCAATTGTTGCTTTAAAATGTGTTGCAATGTTTGGATCTTGCAGTTCCTCTATGTCAAATCTTATCCGAGAATTCTTGTTTTTCCAATTCCTCTGCAACCTCAGATGTATTGTCATCATTACAAGATCGTGATCACTTCCTACATCAGCGCCCGGAAAAGTTCTTGCTTTTGGCTTGTTGATACTAGACTTGAATCGCTGAGGTGTCAAGATGTAGTCGATCTGATTGTGTGTTTTCCCGTGTTTCCACATCCAAAATTTGCCGACTGTTCCTGCCCAATCTTCATATGCATCTTCACCTATCTTTGCATTCCAGTCGCCGATGATTATATCCTTCTTCCGTGTTCTCGCTATTGTCTCTTCGAGTGTCTGATAGAACATTTCAGTTTATTTGTCGCTCTGCGATGTGGTTGGGGCATATCTTGTGGCCTTCTTCTGTTGATGTGTCTCCTTCGTCTGTCCACCTTGTTTCTGCGAGGCCAACAATGTCCCACTTGTATCGTGATAGTGCATGCGTAAGTTCTTTAACTTTTTTGATCAAGGGAATAATAATCGTTTTCATAAAATCATCAGGTAGTTGTCCATGTGTGAAAACACTGGTGTAAAAAATGGACAGTAATATATTTATGTACCTATCTGCAAGTTTAACATGTTCAGCAGATAGCCCATCATTATCACATGATTTACCAGACTTCAGTATGTCTGTAGCATTCTACGCCATGCAAGGTGTAATGTGTATGTTATTGTCATTATAACAATTCCCTGCATTTTGCGCACACTCTTTCACATGTTGCGTATTTACATCAGAATTGACACTATTTAAAATACTTCAAAATATACTTTTCACATTAATGTGTCTTTCCTCATTAATGTGTCTGATGACAAAATATAACTTTTTATTTTGATTAGTGCAGCCCATCTTACCCACATCAGCATTTCTGTATAACACATAAATGAATGGAACAAATCGTCTACGGATTGTGTAACTGCCAGCAGTGTGAATATGTTTAAAAACAAGGTTGACACATATCTCGGGAGGGCGGGTTACACATAGTTGAAAAAAGACTCTCAATAAGCCAATGGCTTCTTTGTCCACATGCCTTTGGCTTGGATTGTAAATCTTGTTATACACCTCCCATTATGTGCATCAGTTACTAATTTTAATGGTCCATGTTTAAAAGACACGTATTAACCATTGTCCAGTGGTATTTTTTAAAAACCAGATGGTGTTGATACCTACATGTGTTATTACCAGCTGACATCTTAGCTATGACGTTGTCCTGATCGTGTGGTTGTACTGGCTTTTGATGGATCAATAAATGAAAAACAGAGTTATAAACCTAGTGTTTTATAGGTATATTTTGACGTGTATAGTTGTATTGTATTCAAACTAACAAATGTTCTGTCTTCAGGTGCAGTTGGAGCTCTTGAAGAGCGAGTTGCTAACCTGGAAGCAGCAAAGGGCCCCACCAGGACAGCAAACATCAGAGCCAGAGGTAATGTACATTGTAGCTGTGCAACTTTGGAAACATTGTTATATTAGGTGATGTCATATGATATATATATCTGTGGGACAGGTATGACCCCAAGGGAGTGTTTGACATAATATCTTATATAACAATTTAAAATCTAGTTGTTTGTCACTTGACAGTTGTTATATGTCATAGTCTGTGGGCCAGGTATGACCCCAAGGGAGTGTTTGACACAATATTTTATATAACAATTTAAATAAATTCCACAAGGATTAGCGCGAACTATGACGCTGTAATATGTAGCACAAGGCAAGAATAGATGTTTCCATATATTATGTATAAAACAAAACCACATGGAATTTGGTCTTTATGTCTGTGTTTGTTAGAAATTGTTAAATATGTGTTTAATCTTGAGTGCCAAATAAACGTCCATATACGCGTATTTATTTGATGAAAAATGCCACCCTATATGCATCCTTATTTGGCACTATACTATTATTAAATTTTTACATTTGGCCAGTCTATATTCTCCAATAATCGTGGCAAATTATGCAGGGTATAATTTTTAGGAGAGGAATCGTTCGCAACCTATTGCTAGCGCTAGTCATGAATTTAGTGGGATCCCGTGCTTCTGAGGATCCTAGATTTTCATCCTGAAGCGTTAGACCATTAAATTTCCATGATTAGATGAACTGGTCAGAATCTTTAGTTCTCTGGAGCTCGACATGGTATATTATTAGTTAAAATGCAAGTATCACCGCGTAAACCGACCGTAAATGGCCACCGTGTGCAGCGCCTCAAACCGGTCGTAACCGGCTGGCAGCAGTTTCCCCTGAAACGGGCTTGCGTATTCAATTCAATAAGACTTTAGTGTCCATTTAAAAACGGAAATTTTCCAGGTTTTCCGCAGATATCAAATGCGGTTAGTATATCTGCTGTGACGCGAATATGCATAAAGTTTATGCATATTCGGCAGAAAAAACCCAAAAGACACGGTAATCCGCGTAGTTTTTTAGGGATGCATGGGCTTGGCTTCACTTCGAGTAAAAAAATTGCTTCGCCGCTAAAAAAGACAAATATACTAGTGACTTTTTCGCACTGTACTATTATTCATTTGAACAATTTGCCCCACCCCCATACTTTTATTTGGCCTATACATTTATATGGCACTCAAGAGTTAAAAGTAGCTGACCTTGTCAATTAAAAATACTGGACCAGTTTTTTCTTGTATCGGTCTGAAGAAAGTTTGTGTGAAATCTTCGCATTTTTTTGGGAATCGGTTGGAATTTCATAATCGATCATCGGTTATAATTGGGTGGCACCAACCAATCAACTTTCGATTATATAATCGATTGGGCCTAGTTACTATAGACTGCATGTCAATTAACTTTACAAATTATATATATATATATATATATATATGTATGTATATGTATATATATATATGTATGTATATGTGCTTCATATAAATTGTAAAGTTAATTGACATGTAGTCTTTAGCACCAGCGCGACCAAGCCATTAGGCTAAAATTCCTGGTCATCCTAGAAAGCCGGAATCACACATTGTGGCTTGGTTTTTTCAACTTACCCACCCTCCTTCCCCAACTTCTGCTCCTGTTCCAATAGTTGTTGGATTTACTGTGGTGGTGGTTTCTGGGCCCTACATTTATTACACTTAGCTAGTTCTTGAGCAATCATGTTTCATCTCAACATGATGTTCATGGTTTAAGTGAGACAAATGGTTGGTTGTGTTTCCTGAGCTGGGTAGTTTTGGCCTTTGATGATATTTCATGTTTCATCTCAACATGATGTTCATGGTCTAAGTGAAACAGTTGTTCTTCTGAACATTGTTGCTGTTAGTTGTTCTTGTGAACAAGATTGAACAAGACAATCCAAAACTCCCAGCTTCAGATGGCAAGTGGACATGAAGCCATTGGCTTATCGAGAGTCCAACTTTTTTTCATTTATTTATACGTTTAAATACCCTCCACGGCATTTACATTAGTCAAGTTACTGTTAATAATAAATGACTGACTGGGTGATGTAGATTTATGATCCTAATTAACGTTCTTGCAAACCCTGAACAAATTATTGAAATATCTGTACAAATAAAAAAAGTTATTGCATTTAAGCACACATTTATTGAACAAAAGCAGAAGACGCAATTGTGAATTAGCTATATCTTTTATATTACTAAATGGTGCATACTTAAATAAATGACTTGCACTAATAATAATTATTGAAGTAGAAGTTTAGTGTGTAAACATTTCTAATGTTTGATTTATTATTTAGTGCTGTGAACATTCTTCATCAACTATCAGTGGCAGTGATTTAATTAATTATCAGACCACATGTTGCACAACATGCAGATGTTCTTGTTTAATGGTTACATTTTCAGGGCAGTAACAGTCAGTATCCTTTGGCACAGTTGCTGCTTTAGACACATGACCTGGTGAACAAAATGTTTGTCATTCCAAGTTCTTTTAATTGTTTAATTATACATTTTTCTGTAATATTCAACTTGATGGTTCCAAACCAAACAAACATATAGTTATATGTCAGAGTCAGGTACAGATATTGTTTTAGTTTCAGGTATCCTTGATTATAAAATTTTTGACGCACATACAGAACAGTTACACTTTTGATGACAATTTTCAACCGCACTGATGCTGCAAGAAATCCACAGAATGGCTGATATAACTTAGTTTATTAAGTGGTAATCTAGTAGCAATACGCTACAACTAAAACTGCAAAATTTCAAACCACCTAAATCACTATTATTTCATCTTGATGTTGACCTTCAGAACATACACATAATGCATTGTCAGTGCAGCAGTAGAAGGGTAGTGCGCGTGAGAGCAACGCATAATGCATTGTCAGCGCAGCAGTAGAAGGGTAGTGCGCGTGAGAGCAACGCATAATGCATTGTCAGCGCAGCAGTAGAGGGGTAGTGCGCGTGAGAGCAACGCATCATGCAGTGTCAGCGCAGCAGTAGAGGGGTAGTGCGCGTGAGAGCAACGCATAATGCAGTGTCAGCGCAGCAGTAGAGGGGTAGTGCGCGTGAGAGCAACGCATAATGCAGTGTCAGCGCAGCAGTAGAGGGGTAGTGCGCGTGAGAGCAACGCATAATGCAGTGTCAGCGCAGCAGTAGAGGGGTAGTGCGCGTGAGAGCAACGCATAATGCAGTGTCAGCGCAGCAGTAGAGGGTTAGTGCGCGTGAGAGCAACGCATAATGCAGTGTCAGCGCAGCAGTAGAGGGTTAGTGCGCGTGAGAGCAACGCATAATGCAGTGTCAGCGCAGCAGTAGAGGGTTAGTGCGCGTGAGAGCAACGCATAATGCAGTGTCAGCGCAGCAGTAGAGGGGTAGTGCGCGTGAGAGCAACGCATAATGCAGTGTCAGCGCAGCAGTAGAGGGGTAGTGCGCGTGAGAGCAACGCATAATGCAGTGTCAGCGCAGCAGTAGAGGGGTAGTGCGCGTGAGAGCAACGCATAATGCAGTGTCAGCGCAGCAGTAGAGGGGTAGTGCGCGTGAGAGCAACGCATAATGCAGTGTCAGCGCAGCAGTAGAGGGGTAGTGCGCGTGAGAGCAACGCATAATGCAGTGTCAGCGCAGCAGTAGAGGGGTAGTGCGCGTGAGAGCAACGCATAATGCAGTGTCAGCGCAGCAGTAGAGGGTAGTGCGCGTGACAGCAACGCATAATGCAGTGTCAGCGCAGCAGTAGAGGGTAGTGCGCGTGAGAGCAACGCATAATGCAGTGTCAGCGCAGCAGTAGAGGGTAGTGCGCGTGAGAGCAACGCATAATGCAGTGTCAGCGCAGCAGTAGAGGGGTAGTGCGGCGTGAGAGAGCAACGCATAATGCAGTGTCAGCGCAGCAGTAGAAGGGTAGTGCGCGTGAGAGCAACGCATAATGCAGTGTCAGCGCAGCAGTAGAAGGGTAGTACACTAAATAAATGTCTATAATAAATTAGCACAATTAATTTTTAGTATAAAACAATATTTCTAGTTTGTCCATATGGGTTAAACGTTGTGATAAAGACTAGAATAAGTTACAAAACTGAAACATCATTTATCAACTGAATTACTATTTACAAAATCAATTCCTGAATATGAATTAGAAAAGGTACTTTGACTTGTGTGATACCAGGTAATTGCATCGTAAAAGTCAAGGTACCTTTTCCAATTAATATTCAAGTTGATGAATTCTCAAACATGTAAAAATTGTCTTACTAAATTAAGATGAACTCTTTAAAATAGCAATACCATCAACTCAATCCGTACCTTCAACTCAGATTCAAGTAGGGTGAATGCTACAAAGTCCTTAAGTTAAAATCCTTAATTTCAAGTCTTGCTCAAATAGGATAAGTTTTCATAAATGCTACCTCACAATGCTTTTAACTTTTCTGTGTTATTTCTTTTGTTTGGGTAGATCCTTTAATAAAAAACAATTATGTAAAATGACTCCACCTCCCCTCCTCCTGCCTGTCCTTTTAAAACACAGCATAACCACTAGTACACCACTTGCAAGAGTGTTCAACTTGTCATTAAAAGAGGGGGTTGTTCCGTTTGAATGGAAAGAAGCAAACATCATACCATTATTTAAAAAGGGTTCGAGAAATAAGTCAGAGAATTACAGACCAGTGAGTTTAACGTCAGTGATTTGTAAATTATTAGAAAGGTTAATTAAAGACCATATGGTGGACTTCCTTGTTCGGCATAAATTATTAAATCCATCTCAACATGGATTCCTAAAAGCGATGTTGTGCTTAACAAATATGTTTTTTTGAAGAAATCGCTAAGTGGCTAGATGAGGAATCACCAGTAGATATTGTATACTTAGATTTTCAGAATGCTTTTGACAAAGTGCTACATCAAAGATTACTACTTGAATTAAAACCCATGGTATCGGGGACGGCGTAATCCACTGGATTGAACAATGGCTGACTGACAGGAGACAGCTTATTGTAGTAGATGGAGAAGGTTCAAATTGGAAATCGGTTTTGAGTGGGGTACCACAATGATCAGTATTAAAACCTTTATTATTCTTAATATATATCAATGACCTGGAGGATAATATAACAAGCAACGTACTGAAATTTGCAGATGAAACAAAAGTCTCTAGAAGGGTTAATACTGATGGTGGTAAACAACATTTATAAACCGATCTAGACAGATTAGTGAAATGGTCTGAGAAATGGTAGATGTTGTTAAATTTTTGGAAATGCAAATGCTTACATACAGGACATGGGAACTTGGATGTAAACTATAAAATGGGAGATACTGTTCTGGGTACTACTGTAAAAGTAAAGGACTTAGGAATAACAATAAGTGCTGATATGAAGGTTTCAGAGCATTGTGGTATTGCAGCTTCAAAGGATAATAAAATTCTTGGTTTGATTGGGAGAAATATAACATACAAAGAGAAAAGGCTAATTACACCTCTGTATAAATCGATAGTTAGGCTACATTTAGAATACTGTATACAAGCTTGGAGACCATATCGTAAGAAGTATATAGATACTCTTGAAAGAATACAGAGGAGAGCAACTAAAATGATTCCAGAACTGAGAGACCTCAGTTATGAAGAACGACTGAAAGGATGTGGTTTAACAACCCTAGAGACAAGGCAGTTAAGAGGAGATCAAATTGAAATTTTTAAGATATTGAATTGGTATGAAAATATTGATAGAAATATTTTTTCTCACTCAAGAAAGATAATAGAACTAGAGGACATGAGGTAAAATTAGTAAAGGATCAGTGTAGATTGCATATCAGGAAGTACTTTTTTTCACAGAGGACAATCAATGAATGGAACACATTATCTACAGATTGTGTAACTGCTAGCAGCGTGAATATGTTTTGAAAATGAAGTTGAAAAAAATTTCAGTAGGGCGGATTACACATAGATTTAAGGATTCCTTGTCTACTTGCCATATGGGTCTTTGCTTTGGATGGCAATCTTGTTAAATCACGAGGGTCAATATCTGCTACCATCTATTCATAATGTTTTTTATTTACATTTAAGCAAACACATTTAAGTTCACTTTCAGAAATAATTTGTGAACATTTCCTTATGTTCAAACTTGTACTAATAAGTATAGGAAACAAGTTTTCTCAACTAGTTTTAAAATCTATAATAATTTTTGTTATTCTTAACAGTTTGAAAATATTGAATATCAATAAGGCATTAAATTATAAAGAAACTAAATGTAATGCTTTGTATTTTAATGACTATTTAAATTACAAAGTTTAAATATTGTTTTGTACTTAATAATTTATGAATGGCATCTTTCAGCATATGTGCCGATAAATGAATCACTAATTGAACTGACCGCCATATTTGAGATGCAAGATCCAGATCGTGCGGACACCGTCACCAGTGAAATCAAGAGCAAGCAGGTGTCGCCAACAGAAATGCGAGCTCTATCTTGGGTACTAAGACAAGCCAAGTGTCCTATTACAGACCTCAAGTAAGTTGTGTTACTTTCATTCGCAGACAACTTCATTTTGCTTTCATTGGACAAAACCAGTAATTCAAAGATGACAGCATTCAGAGCATTGATCTATGGACTAGATGCACCACTGGACTAGTTCATACCGCACCACTGTACTAGTTCATACTGAACCACTGGACTAGTTTATACTGCACCACTGTACTAGTTCATACTGAACCACTGGACAAGTTCATACTGCACCACTGGACTAGTTCATACTGCACCACTGGACTAGTTCATACAACTGCATCACTGGACCTGTCAACATCGCCTTATTTCAGTTGAAATTTAAAAAAAAATTATATATAAAATATATATATATATGTATGTGTGTATATATATATATATATATATATTTATATATACATACATACATATATAGCAGACTGATTGTTGCATTAATAGTTTTGTAAGCAGCCAGTTATGGGTGGCAAACTGCTAGTCTGTAGATCTCCAGGGAATAACATACGTTTAACTACTAAATATATTCTAATGTTTGGAGGACATTGACACATTTGTTTGTCCAGTGCTGTGAACTACTAACATTGTTGATATTTTACTTTCAGTTTGAGCTGGTGTCGACTAGATAAAGATCTTGTCGAGCAACTCAATAATGGGTTGGCTGAGAACAAGTCCATCCAGAGTCTGGCGTAAGTACTTTCATGTGACTTACCAAGACTTAACACTGAATGGCACCATTGACTCATATATGACAACATTCGGTGCATTGATCGATGAACTAGATGTTCCTCCCAATCCAGTCTTTCATCAATGTAGAGGCCTAGAAATTTAATAAAATTATCTTATCAGGCATCATTAAAACTGTTTCTTCCCTTTGAACAGGATGGGATCTAGAAAACAGCATATAGTTGGTCTTAGATATAATATTATGTAAAGATAGCTTATTTGCATAAAACCAATCGGCCATTACCGTGAGTTCTCTGGTCTTTGTATAAATTATTAATTAGCTTTCCACTCATGTGCACGGTAGTGTCATCCACAAATAATATAGTTTTACTCTTGTTTAGGCAGGACATGGGAACTTGAATGTAAGCTATAAAATAGGAGATATTGTTCTGGGTACTACTGTAAAAGAAAAGGACTTAGGAGTTACAATAAGCGCTGATATGAAAGTTTCAGAGCAATGTGGTATTGCAGCTTCAAAGAGTAATAAAATTCTTGGGTTGATTAGAAGAAACATAACATACAAGGAAAAAAGCTAATTACACTTCTGTATAAAGCAATAGTTAGACCTCATTTAGAATACTGTATACAAGCGTGGAGACCATATCGTAAGAAGGATATAGATACGCTTGAACGCATACAGAGGAGAGCAACTAAAATGATTCCAGAACTGAGAGACCTTAGTTATGAAGAACGCCTGGAAGAATGTGGTTTAACAACTCTAGAGACAAGGAGGCTAAGAGGAGATCAGATTGAAGTTTTTAAAATATTGAATGTTTATGAAAATATTGATAGAAATATGTTTTCCTCACTCTAAAAGGATAGCAGAACTAGAGGACATGAGGTAAAATTAGTAACGGGTCAGGGTAATTGGATATCAGGAAGTACTTGTTCTCACAAACGACAATAAACGAATGGAACAAATTGTCTTCGGATTGTATAACTAGCAGCATAAATTGTTTAAAAACAAGGTTGATACATATCTCAGGAGGGTGGGATTCACGTCGATGAACATTGTTGGACTCTCGATAAACCAATGGCTTCCTTGTCCACTTGCCATCTGGGCCTTTGGCTTGGATGGCAAATCTTGTTAAATGTACCTAGACTTCATGAAAGTGTTCGATACCGTCCCTCAAAAAAGATTGGTAGCCGAACTTGAATCATATGGTATAGATTATTACACACTAGGATGGAACCAGGCATTCTTGTCTGACCGTGTGCAACAGGTCAGTGTAAATGGTACAAACTCTGAATGGACAAATGTTACAAGTGGAATTCCACAGGGTAGTGTCTTAGGACAGATCCTATTTGTTTCGGATGTATATATGTTTGCGGATGATACCAATGTGTTTAAAACAATTAATAGTCCAGATGATCAGCATACAATAGAGGATGACTTAGATTACCTAACATCTTATTCTAGTCAATGGTTACTTAGATTTCACCCAGACAAATGCTAGTTGATGCACTTAGGGAAAACAGTAGAGCAGGAGTATGTTTGTAATCTGAACATGGATAATACTGCCCATGAATTGGTAAAAATAGAAGTACAAAAAGACATTGAGGGTATTATTGATTCAAAGCTAGAATTTGAAACGTCAACCAAAAACTATACAAAGCAAACAGTATCACGGCAGTTATTAGAATGTCTTTCACAACAATAATTTTGTGCATTATATAAAGCTTTAGTTAGCAGTCATTTAAATTATGCTACATTTATATGTTATGGTCCCCTTACAAACAGAAATATAAAGATGCTATAGAAAATGTGCAGAGACGCGCAACAAAGCAGCTTCCTGGGATGAAGGATATTCCTTACCAGGAGGGGCTTGAGAGATTGAAACTTCCCACACTTGCATATAGACGAACACATGTTTATAAACTGCTTCAAGGGAATTATGACAGTCACAATGATGTATCTCACATAACCAAGCTGCACAAAGACAGTGATGCAAGGGAAGGAGCAAGGGAAGGAGCAAGGGAAGGAGCAAGGGAAGGAGCTAGGGAAGGAGCTAGGGAAGGAGCAAGGGAATGAGCAAGGGAAGGAGCAAGGGAAGGAGCAAGGGAAGGAGCAAGGGAAGGAGCTAGGGAAGGAGCAAGGGAAGGAGCAAGGGAAGGAGCTAGGGAAGGAGCTAGGGGGTCGTAGTTTAAAATTGTTTATAGAATGTGCTCGTATAAACATTAGAAAAGTAAGTTTCTCACTTAGAGTTTCAAAAATATGGAATGATTTGCCGGAAGCATTTGTAACTGCCCCAACTTCCCAAGTGTCAACTTAAACAACCAGTCACATAGATAAACATTGGAGTACTGAAGAATTTTTCTACAACTGCAAAGCTGCCTTACCAGAAAGTCGTAGAGCATTTCAAGAGTAAGTTGAAGATCTGACCACCGAGGTCAGTCGTGATCAAGAGCATCCCTTGTTGACAGTTGCGTAGCATAGAAATGGCGACCATTGACAGAGTCAGACTTAAACAACTTGCTGCTTTGTTGTGTAACGCATAGTTGGTGTAGCACAGCTGATGTAGCACAGCTGGCATAGCATAGCTGGCGTAGCATAGCTGGCGTAGCATAGCTGATGTAGCGTAGCTGGCGTAGCATAGTTGGCATTGATCCAGTGACTAACTGAGGAATATTTTTTATTAGAATGCTGAAAATTAAAACGGCAGTGAGTCGAGTGACAGTGCCAGTCCTGTGGAAGTGATAATTCGCAAAACTGTAGCTACGAATTCTGACAGCAGTGTCACCGACGTAGCGAATATGACAAATTTTACCTGAAATGTGTTTCTTTGTATATTATTATTGTTTGAAATGTGTTGATTAGGCGGCATCATTTCACTGATATATTTTACTTTACAGCCTGAACTGGAACTTCATTGATGCGGCGGCCGGTCGTCCACTGGGCCAGAACCTGTCATCGCTAACACAGCTGGAGGAACTCAAGTAAGATCTGTGATTATGTTGACTTGATATAGTTTAATATTGACACATCAGTTGAATCGTCAATGTTCTTATTAACGTCTCTTAAATACATTCCTACCAAAATTGTTCAATACTAATGTGGGCTTTGCATCATTCCACATCACATCCAGTACAAAAAGGGCACATAATCTTTAAAATATTGTCTTTTAGGGCAATTTAAGTGGTCAAAACATCGCTGTAGAGGTCACACCACAGTGCAACGTTGCATTGGTGGCCATACTAAAGTGTTGTCTGGTCATAAGTCAGGGTTTACAACAATGGCCATGTATTCATGCGCCCACATCGCCCATAGCAGAAAAATTCCCACAAATCCTTCCGCCTGTTAAACTTTTAAAAATGCACTATTTCACAGCCAATAGCTTCTAAAAAAACCTGTGAATATGCCTGATCAGTAGGACTTATGATATGAATTTCTTAATTAGTTAATTTCACGTATCACAATTTAATACGCTCTACATTCGTGTTTAACTGTGGTCTTACCTCAACTGGAGAAGCTTTCGTCTGAGAAAATCAGCGTCCAATTTTATACCAAGTTGTGGCACAATGTATATTTAGACATTATGGAACACTCCAGCTAGTCACGTCATTATTATTTGTTTGACGGCCAAGTCTAAACAATGCCCTGCCCATAATATTAGCTGAAATGCAGTCACATAATTTAATTATAGGTTAGTGTTGACACATGATAAATCAGAGATCATGTACGCTAGATTTCCAGAGCACCGATGAAGCCTGCTCACATTTAACAGGATTTTGAGTGATTTCCGATGGTGTCAGACTTGTGAAATTTTATTGTTTATGTGACTGCTTTCATGCTTCTAGTTGACAAGATATAAGGTGTACTGTTTGATTGAGGTATACCACCATAAAGGGGTATCACATGACCAGATACCTGTTGCGGCCAGATTTGAAAATGCTGATCTATGCAATGCTTCCAGTGGCTGTGACACAACCAACATACAACTATTCTGTCCACCTTTGTTACACAATATTACCAATTTACTGGGCCAAATAGCACCTATCACCAGTTACTGTTCTAGTGCAAAATAGCTTCCTTCTCCCTCACAAACTGGTGTCATACCCTCTAATTCTTACCAAATTTCCATTTTAATTGCTACTGCTGTCTGCCTTTTTCCAAGCAAACTGTTTTCCTATAAATTTTCCTATCAACCTGTGATATTTTCTGTAACCCACTTCAGGGTTAGGGTAGCTAGGGATGTAGTTAGCTAGGTAAAGGTAAAGGTAAAGTCATCCCCCACGCATTACGCCTTAGGAAGCCATGAAGGCTTATATGGCCAGTGCTTAAACCTGGTTTCTGCGAAGCAACTTAGAGACTCTCCTGGACAGAACACTAGTCCATCGCAGGTACCTTCCAAACAGTGTTTGTACTCATTTGCAGCTGAGTAGACTGAGGCGAAGTAGGGTAAACGAAATTGCCTAAGCTTCGAAAACGAACCGTGCCCAGTGTGGGTCTTGAACTCACAACCCTCGAATTTAGAGTCCAACACTTTAACCACTAGGCCACGGCAATTGTTAGCTAGAGATGGAGTTAACTATGGTTAGGAGTTAATTATATTCATTTCCTTGTGCGCAAGCACTTACAAAGAACTGCACACAACATGAAATGTTTATTGAGCTTATTTTAGTGTATTGGCTCACTAAAAGCTCTTTCATGCAGTTTTAACATATGAAGAAAATGGTGTTTATTAACAATTAAATATCATATTAAATGTAAAATTCCATAACATCAGCTGATGCACATCAAACACTATACTCAAAACCAAAATGTACATTTGACATTCTTTTATTTTGTAGATCAGCTATAGGACATCTAAAGGAGATGGTTAAAAGTTTAAATAATAGCGGCGCTTAGCAAGCAATGATCTTGTTGACTAGACGGAATCAATAAAATATAATAATATATTATTGTCTCACTTGACACCGACAATTTTGTAAGTCAAACACACACAACATGGGGCAGGTTAGCAACCGTTTTTATTAATTTATTTAATTTCAGAAATACGAGCCCTCATTATAATTATTATTGGAATCGCAAATAAAAAAATTATAAGAAATTTGTTATAGCAAACTAATAATTTCATCCAATTTACCTGTGTTATCCACAATTAAGCTAATAACAACGACTAAAGCATAAGCATATAAAAATTTATGACCACAACCGTTTATTTTAGACAAAAAACACAGAACAACCTAGCATTGGTTGCTAGGTTAATGTTTTGTCTGATTATGAGAAAACTGGACCATCAAAAATTCTAACAAGCTGACCAAGTTTTGTCAAAATCACACACCTCCAGCTCTTTTTAGCACCCCTACGTGTGATACCCATCAATGTTTACAAAATATCCATGTATTCATGTGCCCATGTCACCCATGGCAGAAAAAATTCCATAAATCTCTCCGCCTGTTAAACACCCAAAAAATGCACTATTTCACAGCCAATAGCTTCTACAAACAAACCTTTTGAATGTGTCTGCTCAATTGCACTTATGTCACATCATATGAATTTCTTAATTCCACATATCACAATTTAATACGCCCTACATTCGTGTGAAACAAACAGGAAGTTCAACTGTGGTCTGACCTCTATGCTTGTAGTGATTTTACAAAATGCGCACTTACAATACTCCAGTAGCTTCCGAACCGTCCAGACGATTTCACTCACACATATCTAGTGGCGCAGTGTTATATAATTATATAATTTTATATTTAATAGTTGTGTAAAATGTGTTAAAATAAAATAATAAATTAGACATTTATAACGCACTATATATTGGGTAAAAACCTGCTCAAAGGCTCTTAACAAGTTAAAATATGTAAGAAAAGTCAGATAAACTGAGTACATTTGTTAACTAATTATATACAATGATAATCATAACTTATCATTAAAAGTGGACAATTTGGTAAATGCAAAGATTTCTGCAAAAAAAATTACACAGCGGATGTTATCACATGTTTCCCGTCCCCCCTCTGAAAATGTATTTTCGACGTTTTTTGCGTTTGCATGTTAGGATGTACGGGGTTGACGAAGTTCTGGTCGTGGATGACAACGTCATGTTAGGATGTACAGGGTCGACGAAGTTCTGGTCATGGATGACGACATCATGTTAGGATGTATGGGGACGACGAAGCTCTGGTCGTGGATGACGTCATGTCAGGATGTACGGGGTCGACGAAGTTCTGGTTGTGGATGACGACGCCATGTTAGGATGTATAGGGTTGACAAAGTTCTGGTCGTGGGTGACGTCATGGTAGGATGTACGGGGTCAACGAAGTTCTGGTCGTGGATGACGACGTCATGTTAGGATGTACGGGGTCGACGAAGTTCTGGTCATGGATGACGACGTCATGCAGATAGATGCTATCATTCAGCTGGTTGAGGTTCTTGTATGCAACCCATCCATCCGATATGATGTGGGCCCCAGGAAGGGCCCATTGCTGGATCAGCAGCCCCTGTATACGTGGATGTGTGCAAAGAGTAAACTTCGCACATTGTGACCTCTGTTTAGGATATACCTGAATGAATTCGTCTGGAGTGAACGTCGCAAGTCGCACGTACAACGTGTTTCTTCACTGCTAGTCTGCATTCAAGATCAGTGTCCATGAATGAATGCAAACTAGCAGTGAACTTCACCCTGCTGATGACTACAACCAAAATGGCTCTTTTCAGAGCTTTGTTAGTGCATTATCTATCATGGTTGTGTTTAATTTTTCTCTTGCTGTAGGCAGGGGCATACGCAGGAAAATTTTATTGGATTATGTAATGTCAACAAGCCATAAACTGTTGGTTTACTAGATATGTGTGAGTGAAATTGCCTTGACGGTTCTGATGCTACTGGGATCGCCATACCTTCATTATAACCATAGCGATGTTTCGACCACTTAACTTGCCCTAAAAGACAATCTTTTAAAGATTATATGCCCTTTGGTACCGGATGTGATGTGGAATGATGCAAAGAACACATTACCATCGAAAAATTTAGGTAGGAATGTATTTAAGAGACGTTAATAATTTAGGCCAATCTAGTTCATGATTACCAGCAAGTGTCACATATGGAATTCACTGTGTCTCTGTAGGCTGATGTACTGTCACATCGACGACGTCACTGCAGTGGACATAGTGACAGGTGCCGCCACGTCGCCCAGGCTGGAGAATCTCAAGTAAGTTGTATTGTTATTTCACCTGCCAATCTCATCTCAACGTCTCATTTCTAGCGAAAGATTTTCTACAGGAACAGTCGACGATAGACCACTGTGTGAGGGTGGCCCTGTACACCCCATATAATCACCCCTGGTAACAGGACAGCTTGAGTGGAGTAAAGAGCGAGGGTTGTGTGAGTCACAACGTCTCTGTGTATTTGTTGTAGTCTCGGCGGCAATCACATCTCACGGGGCGTAGTGAAGCAACTGAAGGAGATACGGGGGAGACCAAGACTGTTATAGTGAGTAGGTCTATTGTCTCTTGACACGTGCACTCACACACTTACACTCACACACACCCCGTTACTCACACACACTCACACACACACATACTCATACACACTCACATGCACACACACACACACACACACACACACACACACACACACACACACACACACATACACGCACACACACACACACTCGCGCACACACTTACACACACACACACACACACACTTACACACTGACTCACACATGCACGCACGCATGCACACATGCACACACATACTCATACACACACACTTACACACTCACTCACACATGCACCGACACATGCACACACACACACACGCACACACGCACACATGGACATGCACTTATACACTTACTGCCATACTTACACATCCACTGACGCACTCACCGACACACCCACTTTCACACCCACTAAGACACTCACTGACACGTCCACTGACACAGACAGAGTGTAACGTGTGTCATGTCTGTTGTAGTCTGGACGAACAGGAGTCGCCGCCAGCAGAACAGCACTGGGGCTGTGACAGTCGATGTGTCCCGTGGAATCAGCTCCGTTAGTGCAGACAGCCACAGGACGGCGGTGACAACGATGACAACGACCACTGAATGTCTAGAGATGACAGCAATATCAGGTTTAACTGTCCAGTGTGTCCACACATGGTCAGTTAGACACGACCAGACGTGGGGCGAGAGTTTTTATTGTTTCTGGAATATTTTGTGAAATGAAAGATAAGTGTATTACGTGCCGTTAATCTGGGTCAGTGGCAGACGAGTTCATTACTGCAGCGGAGGAGATCAGAGGTAAGTTTTGTTACTGTGAAATAAAAATATACCTTTGTCTCTTTTAACTGCAATAATGGACTTATCCACCACTGAACTTTTCACCCACATTCCTGAATTATAACATTGTTTCTAAATTGCATCAAATTAGTTCAGGGCAAGTTTCAGTGCAAAAAGTCTCTGAATTTTGTCCACAAAATGATGCAGTGTGACTGTGCAAGCAACCATAGAAGCAGTGGACACGGCTAAAACATGTCGTGTTTTAAGTGAAAGAAAAGTCATGGTTTTGGGGATATGCACTTAAAAATTTTAATAAAAACTAACCACATGCAATAAAATCAAGAATATCATGCCAGTGGTTTACTCAGTATGTGTTCTAAAAGTTGGGAGAATCTGGTCAATTCTCCGAATGACCGAGGGCTGACATGTTAAACAGCGCGACTGATAAGCGCCTGTGTAATTCTATGAAATTGGAGTGACCTACACTAAAGTGACGTATCAAGGGAGGCCGTCATACATAGAACCAGTGCAAAGTTTCAAATAAACATGTTATTTTCCAAAAAGAGGACTAGTAAACAAAGGCCAGAATATATTACATCAGTTGAGTTTTAATGCAAATAGCATGGCCACATCCTATTGGTAATAATAGGAAGAGGTGTTTACGAATATATTTTTATTTGGTGAGCGAGTATTGCTAGAAAACCACACTCGAGAAAAACATATTTCTATTAATATTTTCATACCCATGCAGTATCTTAAAAACTTCAATCTGGTCTCCTCTTAACCTCCTTGTCTCTAGTTGTTAAACCACATTATTTCAGGCGTTCTTCATAACTAAGGTCTCAGTTCTGGAATAAGTTTTGTTGCTCTCCTCCGTATGCATTCAAGTGTATCTATATTCTTGTTCCGATATGGTCTCCAGGCTTGTATACAGTATTCTAAGTGAGGTCTAACTATTACTTTATACAGAGGTATAATTAGTTTTTTATGTTATGTTTCTCCTAATCAACCCAAGAATTTGATTACCCTTTGAAGCTGCAATACCACATTGCTCTGAAACTTTCATATCAGCGCTTATTATAACTTTTCTTTTACAGTAGTACCCAGAACAGTATCTCCCATTTTATAGTTAACATCCTGTGTGTAGGCATTTACATTTCCCAAAATTGAACAACATCTGCCATTTCTCAGACCATTTCACTAATCTACACATGGTTATGTTTTAGTAACTCTTGTAGATGCATAGGCTGAAAACCGTGACTTTTGCTTCGCTTTAAACTTAACTAGCAACGCAGTTGACTTGACGGAAGGTGGTGCAATGTCAACAGTGTATGCTGTGTGGAATGTGTAGTGATGTCAACAATGTTTGCTGTGTGGAACGTGTAGTGATGTCAACAGTGTTTCCTGTGTGGAACGTGTAGTGATGTCAACAGTGTTTCCTGTGTGGAACGTGTAGTGATATCAACAGTGTTTCCTGTGTGGAACGTGTAGTGATATCAACAGTGTTTCCTGTGTGGAACGTGTAGTGATGTCAACAGTGTTTCCTGTGTGGAACGTGTAGTGATGTCAACAGTGTTTCCTGTGTGGAACGTGTAGTGATATCAACAGTGTTTCCTGTGTGGAACGTGTAGTGATATCAACAGTGTTTCCTGTGTGGAACGTGTAGTGATATCAACAGTGTTTCCTGTGTGGAACGTAGTGATATCAACAGTGTTTCCTGTGATGTCCTGAATAGAATATGTGTTGCCAACCAATGGTTGCAGCAATAACATTATATATGTGGGATTAACCAATGGTTGCAGCGATAACACTATATGTGGGACCAACCAATGGTTGCAGATTTAACATTATATATGTGGGGCAAACCAATGGTTGCAGTGATAACATATTTGTATATTGTAAATATAGTCTATACAGAATCGTATTAGTTATGACCGAGAGCAGTCTGAACTGTTGAATGTCCTAAGATGGAGACTGTTACTATGTTACCTTTGTAAACTACTTTGTTAAACATGCATATTTGAATATGTCACATGTATGTTACAGATGTGTTCAATTTAATAAAATGTGCTTTGTTTAAACATAGTGGTGAGTTTGTGTTTGCATATAAATAATACGTGGTGTGAAATAAGAGTGATTCAGAGTGTCTATAATGTGGACTAGAGACATTATTCGTATAACCCCGTCTTGTCTGTGGGTGTAGACGCTAATGTTGTTAGTGTAGCCGAGACTTGAGATAGGCGTATTCATGTAGAAGTGCCCTGGCTAGGTTGGGTTGGTATGCTGTGCCACGTACGAGCTGAGACTTGAGATTAGCGTATTCATGTAGAAGTGCCCTGGCTAGGTTGGGTTGGTATGCTGTGCCACGTACGAGCTGAGACTTGAGATTAGCGTATTCATGTAGAAGTGCCCTGGCTAGGTTGGGTTGGTATGCTGTGCCACGTACGAGCTGAGACTTGAGATTAACGTATTCATGTAGAAGTGCCCTGGCTAGGTTGGGTTGGTATGCTGTGCCACGTACGAGCTGAGACTTGAGATTAACGTGTTCATGTAGAAGTGCCCTGGCTAGTGCGTGCGTGCGTGCGTGCGTGCGTGCATGCATGTGTGGCCCGCTGACCAATTCCAAGTAACTAATTTGGCCCTCCATTAAAAAAAAATTGTCGAACCCTGCCTTAGTCTTACCAACTCGCCCCAATCATGCCTGATCAAACCCTTGTCCTGTTTATCTACGTTCTTTTTGTGATGACGTTTTTGTAAACGTTCATAGGTGGCAGCGTCCTGGGTAGATTTAACGGGCTAAAATATAAAAGGGCAGTTTACGTTCACATGTGGCAATTGTCCATAGAGAAGGTCCGTATATCTAGTTCTGATTTACGTTTTGTTCCCAGAGTTGAAATAAACACTGAAACTAAGGCTTCATCTGTTGACGCACCAACTCTTTGGAGTTCACTCCCAGTGAGTGTTAGGTCGGTAGGAAACAACATTTCACCGTCGTCTGAAGACTTATCTTTCTAACCGGGCTTTCCCTCCTTGACTTCCTGGCTTCAATGTATAGGTCAGTGACCCCTCGCTGTCACCCTGCTAGTTGCACCCTCCATTCTGTTATATTTGTGACATGTCGCTCTGCTGTCAACAACGGGAGCCAAGTGTCACTCACTAATATAGTCATCCATGTTAGAATTGAAGAGATTTAGAGATTGCCCAACCCTTTTGTTTAGAATTGTCTCTCAGCTAAGGTTTCTAGGCATTTAGATCCAATAGAAGTCCCGATCTTCTGCCATTCTCATAACAGTCCTGTCCTGTCGAGATCTCTCTTAACACTCTTATATTTTTGTATTAATAAATTTTGCACGATTCATTGAAATGTGGATGTTTGTGTGTCATTCAGTCAAATAGAAGTCGTATTACACACAAATATTATGTATATACACACACACGCACGCACGCACGCACGCACGCACGCACGCACGCACGCACGCACACACACAAATGACAAGGTTAATATATGAAGCTGTGAACACCTACATTGTTATGCACACTGTGTATAAGATGTATAAATGTGTATAATCCAATTAATGTAATAACAGTAATATGTACGAGTGACACTTGGTTTCCGATCCGCACGTTCTTTTCTGTAACAATCAAAAGTAGTTGTCAACATGTAGTTGTCAACATGTCAGCCGCTAGGATAACGGAGAAATGACCAGAATCTTCCACTTTTAAACACATTCTGAGTAAATCACTGGCGTGATATTCTTGATTTTAGAAGACAGAGTACGGTTTGCTGAAACCATCAAAATATATGACTTTGACAATTAGATCTGATAATTTGCGAAAGTTAAAAACCTCGAACCCAAATTCAGCCTTCAACCCATAGAACTAAATTATTTATTGGTTTTTGCGAGATGAAAGCTACGTCATCAGTTAACTTAGCGCTCACGTAGACGGGCAAGGGTGGATGGCCAGTAGACCCAGTGGCTCAGTTTATGTGCCTCGTGAGTGGACAAGTCACCTGCATTTCTAATGAAAGGCGAAAGGATATTTGGATATTAGGATATTTGGAACATCGTTAATATGCAATAAACACACGCGATAAACACGCATTTTGTCTATATAATCATTATTATACGTGTATAAAAAAGTTACTTCATAATAACCATGCATAAATATAAAAATTATGACAGACAAATTAGTCGAACAATCTGAAAAAAAATGACAGATGTTACTCAATTTTGGGAAAAGTAAATACCTATCTACAGAAAACGAAAACGAGATTAGTAGATAAGTGGTTTTCAATCATCGACGCCGGTCCCCATGTGCACAATTCACTCCCGTTTCTGGTTGCGCGGGCAGCCTTCTGGGTACCACGAGCACCCCCTAACCCTCTATCGGCTGTATAACCCTAACCCTCTGTCGGCTGTATCTAACCCTAACCACAACATCAGAACTCCCTAACGACTAAAGGACAGGTCAAGGAGTCATGACCTAGGATCAGAGGTCATGCAGCTACGTAAGGAGCGGAGTGCACGCGCGCGCGGCGGCGGTGGGGGTGGCGGCGGCAGCAGCGGCGGCATGCGTGAACAGGGATCAAAGGGTTTGTTAGCAGCATTCATTAACAGGGTCATTAACAAGGTCGTTAACATTGATCAAAGGGATTAACGAGTAAACGAGAAGCCAACACAACACGGTATCGTACGACGAGTGCACACGTATTTTATTGAGCAACACAAGCATGACGACACAACAAGGGTAGCGTGTAATATCACTACTACGACTACAACTTATATGGAGTGAGCCGTCGGTACGACGGATCTCGACCTCAGTTAGTATCGTGTGTACGGTTGTGGCTGAACAGACCGATCCTTGGAAGACCGAGTAACTTGGAAGTTCTTGTCCTGGATTTGAGTCGTCGAAGGTTGAATACGTTTCCATCAGTTCGGAACCGGATGAGTGCTCCCTAGTCGTTGTCATGGAACGCATCGTTGAGCATGGCTGAGAATACTAATGTGAATAACAGTGGTGCCATCACACAGCCTTGCTTTTTTTTTGGTTCCATTTGTTACCGGGAATGGCTCTGACGTTTGACCCTGATCTTGCACTCAGGCAACCATCCCTTCGTGGAATGAACGTATTACGTCGACAAACAAGTCAGGGCAACCAATCTTTCGTAGTATCTGCCATAAGCCATCGCTGCTGATTGTGTCGAAGGCTTTCGTCAAGTCAACAAACACCATGTATAGAGCTAGGTTTTGCTCTCTACATTTCTCCTGCACTTGGCGAGTTGCGAAGATCATATCGATTGTACTGCGCTGTGCTCGGAAGCCGCATTGACTCTCGGGCAGGATGTTACCAGCGAGATGTAGTGCAAGCCGATTTAGCAAGATGCGCGCGAGTATCTTCCCAGCTATACAAAGAAAAGAAATTTCACAGTGGTTGTCACAGATGCTTTTGTCACCTTTCCTTTTGCAGATGTGGACGATGGACGCGTTCTTGAATCTTGCGGAACAGCCCTGATGTCCCAGATGTTGCTGAAGAGCTTTACAAGGCGCTTCGTAAGGTTTGTGCCACCGTACTTGTAGATTTCGGCAGCAATCGCATCTGGTCCTGCTGCCTTTCCACTGGAAAGTTTCTTGATCGCTGCCGTAGTTTCTTCAAGTGTGGGTCGGCGTGCCAGTTCTTCCATGAGCGGGCGCTGTGCTATGTTGTCGATTGCGGCCTGCGAGATTGTTGATGGCCGGTTTAGCACATCGCTGAAGAGTTCTGCCCACCGTTCCAGTATGCGACTGGGTTTTATGGAGAAAAATTGTTGGCTCCTTATGGTCCAGTGGAAGCGATGATGACTGACTGAGTGGGTGAGCATTATTTTTATGGACCAGTCAGAGTACTGCTCATAGATCGACGTTCTATGCTCTCGATCATTCAGTGGATTGCTTATGGGCCTATGTTCCAAGTTCTCGGGCAGTCAGTGCTTTGCTTATTCCAAGATGTCGAAGACGGTTGGTTACACGGAAAACAGTTATGTAAACATTGACTTTGAGAATAATTAGTCTGTTTATAACAGCAACAACAAACCCACCATTGTGATTATGTATCGTAAGCCACAGTAATGTCCACATACAAATGCGGTGTACCACTGATAACACTGCTTAATGTGATCTCACGCAGACAAAGAATCACATGCACGCGCACGTGGACGCATGAACGCGTGAACACACGAACGCACGAACGCACTACTCGTGTAGCGCCCGCTAGACCAAGGCACACTACAAATATTTATGCATTCTGTCTGGGGTAATGAATCGAGATGATAATTCAACTTAAATGGCAGCAGTTTATTTAGTGTGTACCTAACGCACAAGGATACGTTCACCGGTTGTTATTAAGCAATGCATCACCGTTTATTAAGTAAATGAAGCATATATTGCAAGTAGCAATGCACTGTTAAAAATAAAAATACGGTCATTTATAATTTCCGCCATCAGAAATACTATGCATCATATGAACTATGTTGAATATTAAAGGTGAGGGTGTCACACACACTAAAATAAATGAAACCGTCAAGGCGCATAAACATTCAGTAAAACCCCATGTACAATGCAAAAAAAGAAGCACTGGTAATACTATAGTTTACAAATGAACTGCCAGCTTCGGTGTCGTGTAACAGAAAAATCCCCAAACGAAATAACCATTGGGAAATTTCCCAATCATATCAATAAGTATTTCGTAATCGCAGTAAGCGTGATGGCTTACTACTGCTGCTACTGCCAACGCTACCGACACCGCTCCCGCTACCATTACCACTACTGCAACCACTACACCATATCTAAACCCTACCTGTACCACAACCGCTACCACTACCACGATCTCTACACTTACTGCTACCACTACCACTACCATAACAACTACCACTACCACTACTACCATAGCTATCACTACCGCTACCACCAATATCACTGCTACAACCACCGCAGTGAATACCACTACCGCTACCACCAATATCACTGCTACAACCACCGCAGTGAATACCACTACCGCTACCACCAATATCACTGCTACAACCACCGCAGTGAATACCACTACCGCTACCACCAATATCACTGCTACAACCACCGCAGTGAATACCACTACCGCTAACTCTACTACTGCTGCTACAATGACTATAACATTAGTACCACTATTAATATTGTCGTTGCAAGGTTGTTTATTCAGGGGGTAATGCTGAAGCTATTTCAAAGAAGCCGTGTTAGAAATACAGCAGCACATGGAGTGTCAACTTGTATTTGTCGTCTCAACTAACAGATAAGCATCAGACCTCCTCCTAATTGCAGTATTGCGTGTTAATGCAGGTGCAACCTTTTCTTTTACACTAAGTACATGTTGCTTTGACGGATCAAACGCCAATACAAGGATACCAGTCCGGATGTCTCTAATGCCAACGGTTGTTCAGGCGCGCCGTGAAGGGACATATACGTATTCCTTCATGTCATGGAATCAACATTTAATGCGTGAAATAACTAAAATAAACAGAGACAAACACGCAAACACATGGATACGCACTCACACACACGCACTTACGCACAAGCTCGTACGAATACATATACGGTCACGCGCGAACATGCACATACTCATACGAACGCAAGCAGGCATCGCGCTCCCACGTACGCACGCACGCACGCACGCACGCACGCACGTACACACAAATGCACCTGCTCCACAACACACAGGTGGTAGCACTACAAAAATATATTACCCAAAAAAGACCCTTAGTAATTATATATCCGTCAGATGGCGATGCGATACCGAGCACAACAAGTCGAGTAACGTAGACAGACAAAGGTTTTTGAATGGACAGCGGTAGCGTAGTAGATAGAACATCGGACTCTTGATTTACGGTTCGAATCCTCCTAATGGAGTTTCGAATCCTCCTACTCCTAGAGTAATAGTAGATGGTGAGATTTCAAACTGGAAATAATTTTTAATATATATAAATGATTTGGAGGATGACATATCTAGCAAAGTACTCAAATTTGCAGATGACACAAAAGTATTCAGAAAGGTTACTAATGATACAGATAAACAAAGTTTACAGGATGATCTAGAAAAATTAGTTAAATAATCAGAAAAATGGCAAATGTTATTCAATTTTGGGAAGTGTAAATGTATACACATAGGACGTGGAAATATGGACGAGGAATATAAAATGGGGGATGCTGTACTAGATAGAACCACACAAGAAAAGGATTTAGGAGTAACATTTAATGCTGACATGAAAATTTCAGAGCAATGTGGGATTGCTGCTTCGAAAGGAAATCAAATTCTAGGGCTAATTAGGAGAACTATGATATGGAGGCCATATCGTAAAAAAGACATAGATAAGCTAGAAAGAATACAACGAAGAGCAACTAAGATGATTCCAGAATTAAGAGACCTTAGTTACGAAAGTCGCTTATTACAATGTGGTTTGACAACACTAGAGACCAGGAGACTAAGAGGAGACCAAATTGAAGTGTTTAAAATAGTGAACGGTTATGAGGATGTTGATAGGAATATGTTCTTCAAACTTAAAGAAGGCAGTAGAACCAGAGGACACAGAGCAGCATTAGTTAAGGAGCAGTGTAGGTTGGACATGAGAAAGTACTCATTCTCACAGAGGATGATAAATGAATGGAACAAACTGCCAAATGATTGTGTTAATGCTATTAGTGTGAATATGTTAAAAAATATAATTGACGGATATCTGATAAGGGCGGGCTACACATAGGTGAGAAAATTGTTGGACTCTCGATAAGCCAATGGCTTCCTTGTCCACTTGCCATCTGAAACTTTTTGTTCGAGATGGCAATCTTGTTAAATCTTGTTAAATCTACTGGAGATTCGAATCCTCCTACTGGACGTTCGAATCCTCCTACTGGGGATTCGAAGCATAGGTAATTTATTCATTCCGTGTTGCCTCAGGAGTACCTGGCTATCGTTAGTGGTAGATATTGATAAACAGTATTTGATGTATCGGTGCTTTGAAGTTAATGAGGGTCAACGCTTAACGTGGATATTATGTTATCAAGTCAGCAATCACCTTAATGTTTTTACGAATGCTGGGTTTGTGCGTGTGCTGGGTGTTGTGTTACATATTTGTGAATCAGAAATACACACTCCGTTTATACTTGTGCAAGTGCATATGCACATGACGTGTGTGCGTGTGTATTTGTGTATCTGCGTGAGTTCACATTAAGTAGTTGAATCATGAAATTAAGATTTACGTTGATGCCCCTTCACTGCATACCGGAACAACTGCTATTGACAAGCGGAATTGTAGCCGTAACTTGTTGGAGTTTGAACTGATCCACTTCGTCAAAAAAATCAACCTTTTTCAAAAGTATCGCAGTGACAATTGCGGTCTGCTGCCTCGAAAAGTGGCACATGCGTTATCATGCGATACTGCAATTAGGAGCAGAAGCTGGTGCCTATTTTGTTGTTAGACAGCCTCTACAAGTGTACACTACATATACTGTAGTTCACACCAAGATGTTCGTTAGCATTACTTTGACATGAATCCACCTTGAAAACTACCACAATGTTAATAAACTATTTCTAAGAGCAAATGTATTCACTTAGCTATTAAGCGATTATTGTTAGTAATTTATTTGAATATAATTGTACCTTATGTCGTGTGACCAAAGTTGCTTTTAAATGACCAACTGCTCCTGGTGCTGCTGCTGCTGCTACTGCTACTGCTACTGCTACTGCTACTGCTACTGCTACTGCTACTGCTACTGCTACTGCTACTGCTACTGCTACTGCTACTGCTACTGCCGCTCAGACAGACGATGTGGGTGATCTGTCCAGTAATATGTTGATGTATTCAATTGGTTTATTGATTTATATCGATAGTGTAGGTAGAGTGAACGTGTCACATTTTACATCTTGCGAACTCATTAGGAATACTCTCCCAATGCAAACTATATTCTTCACGGTGGCCAATACATTAACTAAGGCATTACACTTTTGAAGCATAAAAATCCACAACCGAAATAACGATCGGGAAATTTCCCAAGCATATCAATGTGTAGTTCGTAATCACAGAAAGCTTGATGGCTTACTAATGCTGCTACTGCCACCACACTCATTACCACTACCACAACCACTGTATTGTATATACCGCTACTACTACCTCTACCGGTACCGGTACCACTGCCAATACCAATACCACTACCTCTACCTCTACCGGTACCACTGCCACTACCAATACCACTATCACTACCACTGCCACTACTGCTGCCAATACCACACTTCCATAACCACTACCATTACCTCTAAAACTATCACTCCTACTATAGCTACCACTACCTATTACGACGTACCCATTGACTTAGGCCTGGGAAATATTATGATCGTTAGTTAGTTTGAACACATGTCCGCGTTAAACCATCATTATAGACTTGTTGGTCAGACCGAAGCATTTCATCTGCATTGCAGTGGTGTGTCAAATTGATGTGTTGGATCAATCAGATGATCAATGTCGATTGCACAACAATCCAATAGGTCACGGGTCAGAACGCCATCGTCACGACAATCTTTCTTGTGTGAGCGAGTTGCATGTGATTATTACTGCAGCGTATGGTACACAATCACATAGTTGGATTTGCGGTTTGCGTCACCCGACGATAGTTTACTCTAACTGACTGTTTACATTAACTGTTGTCCATCCCCAAAGTTCACCAAATTGTTGGCGTGCGTGACGATTTTATTTAACTCTTACATCTTATATTCGGATATCCTGTTGTTCTGGGCGTCTGGACATAAACTACAATTAAACATATCTACAAGCAAAACTATGAAGGTCTACGAGCAATGCACCGACTACTCGAAAATATGGAACGTATACAGACTGTTTGCAAATCATAAACTGGCAAATTAGGTCAAGTATCGGGTCACTGACCAGCAAGTCAATTAAAATCTCAAGTCAATGGTCTCCAAGTCCAAGTCAAGAATATATTCATCTCTCTGAATTTCAAGTCAAATCCCAAGTCCCAGGGTTCACCATTCGACATGGTCTAGTTTTACTTACGATTCGAGCGTAGAAACTAGGCATGTCACAAACTGACAATTAAATGTCGCGCATTTATAAAAATATCGTAAATTTCACTGATGCTCAATTGTCTTCAATTAACATATCACAGTTCATACGGCGAGTTCCTGTTGGACATGCTCGATAAACAAGCGGACGTGGAATATAATTCGGGTTCTTTTCAATATTACGTATGTATGTTATCAGTCTGACAAGTGGCCATCACTCATAGTACTGCTGCTATTACTGATACTACTGATTCTACTGATACTGATATTACTACTGATACCAATTATAATAATCCTACTACTGCTTCATCTGGGGCTACTGGCGCTACATATGATAACGTTACTGCTGCTGCTAGAGCTACTACTGATAATACTGATATTAATATTACCAACAATACCAATAATGCTACTGCTACTACTGCCGCTGCTGCCGCTACTGTTGCTACCGTTGCTACTACTGTTAATTCTGTTACTACTGATACTAATGATAATATTTCTACTAATGCCATTACGGCCTCTAATGATGCTACTGACACTACATATGCTATTGCTACTGCTGCTACTACATTTAGAACATCTGCTACTGCTACAACTGATATTACTGATACTGCTGATTCTACTATTGTTACTGATACCAATAATATTACTCCTGTTACTGCCAGTGCTGCCGCTATTGAAGCTACTGACGTTACGTACGATATTGCTACTGCTGCTGCTACTACTGTTACTACATCCACTACTACTACTGCGCAGTTAGCTTGACTACAGTGAACGTATCAAGCAAATCCCTTGTTTGCCTCACAAGTACGTGATTCTTCATGTTCCATGCAGAACAAACCGATCACTCAAATTGTTAGTGACATTTCAAGAAAGCTATGCGGTTTATCAGCGCCGCAGTAGCTAAGCAATGTTTGACTACTAATATGCATACAATGGCTTCCACTTGATTATATATGTTGCTTTATCGAAAGAAATGGATCAATCCATAATATAACAATTAATTTATGAAATTAATGAAAATCTAAATTTTACGAAACTGCTTACACATGCACTCACCACACGCACGCACGCACGCACACACGCGCGCACGCACGCACGCACGCACGCACACACACACACACAGACACACGCATGTATGCACAAACAAAATATGTGTGTGTGTGTGTGTGTGCGTGCGTGCGTGCGTGCGTGCTCGTGCACGAGTGCGTGTGTAAGTGCGTGTGTGTGTTTTAAGTGTGAGTGTGTGTGTGTGTGCGCGCGCGTGTGGGTGCGTATGTGTGTGCGTGTGTGCGTCTGTGCGTGCATGCGTGTGTGTTCGTGGTGCGTGAACGTGCGTGTGTGTGCGTGTGTGTGTGAGCATTTATAGAGATATGAGTGGATATGCGCGTGGGCGTGAGTGCGTGTACATATATGTGTTAGCATGTGTATGTTTGTATATATGTGTTAGCATGTGTATGTTTGTATATATGTGTTAGCATGTGTATGTTTGTATCTGCGTGAGTTCACATTAAGCAGTTTCATGAAATTTAGATTTTCATTGATGCCCCTTCATTGTATGCCGGAACAATTGTTATTGACGGAATTGTAGCCATATATTGTTGCATTGTGAACTGATCCATACCTTCCGACAGAGCAACCCTTTTCAGTGATACCGTATGTGACAATTACGACCGGGTGCCTCGAAAAGTGGCACTTTGCTATGCGATACTGCAATTAGGAGCAAAGCTGGAGTGAATGTTTTTACGCGAAACTGCTTTTTGTAGCGTGTACTACATGAGCTGTAGTTCCCACTAAGATATCCGTTAGCATAACTTTTTAAAGAATCCACATTGTAAGCAACCGTAATGATAATGCACTACTTCTGAGGGGAAATGTGCACGTATACCTATTAATCAATTATAGTTAATAGCGACAAGAGTAATAGTATTTTTTATAAATGTACCTTATTTTGTGTGACAATTGCTGCTTTTCAATAGTTATTATTATTAATACCACAGCCACTGCCACTGCCACTGCCAGTGCCACTGCCACTGCCCCTGCCACTGCCACAGCCACTGCCACAGTAACTGCCACAGCCGTAGCCATAGCATCTGCCACTGCCACTGCCACTGCCACTGCCACTGCCACTGCCACTGCCACTGCCACTGCCACTGCCACTGCCACTGCCACTGCCACAGCCATTGTCACAGTCACATCCACTACCACAGCAAAAACAACAGCCATAACCACTGCTACAGCCACTGCCACAGTCACAGCCACAGCCACAGTCACAGTCACTGCCACAGCCACAGCCACAGCCACTGTCACAGCCACAGCCACTGCCACTACCAGAGTCACAGTCACTACCACTACCACAACAACTGCCACTGCCACTGCCACTGCCACTGCCACTGCCACAGCCACAGCCACAGCCACTGCCACTGCCACAGCCGCTGCCACAGCCATTATCACAGCCACAGCCACAACCACAGACACAACCACTGCCACTGCCACTGCCACAGCCATAGCCATATCCGCTGCCACCGCTACTGCCACTGCCACTGCCACTGCCACTGCCACTGCCACTGCCACTGCCACAGCCATTGCCACAGCCACTACCACTACCACTGCCACAGTCACTGCCACTGCCACTGCCACAGCCACTGCCACTGCCACAGCCGCTGCCACTGCCACTGCCATTGCCACATTCACTGCCACTGCACAGCCACTGCCACAGTCACTGCCATTGCCACTGCAGCTGCCACAGCCAGTGCCACAGTCACTGTAACTGCCACAGTCACTGCCACTGCCACTGCCACAGCCACAGCCACTGCCATTGTCATTGTCACTGCCACAATCACTGCACTGCCAATGCACTGCCACAATCACTGCCACTGCCACTGCACAGCCACTGCCACAGTCACTGCCACTGCCACAGCCACTGCCACTGCCACAGTCAATTCCACTGCCACTGCCACTGCCACAGTTACTGCCATATAACCATATGGTGCAGACCAAATTGATGTCCTCTGTTTAGATTCTTTAACAGCGTCATATATTTTTAAGGAACCTGGACGCTCTGAACACCTGAATATACCAACAGGAGATGTACAACGAATTTAGAAACCATTGCCATCACGTCGACATAGTTTGCGAATGGGCTCCAGTTAACGTAATCATTGAGTTTGCATTAAATATCTTGTTGTACCAACGATGCAACGATGTTACTACAGATCATTCGCTACGGAAATGATCTGGTACAAGTGCAGTGTGTATAATTAACTGTTGATATGTCGAGCCGCTTGCACACACGGATAAGGAGGTCGTGACTTACGAAAAAACGTTGACGTTCGTGTCAGCGAGATTCTTTTATTCCATTGTTGTGTTATCGACATTGATTATGTGATTATTCCGTGCACATCCAGCGGGCACGACACTGCAATGCATATACAGTGTTTGGTGTGACCAACGTGTCAATGTGTAATTAACGTTTATCGTGGATATATGTTCAAACGAACAAAAGAGAAAAACATTTCCCACGCCTATGTCAATGTGTACTTCTTAATCGCAGTCAACACGTCAGCTGATAAATTCCTCTACACAACGCTATCGCTAACACAGTAATTACGATGACCGTTATATTTTACGCAATCACTACAACTACTACTACAACTAGCGTTATAACTGCTGCTGCTACTTCTGCCAATGCTACTGCTTGATAACAATAACACTAATATTAATAATAATAAAATAGCAATAATGTTAACAATAATATTAATATTGTGGCAATGGCTGTGACAGTGGCAGTGGCTGTGGCAGTGGCTGTTGCAGTGGCTGTGGCTGTGGCTGTGGCTGTGGCTGTGGCAGTGGCAGTGGCAGTGGCTGTGACTGTCGCAGTGGCTGTGGCAGTGACTGTGGCAGTGGCTGTGGCAGTGGCTGTGGCAGTGGCTGTGGCTGTGGCTGTGGCAGTGACTGTGGCAGTGACTGCGTCAGTGGCTGTAGCAATGGCAGGGGCATTGACTGTGTCAGTGGTTGTGGCAGTGTCAGTGGCTGTGGCAGTGTCTATGTCAGTAGCTATGGCAGTGGCAGTGGCAGTGATTGTGTCACTGGTTGTGGCAGTGTCAGCTGCAGTTGCAGTGGCTGTGGTTGTGGCTATGGCAGTTACAGTGGTTTTGGCAGTGGCAGCGGTAGTGTCAATGACTGTGGCAGTGACAGTTGCAGTGTTTGTCACAGTAGCAGTGGCCGTGGCCGTAGCCCTAGTCTTAGCCGTATACCGAGTTGTAGTCGTAGTATCAGGTTTAATGAGAAATAACTGTGTTAGCATTTTAAAACCGTGGGTACTTTTATTAACACGTTGTGTTTAATACAATAAAAAACTAACATTGCGCTAAACTCACCAGGAAACCCAACTCAACAGTGCACCAAAACAAAAGTGTTAGAGAGTTTCTAGTAAGTTTAACAAATCAGTCATAAACATCGATCGGTACGTTGAGGAGTTATGGAGGATAAGATGTATTTACCGTATGTAGCATAGTCCATCAAGTTATATTTCGCAAGCAGTCTTGGTTTGCACTCAATGATATATTTCATTTCTTATTTTGTCTCCTCTTCCAAATTATGAAGCAAGCCGATTTTCGTGGTCCCTCTTCACACATCCTTCATATTACATCGGTGTTCTTCTTATCCTACTTTGTTCCAGACCAACGTTTCCTATCTTCTTCTATCTGAAACATTGTGGCAAATAATCCAGCCTTCATATAAGTTCCTTCTTCACCCTGCTCATTATCTGAACAATTGTTTACTAATCATTTTCCTTTAGTTTTTTTCATGTCAGGGTTCCCACATACCCACTGAATACCGCCACATGACATCAGTCAACATTCTACCAAATATTTAAGAATATAAATTTGTCAATGCCAGTTTTTCCAACTCACACAGCGAATATAACCAAGAAAGCTTTCTTTACTGTTTAATTCAGATGTTTCCTTCCACTGTTTTTATACTGCAACAGCTGTTTGGAACTAACCTCCATTGTACAGACTTGTCATGAAGTCAACGACGTTTGCACCTAAATTACCCAATTAATACAATTAAGATGTTTATTCATCATTCCTTATGTGTGTATCTACCAGTTTGCATCTATCCACAACACATCCGTCCTCGCCAAGTTCGGAAGCCTAACTTCGGCGGAAAATACTGTGCCTTTCTATTCTGATGTCCCTGAAGTTATATTCTTTCATCAGCCACCACTGCCAGGTCGTCCGCATACATTATCTTAAAATTAATCCAAATTATCCACCCGTGATTACAATGATAGAAGGAAGAAAAAATTATTAAAATGGACCCCTTAACACATGCCACTGCCGATGAAAGTGTACATAGAACCTACGTTGAGCACGAATACACGTTCCAAGGCGCAGTTAGTGACACCTGACTTCCCGATACTGGCATTGGCTGGTCAAACAACAAATCAGCGAAGCGTGTATCACGAACTGTCACTACGATATCCGTGTAGTTATTAAGTCTTTCAGATTCCGAGCCAGCGTATTTGCTGCTTGCCGTAGCAAACTGTACAATGCTGACTTATTGGCTGCTGTTGACCATCTTGTTGACTGTTCGACTGTCACCTTCATACTCTTGGACTAACTGGTCACCGTGGAGCGCATGCAGTCGTCCGTGTGGTAATTCAGGCGTGCGGAGCCGTACTCGAACGTGTACGTATTGGTACAGTCGGCGGTGTGGTTCCAGGTCAAGGCAAACACAACCGTGCAACAGACTGGTCTGCCACAATGGAGGTATTCCCAGATCCGGATACTGCGACTGCCAGGACGAGTACTGGGGAACGTGTTGCAGCCATAGTAAGTAGAATAATCTGAGTCACGCTTACAAAGAAGCGACATACTTGTTGGTGTGATTTCTCTGTAGTAAATGAACTGAAGTAAATGTCATGCGCTTGAATGCGAGCTTCTTCTCTTACTCAATACAACCTTTGCGGTGTGTTCGAAATATGTATCAATGTATGGTTTAGGTAAAATTTCAACGCCAGAGAAGGTGTTATAAAATTAGGTTGTTGCTACACATTACTACATTTTTTTTAATGAATTCTATGAGGGCTTACCTTATATGGTGCGATGGTGCGGAACTATTTACAACACAGACGGTGCATATGTAAAGGATGTTAACATAGAACAAAATTATGCTGTTCAGTATGTTTAATGCAAATAAGACAACTATTTATTAATTAGCCATGTGATGTGTGTTGCTAATAACCACGTGATGTGGGTTGGAATGACATAATACATTAATCCCGAGGCTAATGTTTTAATTCAAATTGGTATATTGCCTCTGTCCTTTCAAATACAGCCACAAACGCATTATACCTTTATTAATTTTGTCACGACACATCAGTGAACTGCCAATGAGGAGTGAATATAAAAGTTTCTTTCAATGCAAGAAATAACATACTGAAAATCGGTGCATTGTTCCGTATTGATTCGATGTGTGAATGTGTTTTTTTATCTGCGTTAGTTCGCATTAAGATATGTTATCATGACATGTAGGTGTATGTTCATATTCTCGGCCATTCTTGTGGATTCTTCGAAGTTATTCGTCCCTTCGCAGGTCGCTGGAATAATCTATGTATTGTAGACGTGCAATCTGATTTGGTAGATTGACATAGATATATTTTGAATGACACCTTTAGCCCTACAAAGGAACCATTACCTAGTGGAACCGAAGGTTACCATTATAGCCCACTGCCTCGGAAAGTGGTGATTGAACTATCTTAAAATATTGCATTGAGGTATAGTGAAGGCGGCTTGCAAAATAATAGTTATTTGGCAGACAAAAACATCAACGTTTTATGTGGTTTCATGGAGCCATGCAAAATAAAACACTTCCGACCCTTCACTGGGAGGTCAAATATTGGCAATATCGAGCCGATTATGTTTTTTTAACATGAAACTCTTGTTTTTCGCATTACTGTGTACACGTTAATATTTTGATAGTAGGTTGATTTTTTACAGTGTGGGCAAAATCAGGATTCCGAAATCGCCCGCGCTATTCCTATTTTTTCGCTAGAATTCGATCGATCTTAAATTTGGCAAATATTAACCTACCATGACATGTTATACACAAAAATTACTTGAAACATTCCTAGAATACATGTGAAAAATAATGCTAATTCTTATGCTAACACAACTTTCACGGAATAACCTAGGGGTTATATTGTTTTCCGCTCAATAGCTCCAACAAGGACTGTAATTCCAGAAACAATGCAATGTGGTGGTGTTGCCATATCTATGTGTGAATCTCTGCTTAACAATTGTCAGTCTTCTGATGTTTGTCTAAGGAACATTTCGTATGCTGCTAATGACTGTTTTGAAAGCATCTTTATCGAGTTACAGGTTAGTAAACACGAAAAAATCAATGTCGGTTGTATGTATAGAGCGCCGAATACCAGTATCAGCAAATAGATTGACAATCTCTCATTCATACTGGGAAATCTCACCAGTAAAATTGTACACATATGTGGTGATTACAACATAGATCTATTTCACTGCGAAGAGCTAGCTGAAACAAAATATTTCCTTGATGAAATGTTTAGCTCTGGGTTATATCCCTTGATCACCAACACGAATAAGAGGCACGAGTGCTACTATAATATATAACATTTTCTGTTCTGAGCTGTGTAGAAACAAAGTGTGCGGCATTGTTTTAAGCGATGCTGCAGACCATATGCCAATTTTCGTTCTGTGTGACAACAGCACTAATGTGGTTAATCATGAAGATCCAACAGTTAAATAGAAAAGAAAATTAGATGAAGATTCATTAAACAGACTTGAGCACGACATAAAAGATATAAACTGGGAAAAACAAAACGGAATGATAAACCTTGGTTAACAAGAGGGCTAAAAATGCCTGCATAAAGAAAAATAACCTGTACTTAGCGTTTCTAAAAGATAGGTCAGAATTAACAGAAAGTCGCTACAAAAAGTACAAAAACAAGTTAACAAAACTTTTATGTCTAGAAAAGAAGAATTATTACAGAAAAAACTCGAAGATTGTAAAACTAACACAAGAGAGACTTGGAAAATTCTTAACAACATAATAGGTAAAAGAAAATCTGAAACAAAATATTCCAACGAATTTCGTGTTGGTGAAAATCGAGTAGTATTAGAAAGTAAAGAAATAGCTAACCATTTCAACAAATTCTTTGTTGACATAAGTACCAATTTATCAAACCTTATAGAACCCTGCCCGGAAACAAAGCTCACTGACTTCGTAAAAAGTAACGTATCACAATCAATGTATATACACCCAGTTACTGAGCAAGAAGTACTTGACATTGTATCTGGGTGCAAAAGTAAACCTTCATACGGACACGATGAGATCAGCATGGAAACAATTAAGCATGTAATAAAACAAATTGTAGAACCGCTAACCCACGTTTTTAATAGATCATTGATCTGCGGATCATTTCCAAATGATATGAAATTGGCAAACATCATTCCTGTATTTAAGTCAGGTGA
Source organism: Lamellibrachia satsuma (assembly GCA_033239005.1). Lineage (NCBI taxonomy): Eukaryota > Metazoa > Annelida > Polychaeta > Sabellida > Siboglinidae > Lamellibrachia > Lamellibrachia satsuma. The sequence continues at coordinate 431,949 of BSQZ01000072.1, read as the reverse complement.
TCGTTTTAAATTTTCTAATTATAGACCTATATCTCTTTTATCCCAATTTTCAAAACATACTTGAACAAATATTCATCAAAAGGCTAACATCTTTCATTGAAGCACAACACATACTGTCAGACGGGCAGTATGGCTTCAGACGTAATCATTCGACTTCACTAGTTCTAACTGAATTTGTCGAAAAGGTTACTTCTGCAATGGATAAATCCCAAAGTACGATTAGTGTCTTTATCGATCTAAAAAAGCTTTCGACATCGTTGGCCACAACATATTGCTACGTAAATTGCAATGCTATGGAATAAGGGGTTTAGCTCTGGAATGGATAAAAAGTTAATTATCCAACGGTAGACAATATGTATCCTACAATAATAGTAACTCAGAATTCAAGGAAATCAAGTGTGGAATCCCGCAAGGATCAATCCTTGGCCCATTACTATTTATCTTGTACATAAATGACATGTCCGATGTTTCCAAACTACATCATATTATTCTATTTGCAGATGATACTAAATTTTTCACTCGGCTAATAATATTGATGATGTAACCAATGTCGTTAGCAACGAACTAAAACAACTAGGCCTATGGTTCAGAGCGAACAAATTATCGCTCAATGTGAACAAAACAAATTGTATAATGCTTAACAATAAAAAACCACCTAGAATAGATGTGCATATAGTTTTTAATGGAACAAACATTTGACATACAAAATTCCTTGGAGTAATTATTGATGAAAACCTAACATGAAGAGAACATATAAAAATGGTTGAAACAAAAGTATTAAAAAGCATAGCAGTTTTGTATAAAACTATGCGTGTTCTTGATTGTCAAACGTTACACACATTATATCAATCACTTGTTGAACCACATATGTCATATTGCTGTGAGATATGTGGAAATACGTATCAATCCAGACTAAAGAAACTATTTGTGTTACAGAAAAAAGCTATATGGATTATTTAAAACCTAAATTACCATGATCATACATCTGTATTTTTCCATAACTCATAAATTCTTAAATTTCATGATTTAGTTACATACAAGATTATGATTATACTCTATAAAGCAAATAATCATTCTTAAAATGGTCGTGTTCAAACATTCTTTAAACCAACCGAAGCTATACACATGTATGATACCAGACAAAGCAAAATGTTTTATGTTAAAAAAACTAACACCACCCTCAGACTACTGTCACTCACTGTCAAAGGTATAAAAACGTGTTATGCTTTTGTTAGCCAAGTATCTATAATCGAATGGATTTTAGCGTAAGTTGAAATACACCGAGTCCTTTTGTTTTGTTTGCACAGTGTTCTGCGTATTCGCTACGTAGTAGGCTTTTTTTGGCTTATGCGAGCTTAGTACATAGAACACAGTTAGCAAGTATATTATCGTCAACATTAAATTAAAACCTAAGTAATCCAGTTATTTAATTACTTAGAAATAAAGAGTTCTTTTGGACACAAAAACAGCCTTATTCAAAGCTAACGTAGAAAGATGAAAACACCATAAACAACAATAATCAAACACAATTTAAATGCTGTGATGGCGCCGTCCAAATGGCAGGAAAATGCCACCAGGCTTGTAGTTTGTGGGAGTTGTAGCAACTGGGTAGACTTCGTCAAGTCCGGGTGTGAGAAGACCTGGGCTGAAGTTCAGGCGGATATTTTTAGTTTTGAGTGTACGGGATGTGCGAAGATGAAGGGACTAGATGTGTTGTTTCACTGGTGGGAAGGGAAGAGGTGGGTTGTGCCTGTTGTTCCGGTAGGGGACAGTGGATGATACAGTGGGGGGAGGTGACGAGAGAGATGATAGGGAAAGCTCACCTCAGCCTGGGAAGAGGCTGAGGCTGAGAGGAGGTAAGGTGACAGAGCGGAAGGAGACAGGACGGGAAGAGACGGGGCGCAAGGGACCGGGAGGGAAGACGATGGGAACGAACGAGACGGGGGGGGAATCACCAGGAGCGCAATATTGCTAGGAGACGGGAGGGAAAGGTGACATGTTGATGGGCGAGAGGTAGATGTACAACAGCCTACCAGGTGACACGACTGCGGGACAAAATGTAACGGAAGGGATCCAACCCGAAAGCTAATCTGAGGTAGTGCTAGAGGAGGTGAGGATGAGAGCGAGAGTGTTGGGATTCGATAATCAGGACAAAGCACTAAGCACGGGGGAAGACGTTGTGGTTTGTTTTCCAGGGGTAAAAATAGAGGCTATCAGAGAGAGGGTGAACAAAAGTTTGGGTCCGGGCAAGGGAGGTTCTATTTTAGTACAAGTGGAGGCTAACAAAGCAGAGAGGGAGGGTACAATTGCTATAGTTAGGAAATACAGGCAGTTAGTTAGAAGTGCTAAGCAGACACGGGTTGAGCAGATAATTATGTTAGTGAATCTACCGGTAATGGGAAGCAGGGGATAGGGATGTCGAAATTGCTGGAGGATGACAAGTAACACGTTAGTTCAGCAATCATGCAGGGAAGAGGAAGTTGGATTTATGGGGATGTTTTGTTGGGAGGGCTGATATGTACATGATGTATTGGCGTCATCGTAGTGGAAAGGGTGCAGCAGTGCTTGATGATGAAATATCAACAGCAGTCGAGAGGGAAGAATTCGTGTGTCGCCACCACATCACGCTACGATACTACTTCGTATGACGCTGACACTTCCGCTGACATCACGTGTGACTGCTCCGTGTGACGCCCTTTCGTTCGTCGTCCCTTTAGTTGCTGCATCGCTTGGTGGGCAAGCCGACCCTATACGACAGTGAGGTTGGGTCCACATATTGAGGTAACGAATTGGAACACACCCCGGTATATCATCACCGTGATAATATATCAGTGTATTCCTGTGGATTCACGGAACTGTGAATCTTCGTTGATCTGTCAAATCGTGATGAAAACTATGCCCTGATAAAGGATCTGTATACCACGCCAGTTCTCACCTGGAAAGCCTTGGGGCCCAAAACATGTTGCTGCTAACTCTTGTATTGCCGTTTGGGAGACCTGGTCACCAATGTAGCAATGAAGTGTGGATGAAGTTTTTTTCAATTGTAGGGTGTGTGTAGCCACATCCCTACCAGTTTACCGGTGTTACAGGGTCATCTGAATGAGAGTCCGTTTAATGTACATAGGGAGAGCGGGTGTAGCGGCGTTGTAGTTAGAAGAGACTTGATCCGTAAAACACCCTCCGAGATAGCATAAAACGAAACAATGATAGAAAAGACGTTCGACATCGAGTTATTTCTTCATAAAGGGAGGTCTGTTAAATCGAAACTTTTAACGGCGAGAAGGACAGGAAGATTGGTCTCAGTTAGAGGTCCAATCGGTGTATCGTAGGCAGATTCTGCGAGTAGGTCATGAAGCCATATTAACGGGACACTTGGGTGTTAAGAGGACCGCCGATCGAATTCTTAGGAATTTCTTTTGGCCTGGAATATTTGGTGAAGTAACTCGGTTCTGTCAATCATGTGAAGTTCAAGGAAGGTCAACGGAGACATTGTGAAGGTTGCTCCGGTAAATGACCCGATAATAGTTGAGCTACACCAGCTGGTTTGTCTGCCTCCGTACTTTTATATTCCATTCAGTTGGGAGTATTGTTACTCGTTTACATACGTTTGACTGTTCGATTTCTGCAAAGCGAAAGATAAAATAGCGACTACAGCTACTGAGTGCATTAGAGGGAGAAGTAAAGTTGGAGGAGATTTGGGATGCAGAAGTAGGGAGAGCAACGAAGAAGATGACGAGAGGCCGAGCAACAGGTCTTGATGAAGTGCGAGTGAAGATACTGGTGATGGTTGAACGTGTTGGGGTTAGGTGGACGAGGACAGGGAATATCAGAGGAATTCAGGGTTAACGTCGGCCTGGGATAGGGGAGTGCGCTAAGCATATTATTGTTCATCGAAGTAGTGGAGGTCATCAGCAGGATACAAGATACTGATACAGATGACCTGACGGTAGAAGCGGACAGTGAGGCAGACCTTCAAGAACTGTTCGTGGAGTGGAAGTAAATATTTGGCAGACATGGACTGAGAGTAAGTCTGGTAAACGCAGGTGCTTTGGGTCGGGCAGCAGAACAAATTTCAAGGTATAAGACTGGAAGAAGGGAAGACACTGACACAACAAGACGGCGTAATGTACCTGGGTGGAGCGGTTTGCGGGGACGCAGGAGAATTAAAGCTGGAGCGAATGCGTGGAGGAAAGTAGAAAGGGTGATGGGAGATATACATATATGTCCGAAGCTAAAAGGAAAAGTGCTTAGATCATGCGTAACACCAGCCTGCCTATACGGCCTAGAGACCATAGCGATGACGGAAAAACAAAAGATAAATTGCATGTTTGCGAGAATAACTGGATAAGACCAACCGCGGAAGTCAACAAAAACAGAGAAGCGAAGAAGGGAGGAGCTGACGGAGGAAGTTATTGTGAAAGAGAATCTCAGGAAGAAGCTGGTGAGGAGCCGGTTAAAGTGGACTGGACATGTGGAAAGAATGGAAGGGGAACGGTCGACGAAGAGAGCGGATGCGCTTAGAGTGGAGGGTAGAATGAGAAGAGGAAGACCGAGACTGAGATGGGAGGACTGTGTGAAGAGATATTTGGCGGAAGTGGGAGGTGTGTGAAGAATAAGACCGATGGAAAGGGTTGAGTGAAGACAGTTTGTGACGACGACAGTGTCATCAGTGACGAAGAACAAGGAAAAACAAAAATCGACGACCGATGTCGGTGCCTGCTTCACCCCGGACTTCAGGAATAAAGTTGAGGAGATCAACAACATATACTATTCCCAAAGTTATATATCGACAACAGGTCTATCACTTCACTCATTCATTGGTCATTATAATAATGTGTCTGAAATTATACGGGCGGTTCCCTGGGTTTTTCGGAAAAGCAGCGAGTATTTAAAATTGTTAGACGTTGGTAGCGATAATGTTTGCAGCGCACAATAGTAAAGTAGGAAATTTTTATGTCCACGATGTTGTCCATGTCACGGTCAAAGCGTGATTGTCAATGTGTCATCGATCACATACATTCTTACATCCACAGTTATATCGCTTAAATAAAATAACAAGTCAAAACAATGAATAAACAAAATAAAACATAAATAAATACATACATAGCACATGCTATTGCAATTCTCAGAACATCAAGCAATTCAAAAATCCTACTTTTTAAAATAATAATAATAATAAAAATACAAATTATAAATAAATGTATTAATTTAAATCAAAACAATTAAACAAAACCATCAATTTATAACTGGCAGCTGTTCCGTCATGCGCTACAGTAACAGAAAGTCACCTGAGTACGTAACTGTTCGGCGAGTGACGTCTGCAAGCCCCAGTGCATCACTGGCTGCCTTCCGTCACCACCGGGGCGAGCGACTGGATAAAGCTACCAACATAAGCCCAATCGGAATGCTAGTGGTTATCTGCTACATAACCAGCGAAGCGAGTCTAACAAAAAATCAAAGCAGAATAAAACGCTGAACGCTGGTGACTAGGAAGCGCTCCAGTGTGTACGGTACACGTCACAATTGTGCAGTAGCAGCTTGAGAGGGTCGCACATATATGGCGATACACATTTAACGAGATACATTTAAGTAACTACGACCACACTAGAACGATGACCATCTGTCGGTGGTGGATTGTCCTGTGGCTAATGCTACTCCTTGTCGGAAGACACGATGCCTGGAGGAGCAGGAGGAGGAGGAATAGTTGTTCAAGGGTTAACTGTGCGTGGGGCAGTTGGTCAGCATGGAGCGCCTGTAGTGATCGGTGTGGCAACACCGGCACGCAGAGTCGGAGTCGGGGGATATCGAGGTCCTCCTCTTGCGGCGGTTCTGGTTGTTCCGGTGAGAGCAGCCAAACCCAGGACTGCAACAGGTTCTGCGACAACGGCGGCACCCCGCAGTCCGGACACTGCGGCAACTGCACGGACGAGTTCTGGGGCACATGCTGTGACAAACGTAAGTATAAACTAGTCATGAACATAAATATAAGTAGCGAGAGTGTAACGTGTGTTCAATTCTTTGAGACTCGTCACTGTCATATGTATGCCAATGAGGTTTTACCTATATCCATCATGCATCTAATTACGTCATGATAAGAATATTTACAGCAGTAGCAGTAGCGGTAGCGGTAGCTGCAGCGGCAGCGGCAGCGGCAGCAGCAGTGGTACAACTCCGCGTGAATTGTGGAAGCAGCTCGCGTAGGATTAAGCGGCTTCACTAAAACTATAGCTATCATCTCGACTACGACTGCTATTTATGTGGGAAATATGACTTGAAACATTGATTACTGCCAACGATATTTTGGTCACACCGAAGCATATGCAATTATCTCCACTGAGGAATTGTATAAAATGGGCGTGAATGTGTAATCAGATGATCTTCGATGGATGCGGTCTACGTACTGAGTTGATAACAGCACAATTTAATAACTAGTTAAAAGTAGACTTGTCACTAGTCAAAAAGCCAAAGTGTGTTTGTCAATCACGACGATCTTATCTGTGTGAGCGAGCGACGTAGCGTGTTGACACTTAATTATATACACATCATTCGCATGTGATTTTTTATTGGGGCATTGAATTCAAAGTCGCATTGGTGTATTTGCTGTTGCGTTCGTAAGCAGGCTAGTTACACTCAAGCTACACATTGACATAATAATTATGTTTCCTCAACCCAACTTTTACCAACAGATTTTTATCCTGAATGTTTAGATTTTACTTGACTATGTTAGTTTGTTTTTCCAAGGTGTTCCGAATGTCCAGTCATCAACTAACCTTAATTTGTTTTAACTTGCGGATACAAAAAAATTAAGCAGATGCAGCTTCAGCAGCAACTGCATTAGAAGCTGCAGGTGTAATAGTTACAGCAGATCAACGTATCGGCGTGGTGGTTCAATGTATTAGTGTGATTATCCAATGTAATGTAATGGTATGTGGTATGTAATGGTGTGGTATTTAATAGTACTGATTTGTAGGACTATGGTGGGTCAAATCATTTGTACGGTGGAACAATGTATCGGTGTGGTGGTTTAAAACTAGCGAATCCGGTTCGTTGATGTCCAAACATGTAGTGAGTAAATACTGTATGTAATAGCCGAAGTCGGTTTAATTCAAAAGCGCTTATTTTTGTTCATATCATGGAAATAATTTACTTTAGTTATTAAATTGGGTAAGGCTCAAACTAGTGGATATCCAAAACAGCAAACACTTCATGGAGACAAGGCTGATCATTGACATGACTTCCATCCTCTTGCTGATCAACGTTTTCCATTTTCACTACAAATGTTGGATAAAGGATTACACAATTTAATAGTCTGTCTGATGATTTCACAAAAACAACATAAATTTTTTTACAAACATACTAGCATGTTGTTATGAATAGTAATAATTTTCGCAAAATGACTGTAAGATGAGACGTGCAAACAATCGAACTGAGGAGGGACCTTCCGTGCATTCATGCGTAGCATTCGTTTACACTACACATATAAGTAAAGGGGCTATTCAATATCATCTACCAGATTAGGCGAAAGGAGAATACAACCAGTGATTGCATAACACGACGTAATTACTTAACCATATTCATACTTCAATGCCTGACTTTGAAACACTATATATGCATAGAGGTGTGGTTGATTGTTGGTCATCTATGCATTACATAATGACTAGGTTTTGCATGAACACCACGTGTTGTGCCTGTTTGTACATGTTATGAGTGCCTTCACATTATGACGGTGATAACAGTGTTACTTCGTTTTTTGTGGAAGTCTGTTGTTAGTCCAGGAGCATTAGGGTTGAACATGGATATAAATAATGCAACGCTAATTTGTTCATGATAGTTGTAAAATACCATATTGAACAATATATCAAAAGTACAAACACTCTTACATCCACAGTTATGCAATTTAAGTAAGATAAACTATACCAGTTAAAACAAAGGGTTAACACAATAAAAAAATAATCACATACATGGCATATGTTATTACAATTATAAAAAACATCAATCATTTTATAACTCCTATTATTTAATAGTAATTGTAATAATAACACATATTCTAAAATTATAAATAAATACATAAAGTTAAATAAAAACCATTAAAAAAATCACCAATTAACAATTTATAAAACATCAACATTTGCTGGCCTCTCAAGGTAAACATGTTCACAGTTATTTGTACAAATCCTTTTCAGAATTACAAATTCTTCATTATAAATAAATAGATAAGTAAAACAATTGCTAAATAAACTCCATTCAATAAAGCCATCAATTTATGAATTCTAAAATATCAACATTTGCAAGCCTGTCATGTTCAAGTTATAAACTTAAAATGATGCGTCCTCGTAACGTGTTAATTATTGAACATATTAAGCAGACACACACATTTTCACTTAGGAAAACATAGAAAATGCGGCAAGTGACTCCTGGGTCAAAGATCATATTGTTTCAGATATATAAATTAAATCCAGCCATCCCAGGCTATCCACCAGTCAGCGCATTGCTTATGGGCCAACGTTCCAGGTTTTCGATAAGTCAGTGAACCTATGTGCCTGTATATCATTTTAGGTATACGAGCAGTCAGTGCAATACTTCGTTCCTGGTTTTCTGCCATTCAATGCAATGTCTATGGGCCAACGTTACAGGATTTCGACAAGTCAGTGCAATATTTAAGGGTCTACCTTCCTGGTTTTCGATCAGTCAGTGCAGTGCCTATGGGCCAACGTTCGAGGTTTCCGACCAGTCAGTTATATGCCTATGGACCAACACTCCATTCCGTAATATATCTATCGGAATTGAAACCGCAATGTGCTATGGAATTACTACCCATCTACGTAGAGAAAGCGTTCCCAAAGCAAAGACGACTGAAGACAGTTGGCAAGGCGAACCAGCATGGCTTCTTGTGTCACTAGTGATGTTCGCAAACATGTTTTCTCCACTTTATTTGTTACTAACCGAGTTACTCGCCATTGCACGTGAAGAAGAGGAAGTCATTGCAGAAGCCGATGATCCCTTTGCACTTTAAAGTCAAATTTTGGTAAGGCAATGGCTATGGTAATGCCAACTTCCCCCAAATCATGTACAACTGCCGGTTTCACAATGCGTTCGTATCGTACAAAGGAACTCTTGTAGACATTTGACTATGATCACGTAAACTGGAGCAATCAAAAATGTGCACTCCCCAGTATGTGTAGGCATATTTCAAATTGTTGTTACTGAACACAACAATTCTGGAAGAGGCACTTCTCCTTTATTTACGCACGTCACGTGTAAGTCAATTTCCAAACGTTGTATGATGTAACATACACTTTCTGAAAGGCATTTATAAAAGTAATCCATTGGTACTTAGCTGTATAACATGGGAGTTCATTTAACGGTATTATCTTAAATGGGTTATTGTTTTGAACACTGGCTCATGTTACGGGAGAATGACCCACCAACGTGTGGTCTTCGGGTGTCTATGTGCGCGCCCCTTTGGCCTCCCCATGTGTGTGTGTGCCCCTTTGGCCTCCCCATGTGTGTGTGTGCCCCTTTGGCCTCCCCATGTGTGTGTGCCCCTTTGACCTCCCCATGTGTGTGTGCCCCTTTGGTCTCCCCATGTGTGTGTGTGCCCCTTTGGCCTCCCCATGTGTGTGTGCCCCTTTGACCTCCCCATGTGTGTGTGCCCCTTTGGTCTCCCCATGTGTGTGTGCCCCTTTGGCCTCCCCATGTGTGTGTGCCCCTTTGGCCTCCCCATGTGTGTGTGCCCCTTTGGCCTCCCCCTGTGTGTGTGCCCCTTTGGTCTCCCCATGTGTGTGTGCCCTTTGGTCTCCCCCATGTGTGTGTGTGCCCCTTTGGCCTCCCCATGTGTGTGTGCCCCTTTGGTCTCCCCATGTGTGTGTGCCCCTTTGGCCTCCCCATGTGTGTGTGCCCCTTTGGCCTCCCCATGTGTGTGTGCCCCTTTGGCCTCCCCATGTGTGTGTGCCCCTTTGGCCTCCCCATGTGTGTGTGCCCCTTTGGCCTCCCCGTGTGTGTGTGTGCCCCTTTGGCCTCTCCATGTGTGTGTGCCCTTTGGCCTCCCCCATGTGTGTGTGCCCCTTTGGTCTCCCCATGTGTGTGTGCCCCTTTGGTCTCCCCAGTTGTGTGTGTGCCCCTTTGGCCTCCCCATGTGTGTGTGCCCCTTTGGTCTCCCCCATGTGTGTGTGCCCCTTTGGCCTCCCCATGTGTGTGTGCCCCTTGGCCTCCCCATGTGTGTGTGCCCCTTTGGCCTCCCCCATGTGTGTGTGTGCCCCTTTGGCCTCCCCATGTGTGTGTGCCCCTTTGGTCTCCCCCATGTGTGTGTGCCCCTTTGGCCTCCCCATGTGTGTGTGCCCCTTTGGCCTCCCCATGTGTGTGTGCCCCTTTGGCCTCCCCATGTGTGTGTGCCCCTTTGGCCTCCCCATGTGTGTGTGCCCCTTTGGCCTCCCCGTGTGTGTGTGCCCCTTTGGCCTCTCCATGTGTGTGTGCCCCTTTGCCCTCCCCATGTGTGTGTGCCCCTTTGGTCTCCCCATGTGTGTGTGCCCCTTTGGTCTCCCCATGTGTGTGTGTGCCCCTTTGGCCTCCCCATGTGTGTGTGCCCCTTTGGTCTCCCCATGTGTGTGTGCCCCTTTGGCCTCCCCATGTGTGTGTGCCCCTTTGGCCTCCCCATGTGTGTGTGCCCCTTTGGCCTCCCCATGTGTGTGTGTGCCCCTTTGGCCTCTCCATGTGTGTGTGCCCCTTTGGCCTCCCCATGTGCAAGAACCTAGATACCCCTTTGTCTGTTATGTCATATCGTTACCCAAGTCAATGCATGCGCACTATGCTTCATATCGCAGCTGTTCCGGCGTGCGTCACAATAACAACACAGTTGCATGGGTATTATCTGGTTGGCGATTGACGTCCGCAAACACCAGTTCATTATTGGCTGCCTCCAGGCACCAACGGTGCTAGCGACTGGATAACTGTGCAGTAGCTATTTTATATTGTCAGAAATAAATGGCGAGATACATTTAACGAGATACATTTATAACTCAGACCGCACTAGAACGATGACCATACGTCAGCTGTGGCTTGTCCTGTGGCTTGTGCTACTGCTGGTTGGTCACAGAATAGGAACGTGGTGGTCCGGGAGGAGTAGTAGTTGTTCATGGCACACGGAGTCCGACTAGAAGTTGGAGTGGACTATTTTCCGTCGGTTCTAGGTGGTTGTTCTAGCCTCTCCAGACAAACCCAGGAGTGCACCCCGTAGCTTGGATACTGCGGCAGCTGGGATAGATATTTATATTTTCTCACTCAAGAAATATGTTTTCTCACTCAAGAAATATGTTTTCTCACTCAAGAAAGATAGTAGAAATAGAATATATGAGGTAACATGTGTAAAGGACCAGTGTAGATTGGATAACAGGAAGTACTTGTTCCCACAAAGGACAATAAATGATTGGAACAAATTATCCACAAATTGTGTAAATTTAATGTTAGCAGCGTGAATATATTCGAAAACTAGGTTGACACGTATCTCGGGAGGGCGGGTTACACATAACAGTAGGACTCTCGATAAGCCGATTGCTTCATTTTCCATTTGCCATCTGGGCCTGTGTTTGGATGGCAATCTTGTTAGATATTGCTAAATATTGTTAAATCTTGTTAAACCGCACGGACGATTTATGGGGCACGTGCTGACAAACGTTAGTATGGAAAGTCTCGCCGTGGACATAAATATAAGTCGTAAGAGTTTAACATACGTTCATTTCTTTGAAACTACGTATATTTAACCTGCTACTACTTACATCGTGATAAGAACATTTGTGGCAGTAGCCGTAGCGGCAGCGGCAGCGGCAGCGGCAGCGGCAGATGTACAACTCCGCGGGAATTGTAGAATCAGCTCACGTAAGATTACGCGGCCTCACCAAAGCGAACGCGTCGACTAAGATTTCGAAATCCCTTTTTATCACTATTTATGTGGGAAATATGACTTGTAACATTGGTTACTGTCACTGACATTTTGATCACACCGAAGCATATGCAATTATGTCCACTGAGGTATTGTGTAAATGATCTTGAATGTTTAATCAGATGATCTTCGATGCAAGCTGTCTACGTGCCATGTGGATAACAGATAACTGGTAAAACGTAGACTTGTCACTAGTCAGAAAGCTAAAGTGTGTTTGTCAATCACGACGATCTTATATGTGTGAGCGAGCGACTTAACGTGTTGACAGTTAATTATATACACATCATTCGCATGTGATTTTTTACTGGGGCATTGAATTCACAGTTGCATTGGTGAAATTGCCGTTGCGGTCGTAAGCAGGCAAGTTACATTCAAGCTAAATATTGACATAATATGTTTCCTCAATCCAACCTCTACCAACATGTTTTTGTCCTGAACGTTTATATTTCACTTGACTATGTAAGTTTGTTTTTTCCCAGGTGTTCCGAATGTCCAGTCATCAACGTAATGTAATTTTTTTTACCTGCGGATACCGCTAAGCCGTTGTAGTTTCAACAGCAACTGCAGTAACAGTTGCAGCTGCAAAAGTTATTACAGCAGTTCAACCTATCGGAATGATGGTTCAGTGTATTGATGTGGTTATCCAATGTAATGGTGTGGTATTTAATTGTAATAATTTGTAGGACTAGTCTACTTATATGGTGGGTCAATTCGTTGGTGTGTTGGAAAAATGTATAGAACTCGCGAATCCGGTTCGCTGATGTCCTAATATGTAGTGTGAATAGTTTATGTAATATCCGCAGTGGATTTAATTTAAAAAAAAAAATTTTTTTTTTAAATCATAGAAATGATTGACTTTAGTCGTTAGATTGGGTAAGGCTCAAAGTAGTGGATATCCAAGACAGCAAGCACTTCACGGAGTCTAGGCTCATCATTGACGTGACTTCCATCCTCTCGCTGATCACATGACAAAGGTATAACATTTCACGAAGGGTGAAATTCGTGAGTTTTCGACGTTTCCATTTTCACAATAAATGTTGGATCAATAGTTACATAATTTAAGTCTGTCTAACGATTTCACAAAAAACTACACACAAATGTTGCACAAACAAGCTAGCATGTCGAAGTGGATAGTAGGTAGGTTTGAATTTTAGGAAAACGAATTTGAGATGAGACGTGCAAACAATCGAATTGAGGAGGAACCTTCCATGCATTAATGCGTAGCGTTCCTTTAAACTAAACTTAAAAGTAAAGGGGCTATTCAAAACCACCTACCAGATTAGGCGAAAGGAATATATAACCAATGATTGAATAACAAGACGTAATTACATAAACAAGTTCACACTATAATGCCTGACTGTGGAACACTATATATGCGTAGATGTATGGTTGGTTGTTGGTCATCTATGCGTTACACACTGAATAGGTCTTGCATAAACACCACATGTGTTGTTCCTGTTTCAACATGTTGTGGGTACCTTCACATGATGACGATGATAATAGTATCACTTCGTTTTTTGCGAAAGTGTATTATTAGTCAAGGAGCATTAGGGTTCAGCATGAACATAAATAATACAAAGCTAATTTGTTCAGAATAGTTGCAAAATACCATATTGAATGACATATAAAAAGTCCCATAGTTTCCCATGTGTGCCTTTGCCATAAAGAGGTACGTGAGAACTATAATAAACTTTAGGACTTATGGTTAAGATCACTTCCGTTCACGAGTTTTGCCATTCAATCATTGAGCCAACATGACACTTTGATAAAACTGTTAGACATAACATCACAAATAACCTAAACAAAATTGTTCCAGAAATATCGCTCATAAAAGAGAAATGTGTAATTTTGGGGTCAACAGGTCATTGTTTTAAAACTATGGCATCGTGGTTGGTATAATTTTAAACCATATCCACCTACTAAATTAGCTATGCAAATATCCAGTACGTGAAACATACGTTCCCAGGTAGGTCAGATTTAAGGTTGAAATTAAATCTTACCGAAATAATGGGGGACAATGTATTCCCGTCAGAATTAAATGTTAACTTTGTAACAACTAGTTGGGCTATATTTTGGGATGTATTAACTGACACAAAATTGCTGTTGTAATTTTTGTTCTGACCAGTTTCTGACACCTTGCTGTTAATGTTTATTTTTTTCCCATTCAGCACATTACCTATCTGAACACCTTACACCTGTCTCACATTAATTGTACCCCATTAATCACATTAAGTTGTTTTGTGTTGCTTTTGTGACACCCACTGGCATGACTGTTGGTAATGTTTAGTCATCTGGTATCTCTCTGTGGGGATAAAAATGGCAACAAAACGTTAACACATCCAAAAAGAAGATAGCTCGATCAGTTGTCACAAATTAAGATTTTATACAAACGGAATTCACTGGCCCCACACTACTTAGTTTACATAGGATGGTGACCTATTAACCTTAAGTCTGATCTATCGGGGTACGTATAATAATAAAGGGTATTGTATAGCCAACTACGTTCAGTAGATC